>SNQJ01S0004054.1:105804-134670 GCA_010110895.2 Picea sitchensis | reverse complement strand
GGTAATCATCTCCAAGTGTCACTTTCTGAGAAAACTTCTTTTTTGAGATACAAGAGAGAATGTTTCTTTGTCCCATCATGTGCTTGGATGCACCACTATCAATGAGCCAAGTGTCCTCTCCGGGTGTTACAGATCTTGAGAGGGCCGAGATCAAGACATAGTCTTTGATCTGCTCTCTTATCATCTTTGCGGGTGGCTCTTCATCTTCGACTACATGGGCATGGAGCCTCTTATGTTTTCTCTTGTATTCTTCTCGTCTGGCTGGACAAAAATTTGCAATGTGTCCCATCTTGTCACAATGATAGCATTGTACAGATGAGTAGTCACTTTCCTTTCGTTGTCCTTTCTTCTGAAATCTCCTTGGATAAGATTCTTTATGATTGAATTTGTTTGACTGTTGAGGCTCTTTATGAGTCTCCTTTTGGAAGTAGGGTTTCTACCTTCCTCCTTTGGTGTGAGTAGTTAGGGCTTGATTATCATCTCTTGCTAGTAACGCTTCATGATTCACTACTCTTGTTTCTTCTTGGATGCATTCTTGCCATAGACTATCAAACTTCAATTTCTCCGTTCTGGCACATATAGTTTGGATAAATGCATCCCAAGGTCTTGTGAGACCATTTAGGGTCGTCATTATGAGTTCGTATTCATCTATGGTATCTTCAATAGCTTCTAGATGTTCTTTGAATTCTGAGATTCTAGAGAAGTATTCCTGAATCATTTCTCCTTTCTGCATCCTTGTATTATTCAGTTGAGTTCTCAGATTCATCTTCCGGTTTATGTTATTTCCTTCATATAGTCTGGTCAAGGCATCAAACATTTCTTTCAGAGTCTTCTTAGATGACACATAAGGAATCAGGTGGTCTTTGATTGAATCTGCAATGATTCTTTTGGCCTTTATTGTGTCCTTTTGATGCTTTTCCTTTTCTGCAGCATTGGCGGGTTCCGATACTTCTTCTTTGACGAATCTTGCTAGGTCATTCTCTTCAAGAATGAGGCCAATCCTATACTTCCAGGCACAAAAGTTTTCCACTCCTTCTAGCTTGTCAACAAGCTTAACGCTTGCTGACATCTTTACCTGGAGCTAGGAAAATGACTGAAAAATGAAAGTGTTCAAAATCAAAATCCGAACTTACCAAGAGGTGCGCTTGGCCGAGGCGAGTAGCCTGGTGTGTTTGGATCTGAGAAAATCCAACTTTTGCTCCTCCAAATTTGATCTGCGGATTTCTGGACTAGTGCTTCTGGTACCTCTGGTACTCTGGTACTTTTGGTACTTCTGGTACACTGGTTTTTTGGTACTTTGTGAAACTAGGGTTTCACTTTTCGGGAGATCCAACAACTGAAAAGGTGCGTTGAGAGTGCCAAACTGATCCTTAGGGGAGGACACACTTTTCTAGATGGTTTTGGGGCTGAAAAGCTTCACCATAAAAAAGCCCTAATTTTCATGTACGATAATAGTGACGTTTTTCACTTGTGAAAGATGCTTCCTTCAACTTGGCTCTGAAACCATGTTAATGTTTAAGCCATTATTATAGTTGTTTGCAATTCATTAGATAACAATAACATAATCCAAGATCACTGAGAAATACACAATCGCAAGAGACACAACATTTATCCTGGGAAACCCTCTAGGGGAAGAAAACCTAGCAAAACTTCCTTAATATAGATAGCCAATACAATGCCAAGAGATCTCTTAAACTAATACAGAAAGTCCTCTCCTAGATATGCACCACTCTCTCTCTCCTTCTTCTCCAACAACAGATCCGAAACTTGTCTCTCAAATGAGCAAGTGAGTTGTGTGTCTAAGTGAGGCACTAGCCTCCTTATTTATATTAGACTGACACGTGTGAAGTGTCTCTTCACTGGTAGGGCCAAATTATCCCACTGGGTGGTTATAACCACCTTAATTATATTCTGGGGCCTCTTTAATATCTGCTGGGGCCGACTTCTTATTCTGCTTATTATAATTAACATTTGACCAATTCACAAAAGGGGATTTGGTCCTATTACAATAGCGAACAAGATCAATCCACAATGGGGATTGATCCAATGAATAATATATCAAATAATAATAAGAATACTCTTTGTAGTTACATTATTTCAACAGGAGAAGGATTGTCGCGAAGCGCAAGACCAGGGATATGAGTTTCATTTTAGTTGGCTACTGGTATTGATCGCATTTGTCGCCTGGAAAATGCCGGAAGGAGTAGCCTTCCTGGAAGTTGAGCCATTGGAGCCGTTGGCCGCAAGGTTCTCTATCTTGTGGTATACAAATGATATGGTGAAGCAGTGGAAATCGAACACGATGTTCCATGATTACTACCTACAGCTGAAGCATGCTATTGAAGAATTCCCATGGATGACACCCAACACTTTGCATCAGTACAAGCCGCTAGCGAAGTTTCGCGCAGATCTACACTTTATCTACATCACTGCGCACAGGGATGGAAGTAAGGAGAAGCTGCAGTCCTATTACAAGCTGACCGACGAAGACATGGAGGAGATCACCAAAGAATGGCCAGTAGAGTTCCTCGTATCGGTGGAAGATGAAGAACTTTCCGACCTCGACATCATAGGTAGTCCATTGGTGACCTAGGTCGAGCATGATGGACAGGCTAGCGCAAAGAAAAAGAAGAAAAGGGAGGACGTCCAAAACATAGAAACTGATGAGGAGGACAATGCATCAGAGGAAACTAGGCCTGACTCACCTGCAGGAGGAGGAGGAGACGAAGTGAACCAAGAAGAAGGAGGGGAAGAAGGAGAAAAGCAAGACAAAGGTGAAGTTACACCGCGGAAGGATCCCCTTACAGAGGCCAAAACATTAAAGAAAAGGAAGGTTTCTCCGCAAAAACCCTCAACACGGAAGAAGACCCGAGCCAATAAGCCTCAGCTGAAGAATGTGCTCACAGTGGACGATGTTGATCTCATCATCACAGCGGTGGAGGATGCCTCAGAGGATATCTTGTAGAGACATGAAGCAAAGCAAGAAACACTGTATGAAAGAATAGAGAAGCAGCTCAAAGACATACAACAAGCCATCTGCTCAAGCCACACAGTACCTACTGCGCCTTCTTCAGCGGAAATTGCAGAATTGGGGGATGAGCCCACCCAATTATGAAGATCAACAGATGCAACGGAGGCCCGACTTCGCCGAGTCCAAGAAGAAAAGGAGCAGGCTACAGAAGCAACGAAGCAAGAAAAGGAGGAGTTCTTAGAGCAAATTCGAGTTGTGCAGTAGGAAAAATATGAAATCAGGGCGATGTTCGAGGAGGACAAAGAGAAGATGCAGAAAGAAAAGACCAGTTGCTCGCAGAGCGGACTGTGGTTAAAGCGACAATGACTAAAGCACTTCGCTCTATGCCGGGCTTGGCATGGAGGAACCAGAGTCAACTGAGATGCAAGTGGGGAAGCTCGCCGAAGCCATTCAACAACATCAAGCACAAATAATGGAGTTAGAGCTCCAAGCGATACCTAACACTCCGCAAGAAGTGCGCGATCAGAGGGAAGAAGCTGCCAGGAATGCAGTAGAAAGAATCAGGGCACTCGCCTCAGAGTGTAAGCAACTGAGTGATCGGAGTGCACAAACCTATGAGTGTCTTGCAGAAGATCCAGAGCTGAAGAAACTGGAAGCACAACTCCAGGAGGCGAAGCAACAAGCCTCCACCATGCAAGCGTAGACGAAGTTGCTTATTGTAGTTGATAAAATGAAACGATCACAGGAACAACGCGCAATCCAACAACATGTTACTTCCATCCAGAGCAGAGTCATGGAGGTTACATAGAGACTCCAACTGGTGCAGGAAGAAGCCTGCATGCTTTTTGAAGAGATTGAAGGACAAGGATCGCAACTGGAACAAGTGGTTACGACAGTGGAACAACGCCTGGAAGGGCCTGCTACAGAACAAGTAATTCATGGGTTCTGCGAGCAGGAGGCTCTGGCGAAGCAGTAAGTCGAGGCAGCTCGAGCTAAGCTTGATGCCTTCGAAGGAGTATTTCTCAGATCTGAGTGATTCAGGATGAGTCATAGGTGAGTATTGGGGGTATGTTGTCCCTTGACCAAGTTTTGAGGAAACATTGGTCGTGTTTGGCCACTTTTAGGACTTCGACAGGCTGGTCAAAGGAGGAGCGCCCAGGCGGAGCTGAGATCGGGAGATATCACTTGTTTTGTGGGCTTGCGGATCGAGAAAAGGGTTACTAGGGTTATGTAACGAGTTATGGGATGTCGGCCCATGGGTTTACCCATGTTTAAGCCTTTTTGTAATTGTATAAATAAGTAGTATCTAAGCAATGTAGAGGAGAGGAAACTAGCTTAGTGCATGACTACTACTGGCTATGTGCCTAATAGGTTGATTTTGGATTAGTGCAAGAAGTTTCAAGTGCTTTGTGCTATTAAGGAGTTGGCTCTGTGCCTTGACCTGATTTGGAGGAAGGTGAATCTAGTGCGCTGTGCACATATCACCTATCCACTACGGAGTTGGGCTCTATGGATTTATGCACAAGAACACATGAATGTAAGGAGATCGAAGACTAATAAAGAAGAAGAAGAAGTTGGTGGACATAGCCCCACACTGGGGTGAACCACGTATATCCTGTGTCTTGATATGCTTTGTGCGATGTTTTTCATGTGATTAATTGCTTAGTGTTGTTGTTGTTATGTATAACAAATGCACCCGATTTTGTAGCTTAATGCTTAATAATGTGAATGAATGTTAGAGTTAAGCTAATGTTGTGTTCTAAGTGATTGTAAGTGTTAGGTATTGATTGTTATTGCGCTGGTCTATAATAAGGGTTAAATCTGCGATGTAAATGAGGATCATAATCTATTGCATGTCGTTGGCTAAGTGCTCTGTTAAGTATTGTAATCATAGATCTGTGTCCCAGCTTGGTTGTAGACACTTGAGTCCTACAACCCCCCTGTCTCTACCTCATGTGAGACTTCGCCTGCTTCGCAGGCATTGTCGAAAGGGACGGTAGTTAGGGTTTTGTTGATGCATTGTTGAAGCATTGAACCCTGGGTCTGCCCTCTGTGCCAATAGGGTCCCATGGATAAGTGTGGACCAAAATGCTGAATTAGACTAGAGAACCAGGGTCCCATTAAGAAATGAAAGTCACCATGCTAAAGTAGTCCAACTGCCATTGTAAACTGAGGTGCCATGTCCAAGTTTTCATGTGAACTCCATGCGGAAAATATCAGAACCCAATAACCAATTGAAAATTATGCTCCAAATACTGACACCTATCGTGTCAATCCAAATAAGAATATCCATCCCCTTGAGAATATATCATTGTAGAATATGTAGGTTGGACATTGGTAATCATAACGAGCTCCTGATTTGTCACATTGATGTTCTCTATGGAAGGTGGAGTAGAGTCATCAAATAAAATATGAAAGTGATTGTCATCATCAAAATGACAATTATCGATATACCAATCATCACAATCGGCCTCAAAATCATACCGAGCATATACTTCTTGATTATATTCATCCATGAGATTTTCCATAAGATATCTCTCCTGCATGCTATCCAATATTCTTTGCATATAGTGACAACTATCCCTAATAGCTTGTTGCCCCTCGTGCAGATGGTGCTCAAGGGCTTCAATCTTTATAATGCCTATGAAGAGTTGAGAGCCAATATCCATTGAAAAAAAAACATATAATATATCAAAAGAAATCTCTTAAAATTATTTATCCCATGACACTGATCTGATAGCAATCTGAACACCCTGTGAAAAGTTATGAACTCTGTAGTCCCATTGTTGTCATGAAACCCCCCCAAAAATCACTGATTTTAAACCGACGATATCTTCACTTTCAGAGCTCCAATTTGGGTGATTGTTTGTTTGAAATCAAATATTTTTGAAAGAGGAACTCAACTATGTAATGTTTTTTAGAAAATTCGGTCTCCAAATGCTATAGAAAAAAAAAATATCGCGCTGCCGTCCGCGGAAAAAACCTTGAAAAATTTGTAGATTTTAAAATGTCGATATCTTGACTTTCCGGACTCTGTTTCAGACGATTTTTTTTTAAATTGGGTATTTTTTTGAGAGGAACTTACATATACAACCATTTTCTGCAAATTTTGCATAGAAATATACAGAAATTGTCCAAAATGTCGCGTCCCTCTTTTTCTTCTCCGAAAAAATATGCAAAAAAAAATAAAAAAATTGCCCACACTTCTTGCCAAGGAAAGTGATATGATACCACTTGTTAAGCATTGAAGAATGCATACATAAATATCACAATTGATCCAGAGAGAAATATAGAAGAAACCACACTTTATTATAAGAAAACCCTTGAGGTAGGGCAACTCCATAGAATGGATCCTATTACGGAAGGAATCCTCTCCTGTTCACTTGCCTCTTTGAGTGAGATTCCTCCTATTGAGCTACCTCTCCTATTACAATAATTCTCTTCTATATCTCATTACATTGCATGAACCCCTTTATATAGTGATACCAACCACCTAAAAACATTCTAGAGGAGGAACCTTTTGGAAGCATAAGTCTTACATTTATTATATCTAACTAACTACCACAATGGACCTTATTTAATATTATAGTGAACCTAGTCCATGTTACATTGAATGACCTCCAGTATGGGTCCTCTGAGCCCCCCACTACCTCTCTATCTACCTAACATTTCCCACACTTCTTTCCAAGGAAAGTGCTATGATACCACATGTTAAGAACTAAAGACTGAATACAAAAATATCACAATAGATCCAGAGAGCAATATAGAAAAAAATACACTTTATTATAAGAAAACCCTTGAGGTAGGGCAACACCATACTATGGATACTATTATGGAAGGGATTCTCTTCTATTCACTTGTCTCTTCGAGGGGGCTTCCTCCTATTGAAATACTGCTCCAAATACAATAATTCTCTTCTATATTTCATTACATTGCATGAACCCATTTATATAGTGATACCAACCACTTAAGAACATTCTATAGGATGAACCTTTTAGAAGCAAAAGTCTTACATTTATTATATCTAACTAAATATGATAATGGGCCTTATTTAATAATATAGTGGACCTATTCCACCTTACATTGAATGACCTCCACTATGGGCCCTCCGGCCCCCCCACTACCTCTCTAGCTACCTAACATAATTTTGTTGTGTTCTTCCACCTCATCTATTATGAAATTAATGGGGGGCATTAGTTGCATCTCTAACTCTTCAAAGAGATCATCTGAACCATTCTGTAGCCTTTTCATGTTTTAGATGTTGTTTCTTGAATGGCCTGGATATCTTCTAACAGAGGCTTTAATTTGTCGAAGAAGACCTCATCTTTTATCTTTTCATTTTTAGAATATGATGGCAATGTAGTTAGGGGATCCTTGTATACCCATTTCCAATCGATAATTTTGTCAAATGCATCATTTTCCTTTTGGTATTGATCCTTGATTTCAACTATTTGATCTTCCAGTCTCAGCTGATCATCTCGGTCGGCATGCATATCATTGAGATGACATAAACATTATTTTTGTTCAGATTTGAGTTTTTCATTGAGTTTTGTTGCCTATTCCTTGATGACTTCCAAAGCATGAGTCTTTTCCTTGTTTTCTCCCAGAACCTCTTCCAACTTTTCCTTTTCCTAGTCCAATCTCATGATCTTGTAGATTTGTTGCTCAACAAACTGTTTGGATTCAACTAGCTCAATTTGCAAATGGGATATTTCTTTAACATGTTCCCTCTTGATTTGTTCCATTTCTTCCCAAATCTTTAGCTTTGTAGATTCCATGTCTTTCACATGGGTGTCCCATTCCAACTATGCTCTTTTGTCAAATTCAACATTCATTTCATTTTTCCGGGTTTGCAATGCTCTGTTCAATTCTTGTGTTTTGAGGTTATTAGCAATCTTGGCGGCGCTTTCAAATTATGAAGTGAGCTCATCTCTCAGAACTTGCACAATCTTCTAGTTTTTTTCCTTATGTAGTTTGTCCTTCAGTTGAATAGTCTTTAGGAATTCTGCAGAGATGTTATCCTTTTGTGTTTTAAACTTTGTCTCTAGCTCAATGATCTTAGTTTTTTCCGCACTTAAGGCAGTGGTAACCTCAAGGAAAAATGAAGCATTCAAACCTGCAAATGCATGAAGTGCAAAGGCTTATTTGTATGGCATTTTATTCATGATTAGGCCATGCCTTCCATTCGACAATTCTTCTCGTAGATGATATGGGTTTAAAAGAATCTCCCCTCTTTATTTTGTTCGACCTTCTTTCAATGCTCTTAGTTATGTCATCATAGTACCAATCTCCAACAACTACGACAACACCCTCGAAACTAAGTATTTGTGAGGAAAAGGTTGAATTACCTGGGATAACCGTAAGAAGCGTGTATTCCCTAGGATAAATGTTTACTATGCCCAAATTAGGAGTTGATGGGATGACCTGGGTCTCACTCAATTCTTTATTCTTTTTCCATCCCAATTGTTCGTCTTCTATTCTTTTAGCTTCTGCTTGAGTCGTTGCTCTTTCATTTTCTCTTCTCTAAGCCTCGGCTTCCTATGCTAGTATTTTGGCTTCTTCTTTGAATGATGCTCTTTCACTTTCTCTTCTCTGTGCCTCGACTTCCTCTGCTAGTCTTTTGGCTTCTTCTTTGACTTGTTTCCTCTGATATTCTTCATCATCTCTCAATCTCGTTTTCTCCAATTCTTCTGCCTTTTTGACCTTCTCTTTCTCTTTGATGATTAATCTATTATGACCCTCTTGCAAAAGCCTTTGAAATTGTTCTCGTGAAATCTTATTCATTTCTTCCTGCTCAGATTACAATTATTGTCTGGCAACATCATCATGCAACTTTTGTGATACCTCTTCATAAAAAAGAACTCCTTTGGACTCTTCTTCTTCAAAATCAAGAACATGTAGAGTAGGATGAGTGAGACCCACATATCTAACATGACTCATTGTGAGTTCACGTGGGTCATGTCCCTTACCTCTCCAAGGAATAAACATAAATCCCATAGGGCCTCTGCCTCTTTTCTAGCATGTTTTCCATTCAATAGACTAATGTGCATGGGAAACAAAGGACACCGTTTCTTACTACTGCTCATGATAAGAAAGGTAACCCATGTTCTCATGGTCTGATAGGCTATTTCGCTCATCAAAAGATGATCTGGGACAAAATATGGAAAAATATGAGGGGTCCCAGTGGTGTTATATACCTTGATATAGGTATAATATTTTCCTAGATACCAATCAACTATCCCTTTCATCCCAACTCTAGCTTCACTTGAAATTATGTGCCTTGGGAACCCATAAATAATAGTATAAATAGGGGAGAGGAAATAATCACAAATGTCATAGAAATACCTCTTATAATTTATTTTCCAAAGCTCGAAGAAATACACATGAACATGGGGTTGATCTTGGTCCCAATTCCATCTGAGATTGGGAAATTGTATCGAGGAACAAATAACATCAATCAAATATGATGACATATAGAAGCAAGGATTTTTCATATCCGGTATATTTTTCAAATTGAGGCATGTATTAAAAGTCATTATCTCTTCCCAATTGAACACTTGTCCCGTCTTTACAATGGTATGAGCCATGGGTAGCTAGTCTGTCTGAAAATGTGTGCTCTTTTTTTTCACCATATAACGGTTCAACATAGTGATCAACAATTTATATGGTGCATTGAACTCGTGTGTGGGGATAAGATTTTGTCCTTGCTTGAATGGTTTGTCTTCGTCCACCCACTAGTTTTTCATTAACTTGGTTAGGCCTTTGATACCTTGAGAAAACCCCTTTAGGAACAACTCATTGAGGGAGCATGCAGGTTCAGGTAGGTGATATCTTGCACTAACATCTTTAGGCCTTAGAGATGCTATTTTCCTTCGATACTTGTTTATAATTGTGGCAGTGCTCAGATCAAACTTCTTGAAGCACCATTGATTCGCCTCGTTGTAAGGAAACAATGTCGGTCGATCAACTACAAGGTGAATACCACTCTTATGGATATTCTGGTACACTAAACAAAAGCAGATGATTAAGAGCATATGAGGATGGTCGACAATAAGCACCCAACTACAATGCATTAAATATTATGTGCATGTTGATGCACACCTCAACATACAAAAAAGTTTAATACTCTAAGTGCTTATTGCTCACCTACACATAATAAGAAAGCATTGAGATTGAATCAAATTGGAAAATTTATCCAAAGCTAACAATTAAAAGAAATTGAATTACATTTGTTTTAAATCATGTTTTTTCATGCAAAGTATATTAATTGTCCATTGAGTTAATAACTTCTAGGATGAATAAGCATATAAATCATCACATTAACCACCATTTTAGTCTTATTGGTCTTGCTAATTTGTTTAACTGAAACAAAAATTTACAATGTTACTAGTAAGAATCAAGATAATTGTGGGAAGGAAGAAGGTAATATTAACAAAATAATTATGTCATGAAATATACTAATAAGAAGTAAGAGTGGAAAGAAAGAAAGACTGAAAAACATAATGAAAAGAAGGTTAAACCTAATAAGAATAAAATGATAATTATTTGATAAAATAATTATGTGAAGGAATAAAGTAAGATACAAAATATTTGTGTTAAGAAATAATTTAATAAGAGTTAAAAATGTCAAAATAATTATATAAAAGAAAAGTAAGATTGACAAAATAATTATGCAAAGGATTAAGTGGTAACTTCTTTTAAATTAATTAAAATTTATGAAATTTTGTTTGAAAATAATAATTTCCAATAAGAGATATAATCTTTTATCATTTTAAACTATTTTATTTAAATATGTTTTTAATTTGATTATTTATTAGATGAAAAAATCTGAACTCATATATTTAATTTAAAATATTTAAAAATATATATTTTATTTTTTATTATAGTTATCATATGACTAGCATTTTCGTTAATTGAGTTTAGTTTAGGTGATTGGTTGGAATGATCCCACCCAGGTTCAATTCTTATAAGTGACATATTGACCTCATAACAAGCATATTGTTGTAATGGCTTAAGCCTTCTTATTGATTAGTCTTGTACCATACTTGAGTACCATCCTACTCGAGATTTTCTCTAACCCCCCAAAAATTAATATGATTAACATTTTAAGAAATAAGTATTTTTATTTATCTTATATTTTCTAGAACTCCAAAGGTGATTTGATTATTAATAAAAGAATGATGACTATTTCAGGTCATTAATATGAATTTTTTTTTGTCCATCATCCACTTATTGAATAAATTTGATATTGACTAAACTTTCAAAGGTGTTGCACAATTACAATCAAGATGCTTCTAATAAGCATATAAAGGAACCCTAAATGTAAATCACTTATAAATTCAACTTGTTAGGATTTTGTGACTACGTTGCCCAACGTGATAAACTCAACTGATAACCAAATCTTGTTTTGGTGAATGCCTTTGTAATTTGGTGTCATTAGATTAAAGTAAGTATAATCATTTATCATAGAAGGGAAATTAAATTTTAAACTTGGAATGAAAAATACTAAGTAAATAGAGAATTATGGAGAATTAGATTAAATTTTAGTATTATCAAAATAAGGACATAATTAAATTACTAAATGTATCTGTCGAAGGTAGGTATACCATATTGTGTAATTCCAATATGTGAAGGCTATTCATGCTGATTACGATGTGGACTTCACTAAGTAGGAAGTGGTAGGTTTCATTCCTAAATTACAAAGAAATTTAACTGATGTTTTGAAGATTGATTCCTATTTATTTAATAATAATTATACTTAAATGTAAGGGGCGATAAGATACTATGTAATTAAAAAATATCCTATATCATTTGAAATGATGAGGATTCCATTATGCAAGTACATCAATTGTAAATTGGAAGAAGAGATTTTTACACAATGTGGAGCTTTTGAAAAACATATGATGAGTGCTTCAACTAGGATCACTTTCACAAACACTAAAATTACAACCAACCAAATTGGAAAGATGCGTAGAAGGATTAATAATATTTGTGTATGCTCTAGGTCCACGTGGTGGAAATTTATAACATATTTGCAATGCTCTCAATATTTTTTGTTATTCTATTGCAAACATAACTATTACACTAATATTATGAAATAATAGTCATAAATAGTAACCTTCCATTTAACCATAGAACTAGAGGGTTCAAAGACTAGAGGATTCAAGGAAAATAACTCTATTCACATTGCAGATCACAATATTCATAATACTTTCCAACAATGTTCAGAATCTTAGTGATGTTTGTGTTGGTTTAACTATTTTTCTCTATCTAATTCTTTGAGGTTTAATCCCAAACCAATCGAAATAATCACTAAGGTATTGGGTTTTATTGACTAAAATCTACATATGCATAAACCTTTTGGAGTTTGATAAAATGTTTTATTGCGAACCCCTAAAAGAAAGAAATGCGTGTATGTTTAATTATTTTAGAAAACCCGTGAAAAGTACACTAGGTAGGTCATTATATTTGGACACCAAGTATGCTTAGCATTGTTGGATTTTCATTTTGGGATTGTACAACTATAATCAACAAGGATCCATGTACGCAGAATGCATAAGAACTTTTGTTAATGATGATTTATGATAGGAACCTTTCATTTTTAAGAGTATGGGAAATGACAATTGAAGGTCAATGCAAGTGGAGAGTCTACAGGTGAGATTGTGTTGATAGGGCATAAAAATTTAAGGTGCAATGCTGAGTGGATAAGGTTGATTTGATGCTATTAAATTTAGAGAAAGACATCAGTAATCATTCATGAAACTCTTTAAAATTTGTCGAATTATGAAATGCAATTGTTGTAAAGGAACAAGATCATATTATGGGAAGAGATATTTGGATAGGAAGAGTGGATCATGATTAAATGTTTAATTTTGATGCAAAAATTGAAATAAACATTCGACAACAATTTTTGGTTTCACAAGTGATTGTCATTGCCTCTTGCACATAAGATTGGTCCTGGTTACTAAGCAACCTTCCCAGAGCATGTAATGTATTTAGCTATGCAATCATTTTTTTAGACATGGCTGCACTCCAAAAACAATAAAAAAAACCAAAGGCATTCCAAAAAGAAGATAACAACATGTCCCTTTTTCTGCTTGAATCAAGTAGGATTGGATTTGTCTTTCATTCAAGAAACACCTAATCAAGTAGGATTCATGATCTGTAAAATTCCATGGATATTCTATTGGAATAGTTCATCACGAAAAATCTAATAAAATACTGAAATATTTACTATTAAGGTTAATTTCATTTAGATCTACATAAAATTTAGTTACTGATAAAATAGATAAAACACAGAAAAATAAAGAATAGTAAAACACATTCACACCATCCACAAATAAACACAGGATATAACTCGGGAAACCCAATATGGGAGAAAACCCAGTGAGAAGGTGAGGCTACTCTGCTCTCTTTTCTTTGGTAAAGAAAAGATGCAAGTACAAAGAAAGAGGCACTCTCTATGGAGTTGCCTTTGTCATGTGGCCTGACCGGATCTAATCAGGCCGAAGGCGATGGAAAAGGCGGGTTTTGCTAACTTAAAAATCCAATTAATATGCCCGATGCAACCCCTGGCTAGGGTGAAAGTGGAGGCCCCCTTCCTTTGGCTTCACTCGATACCTATCTTGTATTCCATGTCTTTGCTCGCTTTGCCTGTCTTATCGGTGTCCCTATCTTTCATTCGGAGGCCACTCACGTAGAACTTGGCACGAAGACCATCCTATGTTTGGCGAGATGGAAGCATTTGCTTTGAGCTCGAGAGCCTTGATGCTGACGTTTTGCAAAAGGCTAGAGCCAGTGAGAAGGCATGCACACACAAGAGTGGGGAGGAAGGCACACACAAGCATGAGTGGAAAGACAGGCATAACTTTTTTTCCTGGGGCATGGGAAATTCCATAAAGGCATTTGAAACCGCCGTTAAACCCAATGGATGGTACTTGACTTGCAAGCTCTGGGGCTAGTGGGCATCCTAAGAAGCTTATTCTTCAAGAGAAAGGGAAATTGAGAAGGATCAATGAGCTTGATAACTTTGGCCTTCATTCTCCACGGACTAAATAGGAAGTAATAGATAGGTGAAGGAATAGATAGGTAGATATAAATAGGCATATATAATATTCCTGGGCTTGGACATTCCTTGGGATTTCTTGGGCATGTGGCCTGTATGGCTGCTACAAAATCTCTTCTCCTCTAGTGTGGTCATAGACTACGACTCTCAGATGTTTTGCTCAGCTACAAAACAAGATACAATGAAAAATAATATAACTCCCTTATCCTCCTAGTGGCCCAATTTTTAACATAGCGCGATAGCTATCTAGGGATAGGTTTTTGACTTCCTCAACCTTCAATTGTGATAAGATTTTGGAACTTCTAGAAAGTTCTTAGAAAATCCACTACATGGCTACCCCACATGTCTAAGTAATGGAGATCGACGTGACATTCATAGTAATTCTGATTGATGAACAGTCTACGCTGTTGGAAAGGTATCAACATGCATAATTTAGAATATTCCTCCATTGTAAGGTTTGGACAAAAGAAAAGGTCGTTTGATGCCTCAAAATGGATCCAAAAGATTTCTAACTATGTTTTGGACCCAAATTTCCAAATTTGGATGAGTCGCCAAAATGACCTTGCAAGCTGATTCCGCCAATTTTTCCACCCAAAAAGTAGTGAGATAGATGATAAATAATATAATGATATAATCCGGATCATACCTTCCCATTTAAGGAGGCTTTTGGTCCCCAAAATATTTATTGAATGAGGTGAGGAAATTTTCCTCTACTGTTTCCCTGGAGTACCACTTTGCTTTGCATGAAAGTTGTCCTTTCAACCCAATTTGCCAAAGGTCATGTTTCCCCAATCTTGTAGTTCTGGACCGCTTTTGCAAAATTGTGTCTTTTGCCAACTCTGCCTGAGCATCTCGTGCTAAACCCTCTATGGAAGGTAGGACCTTCTTCTCTTGATCCAACATGGAAGGCTCATAGAGTTTGATATTCTCCACATTCACCACTTAGTAAATATGCATGTATGGGGGTAAACTGAGTTTGTAGGCATTCTCTCCCACCTTTTCCAATACCTCAAAAAGACCATACCGCAGAGCCTTGATCTTCTTCCCAGGTCCCTGTAGTCTTTCCTTATTCAATTGTAACCATACTTTCTTTATTCCAAGTGATTTTCTTGTCAAAAGCAAGACCACTATGCTTCACAGTGTCCACAATAGAAGAAAGGGAGAGGGAAGCAACATACATCTTCAACAGAGGTGGTTGAGGTTGCAGATAGGCTTCAAAGGGAGTTCTTATTGGTCTCTACCTTTTCTGGTACAATTTTCGGTAGTGGGACTTGGTTGATGGATAGTGGAGCTTGTTGATTAAGGTTGGTTGTCATTGATGTAAACCCTTGAAGAAAGCCCTACAACACAAAGGTTTGGGTAATGGACCCAATATTGTTTGATGTAAAGATGACTTATTATTGTCTTGTCATGGTTGATAAGAAGTAAAGATGGATGAACTCCAAAGTGGTCCTCTTATGGTGAAATCCCTCACGGGAAGACGCTTTGCGGAGTAAGAGAACCCATGCTTAATTGTGGAATAATGAGATGAATGACATTGAATTTGTAAGGGAAACTATCCTAGATGTATAGTGCTTGTCATGCCATTTCTGGTGGTATGTATAACGTCACATAAATCCGCACGGTTAGAGAGTTATGGCCATGAGAAGTTGGAGACCCCAGGTTTTGGATAATGGACCCAAGTTTGTTTGATGGGTAACGGTATGAGTTATGATATATTTTCAGACAATAATATTCTATATGGATAGTATATGTCATGCCATTTCTGGGGGTATGTGGAACGTCACATAACTCCTCACGGTTTGAGAGTTACAGCCTTACGAAGTTGGAGGACCCTCACATGTCATCTAGAAACCCCAAAAGGTCAAAGTAGTCAAAGTGGTTTAAGGGATTTTAAAAGGTAAATAATAAAGTGAAGTGATGAGTGTACTATAATTCAAAGTGAATGCAAAATGAATTATTTAAATAATAAATTTAATGGAGAAATTAGAAGTGGGTTAACCCTAAAATAAGGAAAGAAGGGCCAAGTGACCTAGAAGATGTTTTTAAGGAAGCTACTTGAAGAGTATAAATAAGAGGAAAGGCTCTCTCATTTTAATCACACTTGAACGCATTGAATATCTATATGTGTTTGAGGTAACCAAGGATATCTAAGCTAAAATTCTGAGAAAAAGTGAAGAAAAGAAGGCCGAAATGCAAGGAAGGATAAATTCTTTTGATGGTGCTTTCTAAGGTATGTTATTTACAGGTCATCTCACCATTTTCGCTATAAATTTTTTTCTATAATGATTCAGATCATGAAATTTCTACGCCATTGAGAAAACATATCCAAGCATCTGTGGTGAAAAATTCAGTTTGTGGGTCGTTGTATTTTTGGAGTTACACTCCGTGGAAAATAGGGTTTGTGGCTAGTCCTGAAACTAGTCAAAAACATGTGTTTCGGGTAAAAACGTCATAACTTATTCATAACAGATCCAAATTTAGTGAAACCAAATCTGTTGGTTAGGTTACAGTCTATAGTATGTTTTGTAACAGTTTCAGATCATTTAAATAAATATTCCGTGTGGGGCACGCTCTACAAGGTCGCTCTCTAGAATAATCCACAATTCAACAAGGTATGCCATTTTTGCTATAACTCCTTTTCTGAGAGGTTCCAAGTAGTGACACTTGGAGGAATTGCATGAAACACACTGAAGAACATTGTGTATCAGTTTAAGATCTTTATACATTACAGGTACAAAGTTATGATTACTTCAAGTTAGGGTTGTTGACTAATCCAAAACTAGGCATGTGAGACTAAAGAAACGTTTGATGAAAATGCTAGTCTCTTGTTGTTAAAGTTAAGGAAGGTTTGCAGGAATGTGATTATATACACCAGGTCTATTACATAGCTACAAATCAGATTTGGATGATGAAATTGATGAGGTCTTTTGGTTGAAGTACATGTTGAGTACATGGTTGAGACACGTAGTTGATGAGTTGGCACATACATGAGGTGTATAGTTGATGATGTTGGTACATATTGATGAGTCATAGTTGATGAGTAGTTGACACATGATTGGTACATATTGATGAGTCATATTTGATGAGTAGTTGACACATGATTGGTACATACTTGGTACATGGTTGGATGAACTTGTTTATGGTACAAGTTGATTACAGGTTATTTCGTACAGGTTGGTGCATGGTTGATGCACTTGTTTATGGTACAGGTTGATTACAGGTTGAGGTACAGGTTGATGCATGGTTCAGATTTATTGGTACATGTTTATAGTGGTATATCTCATAGTGATAGGTTAACAATGGTTCCATCATTCTACTTCTACTTCAGGGTGGCAAGACGGGGCAAGGACAGGTGGTTGTAGCCACCTTCCAGTTGTAGCCGGAGAAAATAGGGGGTTGTAGCCTCCTTCTGGTTGTAGCTAGAGAACTGGGGAGTTGGAGTTTCCCTCAGGTTGTAGCCTGAGAAACTAGGGGGTTGGAGCCTTCTTCCAGTTGCAGCTGGAAAACAAAGGAAGTTGGTGCTTCCAATGAATGTAATTCTTCAAGACATATAAGAAAAAACATTTCGTGGTTTTCTCCCGATTTGGGTTTCCATGTAAAACACTGGTGTACTGTGTATGTGTATGTTTGTTCATTTGTTCATTGCTTATTTACTCTGCAGTTATTGGATGATAATGCTTCATTGATATACCACTTGGATTATATGGTTAAAAATGATTAAATTGCTCTATTACTGATTCACCCCCCCTCTCAGTAATCCAACAGAGCCTCTCGTCATATGACATGATTAGGACAATCACTCACTGGTTTGTCAGAGGAGGACTTAGGAATGCAAGTGGAGCTTAGTGATAATGCCAAGTATGCATTCAAGGGAGTTGGGACAACTTTGTTTCAACTGATTACATGAAGCCTCTCAGGATGAGTAATGTGTTGTATGTGTTGGGGTTGAAGAAGAACTTATTTTCTATCTCAGCTATGGAGGACAAAGGGCATACAATGGCATTATTAAGAGAACACGTTCTTGTATGGATGAGGGGATCGAGCATTGACTCAATAGGGGTCATTGGTGTTCGTGATAGTGGCCTTTTCAGGTTGACAAGATAGCCAACCTGGGCCTTGGTACATGACAAGGTAGTTTATGTGAGCTTTGGCACAAGAGATTGGGACACTTGCATTGCAGGGTTTTTCCAGTGTTGTGGAGGATGGTTACAGGTCTTCTTGATTTTAGAGCAGAGCACCAGGGTGTATGCAGGGGTTGTGCACTTGGAAAGAATGCCAAGGTTGCTTTTCCGAGTAGTGATATTAGGTCCAAGTGGATCTTGGATCTAATACATTCAGATGTGTGTGGACCGATCTCACTTCCATCTTCGAGTGGTTACTTGTACTATGTAACCTTCATTGATGATTATTCAAGGAGGATATGGATCTTCTTCATGAAGACCAAGGATGAAGTCTTCAATCGGTTTAGGGAGTTCAAGATTCAGGTGGAGAATTAGACAGGGAAGAAGATCAAGGTCTTGAGGTTAGATAATGGGAGCGAGTATACCTCCAACGACTTCATAGATTTCTGGAAGGAGGAAGATATAAAGAGGGAGTAAACAATGCCTTTCAACCTACAACATAATGGGGTTGCAAAGAGGAATAATCAGACCATAATTGAGGCTGCCAGGGCGATGTTGCATGACTAGGATCTACCTATGTTGCTTTGGGAATAGACATGTAACATGACAAACTATGTTCAGAACAAGAGTCCTCATAGGATATTGGAGGACAAGACTCATGAGGAGGCATACACAAGAGTGAGACCAAAGATAGGGCGTTTGAGGATATTTGGTTTTCCAGTTTACATCCATGTTCCTAAGAAGAAGAGGACAAAGTTAGAACCTTATGGGAGGAAGGGCATGTTTGTGGGATACAACGAGACTTTGAAAGCCTACCATATCTACATTCTAGGACAATGACATAATGAGAATAGTCGGGATGTCAGGTTTGAGAAATTGTCTTTCAAGAGGTCCTAAGAGACCATAGTAGAGACAAATGGTGAGGAGCAGGAGGCTCCGAAGGTTGAGGAGAGTACAGGTCCATCCAGTATAGGGGCTCAACCTTCAAACCACGAGGATTCAGTGGACCCTCCTAGTGACAAGGACATGAGGCCTAAATGGCTTCAGGATACTTTGAGAGATGCAGAGAGGCATGCAGCACCCAAGGGCACTTTCAAGGAGAGCAGGCCTCCGAAGAATTTTTCGAGCTATGTGGCGCTTATGAGTAGCATCATTGATTGCAAGCCTTTCAATTTTGAGGAGGCAACAGGCCAATAGGTTTGCAAGGATGCCATGATGGAGGAGTATCAATCCATCACGAGGAATGATGTGTGGGACATAGTTCCGAGACCGGAGGGGAAGTCTGTGGTGACTTCCAAGTGGATCTATAAGATCAAGCATGTTGCAGATGGTAGCATCGAGAAGTACAAGGCGAGGTTTGTGGCGAGAGGGTTCTCCCAGAAAGAGGTAGTGGACTATGATGAGACTTTTTCTCCAGTCGCCAGGTATACTTATATCAGGGTTGTTATTTCTCTTTCTTCAATTATGGGGTGGAGGATACATCAGATGGATGTGAAGACAACATTCTTCGATGGTGTGATTGAGGAGGAGGTGTATATAGAGAAACCTCAAGGCTTTGAGGTACATGAGAGGGAGTCACATGTTTGCAGGTTGAAGAAATCTTTGTACAAACTCAAGAATGCACCCAGGGCATGGTACTCGAGGATCGACGAGTATTTGCAAAGCATGGGCTTCACCAAGAGTGAAGTGGATCTCAACCTATATCTCATACAAGTTGGTGAGGATCCTCTTATATTAGTGTTGTATGTTGATGATTTGTTCCTCACGGGAGTAGAGAGGCTCATTGCCAGTTACAAGAAGGATTTGGCTTCAGAGTTCAAGATGAAGGATATTGGATTGATGCATTACTTCTTGGGATTGGAGGTGTGGCAACAACCGTGCGAGATCTTCCTCGAATAGGGGAAGTATGAAGTTGAGATATTGAGGAGGTTCGAGATGATGGATTGTAAGACCATGAGTAAATCTACGATCACCAATATGAATAAGTCGGGGGCTTAAGATTCATATTTAGTCCCACGATGTACAAACAGTTGATTGGTTCGTAGATGTATTTTGTTAACATAGAGCTGTATATTTTCTTTGTTGTCAACACCTTGAGCCAGTTCATCGCTGAGACGAGGCATGTGCATTGGGTAGCAACAACATGTTTAGTAGAGGAGAGAACAAGAGAGTGTAGGAAGGCAAAGGAGGGAAGGGGGAGAAAGAGCATCTGATTATGTCGAAAAAAAGTCATGTTCGAGTTATGGATTGATCTGAAATCGATGCTTAGTACTTTACACCTTGACTTTGATTTTAACAAGATCTTTTTTGACAATGCATGTGATTATATAAGTAATAAAAACTTAAGGAATGAAGTGAGCTAGCATAAAACACAAAGAAGCAAACCATCAAAAGAATAGAACACCCGAAGTTGATAATGAAGTTTGACACAATTTGCCTACGTCTTTGGGCCTTTGTCTTCAGTGGGGGAGGCTTCTCTATTAAAATTCAATGCTTAAAAATCTGCATCAAAATTACATCATTTAGGTCTCTGACTAACTCAGCTGTATTATGCTCTGTCTCAGGGACCCGATGCAACAAACGACATCGAAAAAGGTGGAGTAGAACTCCCAAAAATGACCTCCAAAGCTTAGTTACTCTTTTGGCTTCACTGCATAAGACAACTTGGCCTTCACAAATTATTCTTCAATTTGCTCCAAGCTGCTTTCTTAAAACTCCATAATGGCTTGGTTTATATAGCCATGAGGTAGAGGGCTCAAATCCCAACAACCCACCTCTTGTGGCACTCAATTTGGGCCAATATCCACCAAGAAATGGCAAAAAATCCATTAAAATCAGCATAAAATCATTTAAAAACCCAATTATAACGCGAAAAACCCACATTTTGGCCAAATATATGCACCAACCCCCTTTCTCCGGGCCCTTGGTCGCGTGGAGCGCCATGTGGCCTTGTGATAGCCCTCATCGACCAAGGCTTTATCCCAAAAAAAACGCGCTAACTCACAACAAAAGGAAAATATGCCACATTGGGGTTAAGTCCCACCGTGTAGCCCGGTTGGTTGGCACCTTGGTTGTTAGGTCGTTGTTGGTCTGTGAGGTCAGGAGTTTGAATCCCACGGAGGTGGAAACAAGCTTTTTCCCAGCCCAGATTGACCTTATCCGGGTGCCACGTGTCACCCTGTGATTGGTCTGTACTGTCTAGTAACGTCCAGTCAACATTGCCAACTCACCTACATAGTCAACACCCCTGCCACATGTCACATCCAGAGGATGCCACCTGTTGCCACATCATCGTTTGTACAACCCACGTGTCCTCGTTTGAGCCTGCCATGTGTCATTCGTACCACCACATCATGACCGTACCCTGCCACATGTCCACATCTGCGGCTGCCACATCATACCCGTACAACCATGTGTCACGCTGTCACTGGACCGACGTGGATCATATTGCCACATCACCTGCCACATGTCACTTTTTTACTGGTCCAACTTGACCCTGAAAATGCAAAATCTGACTGCCACGTGGCATGCCTTGGTGTTGCCACGTGTCCTGTTGACATCATCTTCCACCTGTCCTATTGATGTTAGCAGTATGAACCGCTGACTTTTACTTTTTACCTCTTTGAACTAGACTTCAGATCGTGATAATTTCGCCATACAAAGTTCATTTTTGAAAAAAATATACTATCGGAATCGACACGACGAGCACTACGTAATGACATTGGTTTTGTCTGAATTTGAGAACTTTGAAATTTTGGCCTTTCGGGATCCATTTGGATCACACATCCCCACTGAGACTTTGTGGTCCTCCAAAAAGGTTATTACATCAATTGACTACATCATTACATTAATCACTAAGCAACAAATAACTTAGACTCAACAAAACATTAACTAGACCCAATAAGTGATTTCATAAATCAAATCACTTTTATTACATCAAGTAGACTAGACGCTGACTCGATGAAATATTTACATGTGGGGCATAAAATCTGCCCATTTCCACGTAGATGACCTATCTCCTGTCGATGGAGTTTCACAATTGTTCTTCTACTTTTCTGCAGCATCCTTCTTCTGCTTTGGCACTTCAGGCTTTTTGGAGTGTCTCAACTCTGGATGCAACTTCCAACAACTATGTTCAAAATGCACATTCCTTTGACAATGTGAACAATAATTTCGTGCTCGGATAAATTTGATGAAGCCTTGCCCACATTGAGTTGAATCCCCATTGGATTTTCCCGACTCTTATCTTGGCTGCGCTGAATTCACACGCAAACTGAGTTTATAACTTCTAGGATGAATAAGCATATAAATCATCACATTAACCACCATTTTAGTCTTATTAGTCTTGCTAATTTGTTTAACTGAAACAAAAGTTGACAATGTTACTAGTAAGAATCAAGATGATTGTGTGAAGGAAGAAGTTAATATTGACAAAATAATTATGCCAAGAAATATGCTAATAAGAGGTAAGAGTGGCAAGAAAGAAAGAAATACTGAAAAACATAATGAAGAGAAGGTTAAACCTAATAAGAATAAAAGGATAATTATTTAATAAAATAATTATGTGAAGGAATAAAGTAAGATACAAAATAATTGTGTTAAGAAATAATTTAATAAGAGTTAAAAATGTCAAAATAATTATATAAAAGAAAAGTAAGATTGACAAAATAATTATGCAAAGGAATAAGTGGTAATTTCTTTTAAATTAATTAAAATTTATGAAATTTTATTTGAAAATAATAATTTCCAATAAGAGATACAATCTGTTATCATTTTAAAAATTTTCAGCCATTTTATTTAAATATATTAAAATATGTTTTTAATTTGATTATTTATTACATGAAAAAATCATATTCAAAAAAAAAATATTTTTTATTTTTTATTATAGTTATCATATGATTAGCATTTTCGTTAATTGAGTTTAGTTTAGGTGATTCATTGGAATGATCACATCCAAGTTCAATTCTTATAAGTGACATATTGACCTCATAACAAGTATATTGTTGTAATGGCTTGAACCTTCTTATTGATTAGTCATGTACCCTACTTGAGTACCATCCTACTCAAGATTTTCTCTAACCCCCCCCAAAATTAATATGATTAACATTTTAAGAAATAAGTATTTTTATTTATCTTGTATTTTCTAGAACTCCAAAGGTGATTTGATTATTAATAAAAGAATGATGGCTAGTTCAGGTAATTAATATGATTTTTTTTTGTCCATCATCCACTTTTTGAATAAATTTGATATTGACTAAACTTTCAAAGGTGTTGCACAATTACAATCAAGATGCTTCTAATAAGCATATAAAGGAACCCTATTGTTAAGATTTTGTGACTACATTGCCCAACGTGATAAACTCTGAACTGATAACCAAATCTTGTTTTGGTGAATGCCTTTATAATTTGATGTGATTGGATTAAAGTAAGTATAATCATTTATCATAGAAGAGAAATTAAATTTTAAACTTGGAATGAAAAATACCAAGTAAATAGAGATTGAGAGACTCTATGATGTTGGAATAATCATAATAATATAAATGTTATGGAGAATTAGATTAAATTTTAGTAATATCAAAATCAGGACATATTAAATTACTACATGTCTATGTTGAAGGTAGGTATACCATATTGTGTAATTCCAACATGTGAAGGCTATTCATGCCGATTATGATGTGGACTTCACTAAGTAGGAAGTGGTAGGTTTCATTCCTAAATTACAAAGAAATTTAACTAATGTTTTGAAGATCGATTCATATTTATTTCATAATAATTATACTTAAATGTAAGGGGTGATAAGATGCTATGTAATTAAAAAATATCCTATATCATTTGAAATGATGAGGATTCCATTATGCAAGTACATCAGTTGTAAATTGGAAGAAGAAGAGATTTTTACACAATGTGGAACTTTTGATAAACATATGATGAGTGCTTCAACTATGATCACTTTCACAAACACTAAAATTACAACCAACCAAATTGGAGAGATGCGTAGAAGGATTAATGGATCAATAATATTTGTGTATGCTCTAGGACCATGTGGGGGAAATTTATAACATATTTGCAATGCTCTCAATATTTTTTGTTATTCTATTGCAAACATAACTATTACACTAATATTATGAAATAATAGACATAAATAGTAACCTTTCATTTAACCATAGAACTAGAGGGTCCAAAGACTAGAGGATTCAAGGAAAATAACTCTATTCACATTGCAGATCACAATATTCATAATACTTTCCAACAATGTTCAGAATCTTAGCGATGTTTGTGTTGGTTTAACTATTTTTCTCTATCTAATTCTTTGAGGTTTAATCCCAAACCAATTGAAATAATCACAGAGGTATTGAGTTTTATTGACTAAAATCTACATCTGCATAAACCTTTTGGAGTTTGATAAAATGTTTTATTGCGAACCCCTAAAAGAGAGAAACGTGTGTATGTTTAATTATTTCAGAAAAGCCGTGAAAAGTACACTAGGAAGGTCATTATATTTGGACACCAAGTATGCTTAGCATTGTTGGATCTCGACGTATGCTTAGCATTGTTGGATTTTCATTTTGGGATTGTATAACTATAATCAACAAGGATCCATGTACGCGAAATGCATAAGAACTTTTGTTAATGATGATTTATAATAGGAACCTTTCATTTTTAAGAGTATGGGAAATGGAAATTGAAGGTTAATGCAAGTGGAGAGTCTATAGGTTAGATTGTGTTGATAGGGCATACAAATTTAAGGTGCAGTGCTGAGTGGATTAAGTTGATTTGATGCTATTAAATTTAGAGAAAGACATCAATAATCATTCATGAAACTCTTTAAAATTTGCCGAATTATGAAATGCAATTGTTGTAAAGGAACAAGATCATATTATGGGAAGCGATATTTGGATAGGAAGAGTGGATCATGATTAAATGTTTAATTTTGATGCAAAAATTGAAATAAACATTTGACAACAATTTTTGGTTTTGCAAGTGATTGTCATTGCCTCTTGCACATAAGATTGGTCCTGGTAACTAAGCAAACTTCCCAGAGCATGTAATGTATTTAGCTATGCAATCATTTTTTTAGACATGGCTGCACTCCAAAAACAATAAAAAAAACCAAAGGAATTCCAAAAAGAAGATAACAACATGCCCATTTTTCTGCTTGAATCAAGTAGGATTGGATTTCTCTCATTCAAGAAACACCTAATCAAGTAGGATTCATGATCTATAAAATGCCATGGATATTCTATTAGAATAGTTCATCACGAAAAATCTAATAAAATACTGAAATATTTACTATTAAGGTTAATTTCCTTTAGATTTACATAATATTTAGTTACTGATAAAATAGATAAAACACAGAAAAATAAAGAATAGTAAAACACATTCACACCATCCACAAATAAGCACAAGATATAACCTGGGAAACCCAATATGGGAGAAAACCTAGTGAGAAGGTGAGGCCACTCTGCTCTCTTTTCTTTGGTGAAGAAAAGATGCAAGTACAAAGAAAGAGCCACTCTCTGTGGAGTTACCTTTGTCATGTGGCCTGACCAGATCTAATCAGGCCGAACGCGATGGAAAAGGTGGGTTTCACTAACTTAAAAATCCAATTAATATGCCTGATGCAACCCCTGGCCAGGGTGAAAGTGGAGCCCCCCTTCCTTTGGCTTCGCTCGATACCTATCTTGTATTCCATGTCTTTGCTCGCTTTGCCTGTCTTACCGGTGTCCCTGCCTTTCATTCTTAGGCCACTCACGTAGAACTTAGCACGAACACCATCCTATGTTTGGCGAGATGGAAGCATTTGCTTTGAGTTTGAGAGCCTTGATGCTGATGTTTTGCAAGAGGCTAGAGCCAGTGAGAAGGCATGCACACAAAGGAGTGGGAAGGCAGGCACACACAGGTATGAGTGGAAAAGCAGGCGTAGATTTTTTTCCCGGGGCATGGGAAATGCCATAAAGGCATTTGAAGCCGCCATTAAACCCAATGGCTGGTACTTGACTTGCAAGATCTGGGGCTGGTGGGCATCCTCATAAGCTTATTCTTCAAGAGCAAGGGAAACTGAGAAGGATCAATGAGCTTGATAGCTTTGGCCTTCATTCTCCATGCACAGAATAAGAAGTAATAGATAGGGGAAGGAATAGATAGGTAGATAGAAATAGGCATATATAATATTCTTGGGCTTGTACATTCCCTGGGCTTTCCTGGGCATGTGGCCTATATGGATACTACAAAATCTCTTCTCTGGTGTGCTCATAGAATACAACTCTCAGATGTTTTGCTCAGCTATAGAACAAGATACAATGCAAAAGAATAGAACTCCCTTATCCTCCTAGTGGCCCGATTTCTAACATAGTGCGATAGCTATCTAGGGATAGGTTTTTGACTTCCTCAACCTTCAATTGTGATAAGATTTTGGAACTTCTAGAAAGTTCTTAGAAAATCCACAACGTGGCTACCCCACATGTCTAACTAATGGAGGTTGATGTGGCATTCACTCGCACCATGGTGATCAATATTGTAGGTAAACTTGTGGGAGACATAACTTTCTCATAAGAATTCTTATTGATGAACAGTCTACGCTGGTTGAAAGGTATCAACATGCATAATTTAGAATATTCCTCCATTGTAAGGTTTGTGTAATGTTCTTGACTTGGATAGTCTAGGAAACGCTGCTAATGTGTGTGTAGGATCAATGGTTTACAACATATAAATGATCATACAAATAATAAATGCGACAAAGGACTGCAAAGTTTGTATTATGATATCTCTGTGGATTACAAAATGGCCGAATGCGGCTGAATAAACTGACAATACTTGACTAGATCAACAGACAAAGGATCTTAGCCGGAATACAAATAAGCAACTAAAAGATAATACCTAGAATATGGGAGCACTACAGAATCAATGGATGCGCTGGGACTATGGCAACTCTGACGATAACTGTTGGAAGTCTGGAAAGTTCGCCTTGAGAGCTATACTTCTCAGAATGGCCTGTAAACTGTCCCAAATGATGCGCCCTGCTCTAGTCCTCAGTACTGGTATTTGTCGGACCCCTCTCCTGATGAATCTGGACCCTGGATGGATACCCCTAGGGGATTGCGCCCCTCTTCTTCTAGCAAAATGCATCCTAGTGATTCCACCGTCGTAATCAGATGAGATATGTCTCAAAACAACCGCCTTGGTCTACTGGGAAATGGGTCGGAAGGGTTTCCCTGAATCTGGTCTGATGCTTGCTCTGGAACCCCAAATGTGCCCGCCAAAAGTGTCGCACATCCAAGTCTGGAAAATGCATCCCAATTGATTCCTCCGTAGGAATCTGATGAGGAACCAGTGAAAAGATGTGCCTTGCCGTCCTCTCAAATGGGTCGGAGGGAAATCACGAAATTCTCCCTAGATGGGATAAGTCGACTAAAAACCCTCTCAAAAGCTGTGCCCTCACTCTGGATGAATGCGCTGTTGCTGCTGAACACTGTGTAACTGCTGCTGAAGAATGATGGAAGACCTGAATGATCTTCCCGGTGACTAGGGTGTGTCTCTCAACACCGAAATCAACCACTGGTGTCTTCCTCCTGGAATCCACTGAACTATCTCTCTTGAGATGCGCCTCTTCTCCTCAATGACCAATCATAATCTACATAATGATGAATTAGGTTGCCGACCCTTCCTTTATAGCTTTCCAAAACCCTAATTCACTGTTGACTTCCAAAACCCTAAATCACTACTGAAACCCTAATTCACTGTTGACTACTATTTTTAGTTCATAATGACTTAAAAGTGCTTTTAGCCCTTTTTAGCTCAATGTCACTTTCCGAATATAACACCTGTGACTGGAGTGACCTCTAGTAACCCTGTTTACCCCTCTTTGGCCCTGGCTATAGTCTAACAGAGCGGTTTAGACCATTAAGCCTCCTCTCTGGAGCTCCTATTTGGAAAGGGACATTACAGTCCTCCCTTCCCGAAATTGCTTGTCCTCAAGCAATACCAGTCCAGGATGTTGCAACACCTGCTCGCTCTCCCAAGTAGCGTCCTCTACTGGAAGCCCTCTCCATCTGATCAAACACTCTTTGATGACCCTGCTCCTCAGTTTCTGCTCCCGGAACTCCAAAACCTCCTCCATAACTTTCTTCCACTGTCCCTCCTCATCCAACGGGGGAAGCTCCTCTGATGTGCTAATGAATTGTCCCACTGCCTTTTTGAGGCAAGACACATGGAACACATTATGAATCTTGCTCCCCTCTGGAAGCTCTAGCTTGTAAGCAACCTCACCTACTCGGCGCATGATCCTCTAAGGACCATAAAATCTGGACTTGAGCTTCTCGACGCCACTCTTCTTCAGAGATGAATGTCTGTAGGGTTGGAGTCTCAAGAAAACTAAATCTCCAACCTCAAAGCTGCGCTCTATCCTGTGCCTGTCCGCACTTATCTTCTGTCGGTTTTGCGCCCTCTGCAGGTTTTCTTTCAACAACTTGAGAATCTCCTGACTCTCTATGATCCAATCCTTGGCCTTGGGAGCTCTGCTCTCCTTGAAGACCAAGTCTACCAAAGTGGGAGCATCATATCCGCACAATGATCGGAAGGGTGTCATACCAATGGACATGTGGAAGGTGGTGTTGTAGCAATGTTCTCCTAAATGTAACCACTTTACCCACGTTCTCTGTTGTCCTCCTACATAGTTCCTCAAATACCCTTCAACCCACTTGTTGACA
>SNQJ01S0004054.1:83735-105794 GCA_010110895.2 Picea sitchensis | reverse complement strand
CTCGAGGTTAGACTCATTCTCTCCAGGTTACACTTTGTTTAGTGTCGGAAGAATGGCCCAGGGTGGGAAATGGTCCAGGTTCAGAAATCAGAAACAATCCTTCTTCCTTGGTTGAGAATAATGGGGCAGGTAGCCCATTATTGATATTCTATATTGAGGGCAAACATTCTTTCAGACCTCACAGATGTGAGTGAAAGATTGGCCCATATGATTATTATTGATGTTTTATACTGAGGGCAGACACTCTTTCAGATCTCACAAACGTGAGTGAAAGATTGGCCCAGATAATTCAGTTCTTGTCATAACATTGTTTCCATGTAGGTTGCTATCAGATATTTGTTATGAAGAATGAATGACAGTAGATATGCTACTGTTTGTGATTGTGTTTCACATGTTTGAGTAGTTGTGTACTATTGGAATAGACACATGTGTGTTTTATTAATTGATATTGTACCAGTTGTCATAAGAGATTATCTAGTCGGATAATAATGACAGGTGCTCGTGGTGCTACCAGTTGAATGGTCTGTTGTGCTCAAGACCATACCTCCCTAGCTAGGAGGGAGTGTTAATATTATGGTAGCTTCGGGAGGTATGAACCTCTATTGTGACCTATGACGAGACTAGAATCCTCCGGAAGGAAGCAAAGAATTAAAGGAAACCCTAGACAAGTTGTCGGCTGAACAAATATATTTAAATTGAATTTATTGATGCCCAGAAGAAGAAGTCGGCCCCAGTTAGACTGGCCAGTCCACTATAAATACAGGGCACCAGTTTCATTATTTCATATCTCAGTAGTTGCAGTGAGAGCAAAATTTGCTCATGAAACAATAGTTTTGTGCACAAGTTTTCTGGGAGAGCTGGAAAGTGGTGCGCTAGCTTCTGGGTGGGATCATCTGTTCAGTTTAGTTTCTATTTTCTTTCCTGGTGCATTTAGCCTCTCTTGGCTTGATTGCAGCCATGATTCTCTTCTCGGTCAAGGTCAAGGTGCTCGAAGGGTGGCTTCGGCCTGTGGTTGGGTGACGAGGGTATTGTCAATGGTTAAACGAGGACAATCCTCTATATTCTAACAGATTTGTGCCTGGAAACACACATCAAACTGTCAAGTTCATGATGGCCTACTCATCCTTGTTCTCATATGATCATAATCTAAGCTAGAAAAAAAGAAAATTTTGACATTTTTTCAGAAAATTCTAAACTAAGCATGAAATCAATATGGAAGTAGAGAAAAATGAAGATGAGTTGCATCTAAACTAACATGAGCAATAAAGATGCAAATGTATGGAAAACAAGATGACTTACCTACTTACTTGGGGCCTTGGGGACCTGAAGATCATGTGTTGGATGATGTCAGGTGAAGTCATACAACCAGGGAAACCATTTGATCATCTCATCAAATTATCTCCCCCTGTGCTTAATCATATAATACAACAAGGATAAGTTAAGCACATAATAATCATGAGTATAAACACACATATAATTGATCATGAAATAAAACTCATGAATACGTGTGGGAGGGAGGAAATCTTGTTGGAAAGAGAAACCATCAGCCTGATCATCCCCCTTGAAAGTGTAGCCACAAGACTGATCAATCCATCTCTTTTCTCAACTTCGGGTCATTCTAGGCCCAAGTTTGAGCAGCTCCGAATGAGGGCTATTTCAAAGAAGTGGAATTATGGGTTTAAAAATACAAAATAATTTTTTGATACCCATTTGAGAGATGCTAGTGGGTTCTCGAGCGCTTGTAACGTTGAGGCATTATTTTCCCCATTTCGATCAAATTTGTATCGTTTTAGGGTTGATTATGATTAACCCCGAATGAAGGTGATTTTTTAAAAGAAAAATTCTTCATTTTCAAATATGAAATTATATTTGGATACCCATTTGAGATTTGTACACGTGGTCCTAATTGCGAGCGAAGACGTGTAGTTTTTGGGCCCCTTTTTCTCAACTTCGAATCATTTTAGGCCCAAGTTTGACCAACCCCGAATGAAGGCTATTTAGAACAAGTGGAATTATGGGTTTAAAAATATAAAATAATTTTTTGATACCCATTTGAGAGATGCAAGTGGGTTCTCGAGCGCTCATAACGTTAAGGCATTCTTTGGCCCATTTCGATCATATTCGTATCGTTTTAGGGTTGATTATGGTTAACCCCGAATGAAGGTGATTTTTGAAAAGAAAAATTCTTCATTTGCAAATATGAAATCATATTTGGATACCCATTTGAGAGTTGTACACGTGGTCTTGATTGTGAGCGAAGAGGTGTAGTTCTTGGGCCCAAACTGAGTTGAATTCCCATTGGATTTTCCCGACTCTTGTCTTGGCTGCACTGAATTCACACGCAGATTGAGTTAATAACTTCCAAGATGAATAAGCATACAAATCATCACATTAACCACCATTTTAGTCTTATTAGTCTTGCTAATTTGTTTAACTGAAACAAAAATTGACAATGTTACTAGTAAGAATGAAGATAATTGTGTGAAGGAAGAAAGTAATATTGACAAAATAATTATGCCATGAAATATGCTAATAAGAGGTAAGAGTGGCAAGAAAGAAAGAAAGACTGAAAAACATAATGAAGAGAAGGTTAAACCTAATAAGAATAAAAGAATAAAATAATTATGTGAAGAAATAAAGTAAAATACAAAATAATTATGTGAAGGAATAAAGTAAGATACAAAATAATTATGTTAAGAAATAATTTAATAAGAGTTAAAAATGTCAAAATAATTATATAAAAGAAAAGTAAGATGGACAAAATAATTATGCAAAGGAATAAGTGGTAATTTCTTTTAAATTAATTAAAATTTATGAAATTTTGTTTGAAAATATTAATTTCCAATAAGAGATACAATCTTTTATCATTTTAAAAATTTTCAGCCATTTTATTTAAATATATTTTTAATTTGATTATTTAATAAGAGATACAATCTTTTATCATTTTAAATTTTTTTAGCCATTTTATTTAAATATATTTTTAATTTGATTATTTAATAAGAGATACAATCTTTTATCATTTTAAAAATTTTCAGCCATTTTATTTAAATATATTTTTAATTTGATTATTTATTAGATGAACAAATCTCGAACTCATATATTTAATTTAAAATATTCAAAAAATATATATATTTTTATTTTTTATTATAGTTTGATATGACTAGCATTTTCGTTAATTGAGTTTAGTTTAGGTGATTGGTTGGAATGATCACACCCAGGTTCAATTCTTATAAGTGACATATTGACCTCATAACAAGTATATTGTTGTAATGGCTTGAGCCTTCTTATTGATTAGTCTTGTACCCTACTTGAATACCATCCTACTCGAGATTTTCTCTAACCCCCCTAAAAATTAATATGATTAACATTTTAAGAAATAAGTATTTTTATTTATCTTGTATTTTATAGAACTCCAAAGGTGATTTGATTATTAATAAAAGAATGATGGCTAGTTCAGGTCATTAATATGAATTTTTTTTGTCCATCATCCACTTTTTGAATAAATTTGATATTGACTCAAGTTTCAAAGGTGTTGCACAATTACAATCAAGATGCTTCTAATAAGCATATAAATGAACCCTATTGTTAGGATTTTGTGACTACTTTGCCCAACTTGATAAACTCTGAACTGATAACCAAATCTTGTTTTGGTGAATGTCTTTGTAATTTGGTGTGATTAGATTAAAGTAAGTATACTCATTTATCATAGAAGGGAAATTAAATTTTAAACTTGGAATGAAAAATACTAAGTAAATAGAGATTGAGAGACTATGATGTTAGAATAATCATAATAATATAAATATTATGGAGAATTAGATTAAATTTTAGTATTATCAAAATAAGGACATATTAAATTACATGTATATGTTGAAGGTAGGTATACCATATTGTGTAATTCCAACATGTGAAGGCTATTCATGCTGATTACGATGTGGACTTCACTAAGTAGGAAGTGGTAGGTTTCATTCCTAAATTACAAAGAAATTTAACCAATGTTTTGAAGATTGATTCCTATTTATTTCATAATAATTATACTTAAATGTAAGGGGCGATAAAATGCTATGTAATTAAAAAATATCCTATATCATTTGAAATGATGAGGATTCCATTATGCAAGTACATCAATTGTAAATTTGAAGAAGAAGAGATTTTTACACAATGTGGAGCTTTTGATAAACATATGATGAGTGCTTCAACTAGGATCACTTTCACAAACACTAAAATTACAACCAACCAAATTGGATAGACGCGTAGAAGGATTAATGGATCAATAATATTTGTGTATGCTCTAGGACCATGTGGTGGAAATTTATAACATATTTGCAATGCTCTCAATATGTTTTGTTATTCTATTGCAAACATAACTATTACACTAATATTATGAAATAATAGACATAAATAGTAACCTTCCATTTAACCATAGAACTAGAGGGTCCAAAGACTAGAGGATTAAAAAAAAAAAACTTTATTCACATTGCAGATCATAATATTCATAATACTTTCCAACAATGTTCAGAATCTTAGTGATGTTTGTGTTGGTTTAATTATTTTTCTCTATCTAATTCTTTGAGGTTTAATCCCAAACCAATCGAAATAATCACTGAGGTATTGGGTTTTATTGACTAAAATCTACATATGCATAAACCTTTTGGAGTTTGATAAAATGTTTTATTGGGAACCCCTAAAAGAGAGAAACATGTTTATGTTTAATTATTTCAGAAAACCCGCGAAAAGTACACTAGGCAGGTCATTATATTTGGACACCAAGTATGCTTAGCATTGTTGGATCTCCGCGTATGCTTAGCATTGTTGGATTTTCATTTTGGGATTGTACAACTATAATCAACAAGGATCCAACAAGGATCCATGTATGCGAAATGCATAAGAACTTTTGTTAATGATGATTTATAATATGAACCTTTCATTTTTAAGAGTATGGGAAATGGCAATTGAAGGTTAATGCAAGTGGAGAGTATAGGTGAGATTCTGTTGATAGGGCATAAAAATTTAAGGTGTTGTGCCGAGTGGATAAGGTTGATTTGATGTTATTAAATTTAGAGAAAGACATCAGTAATCATTCATGAAACTCTTTAAAATTTGTTGAATTATTAAATGCAATTGTTGTAAAGGAACAAGATCATATTATGGGAAGGGATATTTGGATAGGAAGAGTGGATCATGATTAAATGTTTAATTTTGATGCAAAAATTGAAATAAACATTCGACAACAATTTTTGGTTTCGCAAGTGATTGCCATTGCCTCTTGCACATAAGATTGGTCCTGGTAACTAAGCAACCTTCCTAGAGCATCTAATGTATTTAGCTATGCAATCATTTTTTTAGACATGGCTGCACTCCAAAAACAATAAAAAAAAACAAAGGCATTCCAAAAAGAAGATAACAACATGTCCCTTTTTCTGCTTGAATCAAGTAGGGTTGGATTTGTCTCTCATTCAAGAAACACCTAATCAAGTAGGATTCATGATCTGTAAAATGCCGTGGATATTCTATTGGTATAGTTCATCACGACACATCTAATAAAATACTGAAATATTTACTATTAAGGTTAATTTCCTTTAGATTTACATAATATTTAGTTAATGATAAATAGATAAAACACAGAAAAATAAAGAATAGGAAAACACATTCAAACCATCCACAAATAAACACAAGATATAACCTGGGAAACCCAATATGGGAGAAAACCCAGTGAGAAGGTGAGGCTACTCTGCTCTCTTTTCTTTGGTAAAGAAAATATGCAAGTACAGAGAAAGAGACACTCTTTGTGGAGTTGCCTTTGTCATGTGGCCTGACCAGATCTAATCAGGCCGAAGGCGATGGAAAAAGCGGGTTTCTCTAACTTAAAAATCCAATTAATATGCCCGATGCAACCCCTGGCTAGGGTGAAAGTGGAGGCCCCCTTCCTTTGGCTTCGCTCGATACCTATCTTGTATTCCATGTCTTTGCTCACTTTGCCGGTCTTACTGGTGTCCCTGTCTTTCATTCGGAGGCCACTCACGTAGAACTTGGCACGAACACCATCCTATGTTTGGCGAGATGGAAGCATTTGCTTTGAGCTCGAGAGCCTTGATGCTGACGTTTTGCAAGAGGCTAGAGCCAGTGAGAAGGCATGCACACACATGAGTGGGAAGGCAGGCACACACAGGCATGAGTGGAAAGGCAGGCGTAGCTTTTTTTCTCGGGGCATGGGAAATGCCATAAAGGCATTTGAAGCCGCCGTTAAACCCAATGGCTGGTTCTTGACTTGCAAGCTCTAGGGCTGGTGGGCATCCTCAGAAGCTTATTCTTCAAGAGTAAGGGAAACTGAGAAGGATCAATGAGCTTGATAGCTTTGGCCTTCATTCTCCATGCACATAATAGGAAGTAATAGATAGGGGAAGGAATAGATAGGTAGATAGAAATAGGCATATATAATATTCATAGGCTTGGACATTCCCTGGGCTTTCTTGGGCATGTGGCCTATATGGCTGCTACAAAATCTCTTCTCCTCTGGTGTGCTCATAGAATACGACTCTCAGATGTTTTGCTCAGCTACAGAACAAGATACAATGCAAAAGAATAGAACTCCCTTATCCTCCTAGTGGCCTGATCTTTAACATAGCGCAATAGCTATCTAGGGATAGGTTTTTGACTTCCTCAACCTTCAATTGTGATAATATTTTGGAACTTCTAGAAAGTTCTTAGAAAATCCACTACGTGGCTACCCCACATGTCTAAGTAATGGAGGTTGACGTGGCATTCACTTGCACCATGGTGATCAATATGGTAGGTCAACTTGTGGGAGACATAACTTTCTCATACGAATTCTGATTGATGAACAATCTACGCTGTTGGAAAGGTATCAACATGCATAATTTAGAATATTCCTCCATTGTAAGGTTTGGACAAAAAAAAGGTTGTTTGATGCCTCAAAATGGATCCAAAAGATTTCTAACTATTTTTTGGACCCAAATTTCCAAATTTGGATCAACCGCCAAAATGACCTTGCAAGTTGATTCCTCCAATTTTTCCATCCAAAAAGTAGTGAGATAGATGACAAATAATATAATGATCCAATCCAGGTCATACCTTCCGATTTAAGGAGGCTTTTGATCCCCAAAAGATTTATTGAATGAGGTGAGGAAATTTTTCCTCTACTTTCTCCCTGGAGTACCACTTTGCTTTGCCTGGAAGTTGTCCTTTCAACCCAATCTGCCAAAGGTCATGTTGCCCCTGTGTTGTAGTTCTGGAACGCTTCTGCAAAATTGTGTCTTTTGCCAACTTTGCTTGAGCATCTCGTGCTAAATCCTCTATGGAAGGTATGACCTGCTTCTCTTGATCCAACATGGAAGGCTCATAGAGTTTGAGATTCTCCACATTCACCACTGAGTAAATATGCATGTATGGGGGTAGGCATTCTCTCCCACCTTTTCCAATACCTCAAAAAGACCATACTGCAGAGCCTTGATCTTCTTACCAGGTCCTTGTAGTCTTTCCTTATTCAGTTGTAACCATACTTTCCTTATTCCAAGTGGAAGAAGAAGGACCTTAGTAAGGTCAAGTGCTTTTCTTGTCATAAGCAAGGCCACTATGCTTCACAGTGTTCACAATAGAAGAAAGGGAGAGGGAAGAAACATACATCATCAACAGAGGTGGTTGAGGTTGCAGATAGGCTTCAAAGGGAGTTCTTATTGGTCTCTGCCTTTTCTGGTACAATTTTCGGTAGTGGGACTTGGTTGATGGATAGTGGAGCTTCTCGTCATATCACAGGATCACGACAATCATTCACTGATTTGTTAGAGGAGGACTTAGAAATGCAAGTGGAGCTTAGTGATAATGCCAAGTATGTAGTCAAGGGAGTTGGGACAACTTTGTTTCAACTGGAGTACATGAAGCCTCTCAGGATGAGTAATGTGTTGTATGTGTTGGGGTTGAAGAAGAACCTACTTTCTATCTCAGCTATGGAGGACAAAGGGCATACGGTGGCATTCTCAGGAGAACATGTTCTTGTATGGACGAGAGGATCGAGCATTGACTTAGTAGGGGTCATTGGTGTTCGTGATGGTGGCCTTTACACGTTGACAAGATAGCCAGCCTGGGCCTTGGTACATGACAATGATAGTCTATGTGAGCTTTGGCACAAGAGATTGAGACACTTGCATTGCAGGGTTTTTCCAGTGTTGTGGAGGATGGTTACATGTCTTCTAGAGTTGGAGCAGAGCCCCAAGGTGTATGCAGGGGGTTGTGCACTTGGAAAGAATGCCAAGGTTTCTTTTCTGAGTAGTGATAGTAGGTCCAAGTGGATCTTGGATCTAATACATTCAGATGTGTGTGGACCGATGTCAGTTCCATCTTCGAGTGGTTACTTATACTATGTAACCTTCATTGATGACTATTCAAGGAGGACATGGATCTTCTTCATGAAGACCAAGGATGAAGTCTTCAATCGGTTCAGGGAGTTCAAGGCTCAGGTGGAGAATTAGACAGGGAAGAAGATCAAGGTCTTGAGGTCAGATAATGGGAGCGAGTATACCTCCAACGACTTCAGATATTTCTGCAAGGAGGAAGATATCAAGAGGGAGTAGGCAACGCCTTTCAACCTACAACATAATGGGGTTGCAAAGGGGAAGAATCAAACCATAGTTGAGGCTTCCAGGCTGATGTTGCATGACTAAGATCTACCTATGTTGCTTTGGAAATATACATGTAACATGACAGACTATGTTCAAAACAAGAGTCCTCATAGGATATTGGAGGACAAGACTCATGAGGAGGCATTCACAAGAGTGAGAGAAAAGATAGGGCGTTTGAGGATATTTAGTTTTCCAGTTTACATCCATGTTCCTAAGAAGAAGAGGACAAAGTTAGAACCTTCTGGGAGGAAGGGCATGCTTGTGGGATACAACGAGACTTTGAAAGCCTACCATATCTACATTCTAGGACAATGACACAATGAGAATAGTCGGGATGTTAGGTTTGAGGAGTTGTCTTTAAAGAGGTCCTAAGAGACCATAGTAGAGACAAATGGTGAGGAGAAGGAGGCCCCAAAGGTTGATGAGAGTACAGGTCCATCCAGTATAGGGGCTCAACCTTCAGACCATGAGGAGTCAGTGGATCCAATGGACCCTCCTAGTGACAAGGACATGAGGCCTAGATGGCTTCGGGATACTTTGAGAGATGCGGAGAAGCATGCGACACCCAAGGGCACTTTCAGGGAGAGCAGGCCTTCAAAGAGGTTTTCAAACTATGTGGCGCTTATGAGTAGCATCATTGATTGTGAACCTTCTGATTTTGAGGAGGCAACATGCCAATAGGTTTGCAAGGATGCCATGATGGAGTATCAATCCATCATGAAGAATGATGTGTGGGACATAGTTCCGAGACCAGAGGGGAAGTCTGCAGTCACTTCCAAGTGGATCTATAAGATAAAGCATGTTGTAGATGGTAGCATCAAGAAGTACAAGGCGAGGTTCGTGGTTTCTCCCATAAAGAGGTAGTGGACTATGAGGATAATTTTGCTCTAGTCGCCAGGTATACTTATATTAGGGCTATTATTTCTCTTGCTTCAATTATGGGGTGGAGGATACATCAGATGGATGTGAAGACAACATTCTTCAATGGTGTGATTGAGGAGGAGGTGTACATAGAGAAACCTCAGGGCTTTGAGGTACATGAGAGAGAGTCACATGTTTGTAGGTTGAAGAAATCTTTGTACAGACTCAAGCAGGCACCTAGGGCATGGTACTCGAGGATTGATGGGTATTTGAAAAGCATGGGCTTCACCAAGAGTGAAGTGGATCCCAACCTATATCTCATACAGGTTGGTGAGGATCCTCTTATATTGGTGTTGAATGTTGATTATTTGTTCCTCACAGGAGTAGAGAGGCTCACTGCCAGTTGCAAGAAGGAATTGGCTTCGAAGTTCGAGATGAAGGATATTGGATTGATGCATTACTTCTTGGGATTGGAGGTGTGGCAATAGCCGTGCGAGATCTTCCTTGAATAGGGGAAGTATGGAGTTGAGATATTGAGGAGATTCGAGATGATGGATTGTAAGTCCATGAGTAAATTTACGATCACCAATATGAAGAAGTCGAGGGCTTCAGATTCATAGTTAGTCCCACGATGTACAAACAATTGTTTGGTTCATAGATGTATTTTGTTAAGACATAGCTGGATATTTTCTTTGTTGTCAACACCTTGAGCCGGTTCATGGCTGAGCCGAGGCAGGTGCATTGGGTAACAACAACATGTTTAGTGGAGGAGAGAACAAGAGAGTGTAGGAAGGCAAAGTAGGGAAGGGGGAGGAAGAGCGTCTGATTATGTCGAAAAAAAGTCATATTCGAGTTATGGATTGATCTGAAATCGATGCTTAGTACTTTACACCTTGACTTTGATTTTAACAAGATCTTTTTTGACAATGCATGTTATTATATAAGCAGTAAAAACTTAAGGAATGAAGTGAGCTAGCATAAAACACAAAGAAGCAAACCATCAAAAGAATAGAACACCCAAAGTTGATAACGGAGTTCAACACAATTTGCTTACGTCTCCGGGTGCTTGTCTTCAATGGGGGAGGCTTCTCTATTAAAATTCAATGCTTAAAAATCTACATCAAAATTACATCATTTAGGTCTCTGACTGACTCAACTTCAACTGTATTATGCTCTGTCTCAGGGACCCGATGCAACAAACGACACCGAAAAAGGTGGAGTAGAACTCTCGAAAATGACCTCCAAAGCTTAGTTACTCTTTTGGCTTCACTGCATAAGACAACTTGGCCTTCACAAATTCTTCTTCATTTTGCTCGAAGCTGCTTGCTTAAAACTCCACAATGGCTTGGTTTATATAGCCATGAGGTAAAGGGCTCAAATCCCAACAACCCACCTCTTGTGGCACTCAATTTGGGCCAATATCCACTAAGAAATGGCCAAAAATACATTAAAATCAACATAACATCATTTAAAAACCTATTTATAACGCTGAAAACCCACATTTTGGCCAAATATATGCGCCAGGCCCCTTTCTCCGGGCCCTTGGTCGCGTGGAGCGCCATATGGCCTCACGCTAGCCCTCGCCGACCGAGGCTTATCCCAAAAACAACGTGCTAACTCATAACAAAAGGAAAATATGCCACATTGGGGTTAAGTCCCATCATGTAGCCCGGTTGGTTGGCGCCTTGGTTGTTAGGTCGTTGTTGGTCCATGAGGTCAGGAGTTTGAATCCTACGGAGGTGCAAACAAACTTTTTTCCAGCCCATATTGGCCTTATCCGGGGTGCCACGTGTCACCATGTGATTGGTCTGTACTATCCAGTGACGTCCAGTCAGCATTGCCAACTCACCTACATAGTCAACACCCCTGCCATGTGTCACATCCAGAGGATGCCACCTGTCGCTACATCATCGTTCGTACAACCCACGTGTCCTCGTCTCACCCTGCCATGTGTCATTCGTACCACCACGTCATGATCGTACCCTGCCACGTGTCCACATCTGCGGCTGCCACATCATACCCATACAACCATGTGTCATGCTGTCATTGGACCCACGTGGACCGTATTGCTACGTCACCTGCCACATGTCACTTTTTTACTGGTCTAACTCGACCTTGAAAATGCCAAATCTAACTGCCATGTGGCACGCCTTGGTGTTTCCATGTGTCCTGTTGACGTCATGTTGTTGTCATCTACCACCTGTCCTGCTGACGTATTGCTGACGTCAACAATACAAACTGTTGACTTTGACTTTTTACATGTTTGAATTGAACTTCAGATCGTGATAACTTCGCCATACAAAGTCCATTTTCGAAAAAAAATATACAGCCGGAATCGACACGACGAGCACTACACAATGGCGTTGGTTTTGTCTGAATCCGAGAACTTTGAATTTTTGGCCTTTCTGGATCCATTTGGATCACACCTCCCCATTGAGACTTTTTCGTCCTCCAAAAAGGTTATTACATCAATTGACTACATCATTACATTAATCACTAAACAAAAACTAGCCTAGACTCAACAAAACATTAACTAGACCCAATAAGTGATTTCATAAATCAAATCACTTTTATTACATCAAGTAGACTAGACGCCGACTCGATGAAATATTTACATGTGGGGCATAAACTCTGCCCAGTTCCAAGCAGATGACCCATCTCCTGCTGATGGAGTTTCACAATCGTTCTTCTGCTTTTCTGCAACATCCTTCCTCTGCTCTGGCACTTCAGGCTTTTTGGAGCGTCTCAACTCTGGATGCAGCTTCCAACAACTATCTTCACAATGCACATTCCTTTGACAATGTGAGCAATAATTTCGTGCTCGGATAAATTTGATGAAGCCTTGCCCAGACTGAGTTGAATCCCCATTGGATTTTTCCGAGTCTTGTCTTGGTTGCGCTGAATTCGCACGCAGATTCTTCTTGACTTGTAGTGTTGCATAATCCTGCCTTGGCGTACTCCTTGTCGCCGTGATCTTCTTTCCGTATACCTTTTGCTTCCAGCATACTACAACACAATGGTTATGACTGCCACAAAATGTGCATGGAATTGTTCTTTTTATAATTTCCATGACCCTAGCATGTTCGTCATTAAAGGTAGGTGAAGGAGATTTATACCTTTTGACCATTTTACCTTTCTTTTGTGACTCATTGTTCGCGTCATTGCTTGCTTGCCTTTACGAGTTCGAATCCATGTTGGTTTCAGTTATGGATGTCGATCCCAACAATGGTCAACATCGTGTCCGAACTTCTGACAATGTGTACAACGAACCACTGGATTGTTGTCATCAATAGACTCTTCTGTGTATCCCAATCTTTCATGGAGTGGTCGTTCTCGCACCTCGATAGACTTAGCTCTACCTTGGCCATGCTTTCCAAGGCATTATCCTTTCATGTAGCCAAACTTGGATAGCATATTCATACCAATTCCTTTGGTATGCTTTTCAAATGTGACTATATCCTGATTACCTGACTCCAATTCTTGTTCAACTACAACAGAACCTGGATTATACTGAGTACTTTCTACTGGCGAGGAAAATGTGCCAATGGCCTCTCCTACTGACTGCTCCTTAATCGGAGTAGCATGAGTATATGAATCCTCCTCATCTGATTGCTCACAAAATGGATGAATTCCATCATCCTTGACAGGACTCGGGCTTCTAACAGAAGGACTTCTTCCAACTAGTCATTCTTCTGTTGCTAACACCATCATTCACAACCTTTCCCTATCTTCCTCAAGGATTTGTACCAATCATCTCAGCTTGGCATTTTCTCGCTAATCTGTTGATTGATCTCCTCGAGTTCTTGGATTCTAGCTCTCTTCAAGCTTTTCCCCATGCTTATTCAAAATTCCTGCAATATAGTCAACCTGCTCTGATACCAGTTGATCTGAAATCGATGCTTAGTACTTTACACCTTGACTTTGATTTTAACAAGATCTTTTTTGACAATGCATGTGATTATATAAGCAGTAAAAACTTAAGGAATGAAGTGAGCTAATAGAAAACACAAAGAAGCAAACCATCAAAAGAATAGAACATCCAAAGTTGATAACAAAGTTTGACACAATTTGCCTATGTCTCCGGACCTTTGTCTTAAGTGGGGGAGGCTTCTCTATTAAAATTCAATACTTAAAAGTTTGCATCAAAATTACATCATTTAGGCCTCTGACTGACTCAGTTGTATTCTGCTCTGTCTCAGGAACCTGATGCAATAGACGACACCAAAAAGGGTGGAGTAGAATTCTCGAAAATGGCCTCCAAAGCTCAGCTACTCTTCTGGCTTCACTACATAAGACAACTTGGCTTTCACAAGTTCTTCTTCAATTTTCTCCAAGTTGCTTGCTTAAAACTCCACAATGGCTTGGTTTATATAGCTATGAGGTAGAGGGCTCAAATTCCAACAACCCACCTCTTGTGACACTCAATTTGGGTCAATATCCACCAAGATATGGCCAAAAATCCATTAAGATCATCATAAAATCATTTAAAAACCCAATTATAAGGTTGAAAACCCACATTTTGGCCAAATAAATTTGTCAATCCCCTTTCTCCGGGCCCTTGGTCGCGTGGAGAGCCATGTGGCCTCATGCTAGCCCCCACTGACTGCGGCTTATCCAAAAAACCACGCGCTAACTCATAACAAAAGGAAAATATGCCACATTGGGGTTAAGTCTCACTGTGTAGCCCGGTTGGTTGGCACCTTGGTTGTTAGTTCGTTGTTGGTCCGTGAGGTCAGGAGTTCGACTCCTGCGGAGGTGGAAACACACTTTTTCCCAGCCCGTATTGGCCTTATTCGGGGTGCCATGTAGCACCCTGTGATTGGGCCATGTTTCACCCTGTGATTGGTCCGTACTATCCAGTCATGTCCAGTCAGCTACCCAATCAACACTGCCAACTCACCTACACAGTCAACGACCCTGCCACGTGTCACATCCAGAGGATGCCACCTGTCGCCACATCATTGTTCGTATAGCCCATGTGTCCTCGTCTGAGCCTGCCACATGTCATCCGTACCACCACATCACGATCGCACCCTGCCATGTGTCCACATCTACGACTGCCACATCATACCCATACAACCACGTGTCATGCTATCACTGGGCCCACGTGGACCGTACTACCACATCACTTGCCACATGTCACTTTTTTACTCATCCAACTCGACCCTGAAAATGCCAAATCTAATTGCCATGTGGCATGCCCTGGTGCTGCCACGTGTCCTGCTGACGTCATCTGCCACTTGTCCTGTTGACGTCAACAGTACAGACTGTTGACTTTGACTTGACTTTTTGCTTGTTTGACCTGGACTTCAGATCGTGATAACTTCGCCATATAGAGTCCATTTTCGAAAAAAAAATATACTGTCGGAATAGACACAACAAGCACTATGCAATGGCACTAGTTTTGTCTGAATCCAAGAACTTCGAATTTTTGGCCTTTCTGGATCCATTTGGATCATGGATAGTATGAAAAAGTGCTTGGAAATGGTAGTTCGAGGGAAGTGATCACTTCGTCTATCAAGACAACTCCATGTTGTTGGGCGGACATATGTTTTGGATCATTGCTCAATATGGTAGCGTGGGGTATGTGGCAAGTAAAGTCAATAAAATAATCAACTTGAGTCGGTTAGTAGAGATCATCAGGTACATGCCTCAAACAAGTCATCAAGTCATGCGAAAGAGATCGAGAAATTTCCCATGATAGGAATCCACATGCAGATCCATTCTAAGATCAAGACTGAGACCCCAAAAGTAGTATCAAAGGGACAAGAGGCACATGCTAATGGGGAAAAGGTAGTTCAAAAGTAGGATTGAAAGCCATAATTCATTGTTGGAGCAAACCCCATTATAGAGCAACATGATGACATAGTTCAAAGGGAGTTTGCCTTGTTTACTCAACATCAAAGTTATTATCACAGGTTGCAGTTTAATCCTTGGTGTAGTAGTATGATAAACGGGTTCCATGCAAACTCTATTGGCAATGGGAGTTGGAGCAATGGTAGCACCTAGCCAATAAATTCAAAATTTCCCGTTAAGTTAGGAGTGCTTTTACCATCCAACAATAATATAAATATTACTCCAAAAATTCAAATTGATCAGCTGAACTCTAAGTGTAACATAAATGTTAAAGATATCAGACATAAAATAATAAGTGTAACATAGATGTTAGAGATGTCAAACATAAAACACAATAACATCTATAGGATGGTATTTTAGTTACAATCACATGGTGATCTATGATGCACGAAATACATAATAAACATGCTTTATATTTTTAAATTTATTTAATAATTCCACAAAAAATGTCTTAGGTACACTACCTTTAAAATACTATACCGATAAATTTGTAGTTTCGTTTAGTTTTTTTTTTTTTAATATTTTACTATATTATGTTTTTTTTATGTTTTTCATGTTTTTAATTATTATCTTTTATTCAACTTTAAAGTATTTGGTTTTAATATGTAAATTTTGTAATTTGCACTTAATTTAATTATCATTTTTTATAATTTTAAATTAAATAGTTTTTAAATCTTAAAATGTAGAACACTAAATCTATATTTCCTATTTTATTTTTTTTATTTAATAATTTATTCAAAATCTTAGTAAAAAAAAAATTAAAATTTTATAAAAACCCCAAACATTTATTTAGAAGTGTAAGACATAAATCTAACTCTCTTATGATTGAATCAAGAGCTCTAGGAAATCATCTTAGAAGACCTCTCTCTTTTGGAGGGAAATGGTAAAAAACTTCCCCTTGGTAGGTAAATTCTTAACTAGGCAAGTTGGAAATGACAAGCCAATTCATCTTTGAGGCAATTCCTAATTAGGTTTAGACTTCCACTATACTTCCACAAAGGAATTGAAACAATTCCTATAGTCCAACAACATCTTTTTTTTGGTTGATCTATCAATATGCTCCTCTAAGGACCAACCTCATTCCACAAGGATCGAATCATTTGATCCTAAGTTATCTATAGGCTTCATACATGCAAAGCTTCTAAGGCTATAGATCTGAAAGTCGTGTATCAAGTTTTCAATGAACAAGGATGTTGTAAAGTGGGGTTCCAATCCTTTGGATGGAGTATTTTATACACCTAGAATATGTTATGGCTTTCTCAACTTCTTTCCATGAACAAAATAAATTATGGTGGAACACGATTTTGGCCAATCAAACATTCATGGACGACAAAGTTATGTTCTTGCATAGCTATGGTAAATAAATTACTTGGGACAGGCTCCAAAGATATCAATTTGAGGGCCCTAATATATGTAATCTCAACTAGGAGAATGTTGAATCAATAGATCACCTATTCAATCTTCACCACTTTTCATTAGAAATCCAGTCATGGATAAAGATTTTGTTTCAAAGATTAAAGGATTGGGAGGGAAAGCAAACTGAATAAGTTCAGGAGAACTTCTACATAGAATATAGGAACAGGGAAGGCATTATATCACGTCCTTTATTCTTTATTTTCACCATCTAGATTTATACAAATGCTAAGATCTTCAAGGGAGAAAAAAGTGCTCCTCTTGTTGTCTTTTGCAAGCTAAAACATATATTGAAGCTTATTCCAAGAGCATCTCCATTTGTATAAAAAAAAATCATTCCTTAGCTATCTCTGAATTATTTGAGGATCAATGGCTTCTTTGATGGAGCTGCTATAGGCAACCCACATCCTAAGGGCACAGGGGACTCATTCTCTTTTCCGAGGAGTATAATCTCTATTTTCAACTAGGTATGGGTATCTGCACCAACAACAAAGTAGGGGTTCAAATGATGATATGTGCCATGACATTATCAATGGAAAGGAACATCAAAAGATTGAAGGTATTTGGTGATTCTCTTATGGTATGCCACTAGTTAATTGGTAAATCTTGGGTAAAAGTTCTTCCCCTGATGACACTAGTATTGAAATCTCGAAAGCTCTCTTTGTTGTTTGAATACATTTCCTTCCAGCACATATGCAGAGAACTCAATAGAGAAAGGGACAAGATGATTAAAGAGGCAAGCCATCTTTCTAAGAGACAATTAATATCTTGGGAATGGAAACATAGTATGGAGGGTCCTCGATCCTCCAAAACTCTAAAACTGAAAGTGAACAAAAACTCTCTACTAATCAGTTTATGACAATTAGTGTTAGTTTTCAAATTTCAATATTGAAAGCCCATCGGGGCAAATCAAGACATTAGCTCTTTTGTGTTTTTCTAAAGATGTTCAAAGGATGGTTAGCTCTTATTTTGGTTTATGCTGAGTAGAGCAACATATATCTTGGGAATAGAAACATGGCGTGGAGGGTTCTCGATCCTCCAGAACTCTAAACTGAAAATGAACAAAAAAATATCTACTTATTAGTTTATGACCATTAGTGTTAGTCATCGAAAACTGAAAATGAACAAAAAAATCTACTTATTAGTTTATGACCATTAAAAAATATCTACTTATTAGTTTATGACCATTAGTGTTAGTCATCGAAAACTGAAAATGAACAAAAAAATCTACTTATTAGTTTATGACCATTAGTGTTAGTTATCGAATTTCAAATATTGTAAGCCCATGGGGGCAAATCAAAGACATTACCTCTTTTCTTGTTTTTCTAAAGATGTTCACAAGACGATTATCTCCTATTGGGGTTTAAGCTCAGTATATATATATATTCTCCAATTCTTTTCCAAGTATGTGTGTGTGTATTGGGGTTTAAGCTCAGTATATATATATATTCTCCAATTCTTTTCCAAGTATGTGTGTGTGTTTCTAGAAGCAAACCGTGAAGATTTGTATTCCCCATACTATCCTTGTTTCAAATTCTATTTCACATTTCTCATTTTTGCTTACATATACTCATATTACAAGGCGGTTTAACTGAATTTGGCATAACATTCAACATGTGCCTGATAGAAACTAAAACATTTTTGTAATACACCCTTTCAATTTCTGTCACTATGGTCTTTGTAGGACATTTCTTTGATATTGACGTCATTTTCTAAATTGTACAGTGCTCTCATTGTCCATATATCTTGGCTTGATTTATAATAGACCAAAGAAAACACTCCTACAAACAAGTCTCTGGATTCTTATGATGTGTTTTTCAAACCAATTAAAAAGGATATATGCATAAAAACATTTGCTTCTATACAACTGTAACTGTCTAGTCACGATTTTGTAAAATAAAAAATCAATTTCCTTGGATTCCTTTGCTTTTATATCAAAGAACTTCCACTTAAAAGTTTGATACCTCAACTAAAACACACAAGATGTAATATGAAATCTATATGTTTATTTACAAGAAAGGGTTACTATTCAAATGAGTGACACAAAAAAGACTAAGAAAAACAAAATTTCTTCTTTAACAGTATTTGTCCTTATATAGGTAAGATTTGGAATAACAATACAAAAAAGACAAGAAGAGAAATATATTAGGACTCATGTGAAGGTTCAGATGAAGATGATGCCATAGAAGAATCTCTTCTTCGATGCTATATTAGGACTCATGTGAAGGTTCAGATGAAGATGATGCTAGAGAAGAATCTCTTCTTCGATGCTTTCTGTTCTTTTGCTTCTTGTGATCATAACTTTCCTTATCTTTGTCTCTCTGAAAAGGAAGTTCAAATCACCATTATTACACTAAGAAAAGACAACCAAAATTGTATGACCACAATATATCCATGCACAATATTTCTTTTCACTACACCTAATGAAGAAAATGCCTACGAAAACATTTAAAATATTAACCAATCATTCATTGTTTCAAGTTGGGAAAGCTCTTAAAGGGGTTACAAACAAATAAATAGGGTTGACAATATGAAGGAAATTGTAAAATAGGCTCAAGAAAGGTTTTGTATTTAGTACCAATCTGAATGATCAACATTTAATACAAAAACTGCACTATAACTGTTATCAATGTCACAACTAAAGCTGCATGTGTAAACAATTACACAGTTAAGAAACATAATCAAACTTCTAATAGAAACTAAAAACTAAATGTTATAACTTGCGATGAATTGATATAATTCCAATTAGAGAAGCACATGGGATGGGCTTGCTAGAGACCTCCTTCACTTGCAGTCATGTTTCTTATTTTATCTATATGCCATTGTTTGTTATATTAATGAGAGTTGTGTTGACCCAAAAATCTACTTTGGGTTCTATTGACCGCCTATTCAACTAGGGGGTCAACTCCATGTACCATGAAGATATGCATCATCAGATGCAAATAAGTCGAAGACTTTTTGGTTCTACAGGGCATTTTTTGCTCCACTACACAGTTTTGTAATCGGGATTCCCGCACCCATGCGTGGGTTTATAATGTAATAGGTTTGCATGGATCATAGTTAGGTCAGTTGCCTTAGAATTTTTTCATTAGGCGATTTCCTTTCACAGAGTGTTTTTTATTCTCAGGAGGTTGATTTGGCCTAACCAGCCTTATTAATCTCCCTTGAGTTTTTCACTTCAACTAGCAATAAATCCTCCAAAGTGGTGAAAGACGTTCTAATGAAGTCATTCTCTGGTAGCTAGTGTTTAAGAATGATGTAAATGACCATGTAAGACAACACACAAACTTTCGTGATTTTTAGTCGAGTCTAGAAAGGTTTTTTTTAATTAATTAATTTTTCCTAAGGTTGGGAATTAAATTAATTAATTAATTATGATGAAATAATGTAAAACCTAAGTCCCTGGGCTTTTGGTAGGGGTATTTGTACTCAAAAGAAATGGAATGAGACCCCCTACACCCTTGGACCAAGTTTCGGCTCAGTCGGACGAGTTTTGTTAGGGTTTTGTCCACTTAGGAGTCTTAATCAGATAAAAACGATTTTAATTGCTAAACCCAAGACATGGGAAAATGTCAATTTTGTAATAAATGATCAAATAAGGTAAAGTAAAGGTGAAATGTGATTGAGAGAGACCCCTTTAACCTACCCAACCCTACTTCCTAACCTTTACACCCACATTTACCCACATTTAATTAATTACCCATGGGGATTTGCACCCCCTTCATTGGTAAATGCATCCCCCTTCCATGTAAATGATTGGAAACTCATTTTAAATGAGTCGTGGGTCCCTCCTTCCACATGTGCGCCCATCCTTACCCGCTCACGTGCCATTTAGGAGTGTGCCAACACACTCCTCCCACACCCCCACGCCTTTCCTTTAGAACTCACACTTTCTCTTTTTGTAAAGTGGAAACATCAAGCATTAAATTGGAAATTACTTTGATGAAAGGCATGGGTCATCTCTTCAACCAATGTGCCTTCATTTGATGGCCAACTCATCCCCCAACTCACCTCACTTACAATTTCTTCTCAACATAAAAGCTCACGCCCTCATGGGTTGAAGTTCCTCATGATTTGTCTTTTCCCTTGGATGTTTGACACTTGTCAAAGATCCAAGAGGGGTCTCTTGGTCCCTCAAGGCTATTTAAGAGACCTCTCACTCCCTCATTCATTACCATTCTTTATAGTATTGCTATGCTATTATTTTCTCACCATCCCACTCTCTCTCTCTCTCTCATTATTGTTCACATTGCTTCATGGTTTTGTTCTTGAAGAGCTTGGAGCAACTTTGTTGCTACAACCTCTTCCCTTTGGAAATAAAAAGAGCTTTGGAGGAATCGTGGAATGCAGGACTTGTTCTTGGTGTTCTTATATTGTGAGGTGATATCATTCTTTGAATCTTTTGTGAATTGATCAATAGTCGCTTAAGTAAATTAGTTTACTAGGCTAGGTGAGACAATAGTGTAGTTGCCAATCTATATGTTTTGTATATGTTAATAATATAAACTGTGTTGTATTATTTGTGCATGCAAGATATTATCTGTTGTTTTATCTCACATTTGGTTTAAGGCTTGCAGGTTGCCTCAAGAGCACTTTGGGCTAGATTCAAGAAGGAATCAACCCTCACTGTTCATAAAAATTTCAGAAGCTTTCTCTCTTTCCAGATCATTTTCTGTCATTTATTTATTTCAGATTTTAGTGGCTAACTTGCTTAGATAGGTCAATAATCAATATAAAATTCTGGTTTTTACATGTGGGAAGTTTATGGTGAAAAACATAAATTTCATAACTTTGTTGAGTGTGTTGCAACACAAATTAACAAGCAATAACTTGTTGATCTTTGCAAGTTCTCGCCAGGCTAAGCGTACATGCTGCCCAAATTTCAAGCACAACACACCTTCTGATACCTCCTTTCCAAGTGGTAACAATTTCTCTTCTTCCTCTTTCATCTAAACACTATAAGCAAGCCCAAAGGAGTGTACCCAAGTTGCTTGCATTCTTTCCCTTTCAGTCTTTACTTTGCAAGCTTTAGCTAGATTTTCTTTCTATCTTTCCTTGCTTAGTTTAGCTAGTTTAGTTGTGATTTCTTACATGGATGCTTAAATCTAAAATAATCTAGAGTAGATCTCACACCTAAATGCTAACTTAGAGCACGTGGAGGCATAGTGGATCCTTTGCTTCCATCATAACTTTGCATGCAAGTCATTTACTTTTTCAGTATTTAAATTTTACACATGCATGCAAACACTGATATTGTGATGGCTTAAATAATTTTTCGATTTTGAAAGTACTTTCA
>SNQJ01S0004054.1:64009-83685 GCA_010110895.2 Picea sitchensis | reverse complement strand
AGATCTCGAGTGCGAAGGATGGCATCCTGCAAAGTGGGAGGCCTGTATGCCTTCACCCATCCTCTCAAAGGCTCTGTGATTCCTTCTGTGAATATCATGATCAACCTAGGCTCGAATATATCTGTCACTGCCACGACTACCCGCCGAAACTCTGTGATGAACGCCTCTGCTGTGCCAGTTTGTCTCAACTGGGCTAGATCCCTGAAGTGTCTTGGGATCCTTCCTGTCAAACCTGTCCATGTGCCTATCTGTAAACTCCCTATAGGAGGTGATGCGACTGTGACCCAATGTCACCAGTCCATGATACCACCACTTGTGTGCCTCACCCTCCAAGTGTAAGGTCGCGAAACTGATGGCCTCTGTCTCGGTCCTCTGGTTGAGCTTGTAATACGTGTCTAGATTTTGTACCCAAGCTCTGGTGGTGTATTTGGACGATCCATCGAAAGAAGGGATGGTGAGTTTCCCAACTTTTCGGATGAAATCGAGGTTATGCCCCTGTTGCTGTTGTGGTCCTCCCCTTTGCGACTCTCTGGGGCGGTTCCTGAGTCTGAGTCCACAGTACTCGACTAAGGTCATGTCTTGATGGAGGTCACGACCCAATGCTGCGTACTCCCTCCTATACTCTGTAATGTCGTTTGCATGAATGGGTGGCCTCTGTGCTATCGGTGGTGGTGCTGCTACCGGGGGTGCCCTCTGGAAATTGGGAAACAAGGGTCTAGGAATCCTACTCGCAGAGGTGTATGTGCGAGAGGGTGGATGGGGTCTACTGCCTGCTCCTGAGTTCCCCTGTGCTACATGCGAGACTTGTGTGTCTGGGGTGCCCACTCTAGCCAATCTATCAACCACTTGTGCCAAGGACTGAGACATGGTCCATTGACTAGCTAACATATCGTTGATAACCTGCATGAAAGCTATCTCTGGATCTACGGGGGCCTTGCCACTGCCCTCTAGTCGCTCATATCTGTCTCCTAGCATCCTCTCAGCCTCACGCTCTGCCGTTCTCTCTGCTTCTATGTGTGCCTCTTCCTCTTCCTCTGAGCTAGGAGGAAAAGGGGGAAAATCAGGCCTATGCCTTCTTTCCTTATGCCTGCTGTAAGTGACATATTCGTCACCTACGTGTTCACGACCCTTTGGGTCTTCTGTTGCACTCATTGTCTTTAGTCACAGGTTGGCAGGACTAAAGCTCTGATACCACTGTAATGTTCCTGACTTGGCTAGTCTAGGAAACACTGCTAATGTGTGTGTAGGATCAATGGTTTACAACATATAAATGGTCATACAAATAATAAATGCGACAAAGGACTGCAAGGTTTGTATTATGATATCTCCGTGGATTACAAAATGGCCGAATGCGGCTGAATAAACTGACAATACTCGACTAGATCAACAAACAAAGGATCTTAGTTGGAATACAAATAAGCAACTAAAAGATAATACTCGAAATATGGGAGCACTACGGAATCAATGGATGCGTTGGGACTATGGTAGCTCTGACGGTAACTGCTGGAAATTTGGAAAGTTCGCCCTGGGAGCTATACTTCTCGTAATGGCTCGGAAACTGTCCCAAATGATGCGCCCTGCTCCAGTCCTCAATACTGGTATCTGTCAGACTCCTCTGCTGATGAATCTGGACCCTGGATGGATACCCCTGGGGGAATGCGCCCCTCTTCTTCTGGCAAAATGCGTCCTAGTGATTCCACCGTCGGAATCTGATGAGGAACCAGAGAAAAGATGCACCTTGCCCTCCTCTCAAATGGGTCGGAGGGAAATCTCGAAATTCTCCTTGGATGGGATAAGTCGACTAAAAACCCTCTCAGAAGCTGCACCCTCACTTTGGATGAATGCGCCCTTGCTGCTGAACACTGTGTAACTGCTGCTGAAGAATGATGGAAGACTTGAATGATCTTCCTGGTGACTAGGGCGTGTCTTTCAACACCGAAATTAACGATTGGTGTCTTCCTCCTGGAATCCACTGAACTATCTCTCATGAGATGCGCCTCTTCTCCTCAATGACCAGTCATAATTTGCATAATGATGAATTAGGTCGCTGACCCTTCCTTTATAGCTTTCCGAAACCCTAATTCACTGTTGACTTCCAAAACTCTAAATCACTGCTGAAACCCTAATTCACTGTTGACTTCCAAAACCCTAAATCACTGCTGATACCCTAATTCACTATTGACTGCTATTTTTAGCTCATAATGACTTAAAAGCACTTTTAACCCTTTTTAGCTCAATGTCACTTTCAGAATATAACACCTGTGACTGAAGTGACCTCTAGTAACCCTGTTTACCCCTCTTTGGCCCTGGCTATAGTCTAACGGGGCGGTTTAGACCATTAAGCCTCCTCTCTGGAGCTCCTATTTGGAAAGGGACATTATAGTTTGGACAAAAAAAAAAGGTCGTTTGATGCCTCAAAATGGATCCAGAAGATTTCTAACTGTTTTTTGGACCCAAATTTCCAAATTTGGATCAGCCGCCAAAATGACCTTGCAAGTTGATTCCTCCAATTTTTCCACCCAAAAAGTAGTGAGATAGATGACAAATAATATAATGATCTAATCCAGATCATACCTTCCCATTTAAGGAGGCTTTTGGTCCCCAAAAGATTTATTGAATGAGGTGAGGAAATTTTTCCTCTACTTTCTCCCTGGAGTACCACTTTGCTTTGCCTGGAAGTTGTCATTTCAACCCAATCTGCCAAAGGTCATGTTGCCCCTGTCTTGTAGTTTTGGACCGCTTCTGCAAAATTGTGTCTTTTGCCAACTCTGCCTGAGCAACTTGTGCTAAATCCTCTATGGAAGGTAGGACCTGCTTCTCTTGATCCAACATGGAAGGCTCATAGAGTTTGAGATTCTCCACATTCACCATTGAGTAAATATGCATGTATGGGGGTAGATTGAGTCTGTAGGCATTCTCTCCCACCTTTTCCAATACCTCAAAAAGACCATACCGTAGAGCCTTGATCTTCTTACCAGGTCCCTGTAGTATTTCCTTATTCAGTTGTAACCATACTTTCCTTATTCCAAGTGGAAAAAGAAGGACCTTAGTAAGGTCAAGTGTTTTTCTTGTCAAAAGCAAGGCCACTATGCTTCACAGTGTCCACAATAGAAGAAAGGGAGAGGGAAACAACATACATCATCAACAAAGGTGGTTGAGGTTGCATATAGGCTTCAAAGGGATTTCTTATTGGTCTCTACCTTTTCTGGTACAATTTTCAGTAGTGGGACTTGGTTGATGGATAGTGGAGCTTCTCATCATATGACAGGATCACGACAGTCACTCACTAGTTTGTTAGAGGAGGACTTAGAACTGCAAGTGGAGCTTAGTGATAATGCCAAGTATGTAGTCAAGGGAGTTGGGACAAATTTGTTTCAATTGGAGTACATGAAGCCTCTCAGGATGAGTAATGTGTTGCATGTGTTGGGGTTGAAGAACCTACTTTCTATCTCAGCTATGGAGGACAAAGGGCATACAGTGGCATTCTTAGGAGAACATGTTCTTGTATGGATGAGAGGATCAAGCATTGACTTATTAGGGGTCATTGGTGTTCGTGATGGTGGCCTTTACAGGTTGACAAGATAGCCAGCCTGGGCCTTGGTACATGACAATGATAGTCTATGTGAGCTTTGGCACAAGAGATTGGGACACTTGCATTGCAAGGTTTTTCCAGTGTTATGGAGGATGGTTACATGTCTTCTAGAGTTTGGAGCAGAGCACCAGGGTGTATGCAAGGGTTGTGCACTTGGAAAGAATGCCAAGGTTGCTTTTTCGAGTAGTGATAGTAGGTCCAAGTGGATCTTGGATCTAATACATTCAGATGTGTGTGGACCGATGTCAATTCCATCTTTGAGTGGTTACTTGTACTATGTAACCTTCATTGATGATTATTCAAGGAGGACATAGATCTTCTTCATGAAGACCAAGGATGAAGTCTTCAATTGGTTCAGGGAGTTCAAGGCTTAGGTGGAGAATTAGACAGGGAAGAAGACCAAGGTCTTGAGGTCAGATAATGGGAGCGAGTATACCTCCAACGACTTCAGATATTTCTGCAAGGAGGAAGATATCAAGAGGGAGAAGACAACGCCTTTCAACCTACAACATAATGGGGTTGCAAAGAGGAAGAATCAGACCACTATATTGTTGTCATCAATAGACTCTTCTACGTATCCCAATCTTTCATGGAGTGGTCGTTCTCGCACCTCTATAGGCTTAACTTTGCCTTGGCCATGCTTTCCAAGACATTATCCTTTCATGTAGCCAAACTTGAATAACATCTTCATACCAATTCCTTTGGTATGCTTTTCAAATGCGACAATATCCCGATTGCTTGACTCCAATTCCTGTTCAACTACAGGAGAACCTGGAGTATACTAAGTACTTTCCGCTGGCGAGGAAAATGTGCCAATGGCCTCTGCTACTGACTGCTCCTTAATCGGAGTAGCATGAGTATATGAATCCTCCTCATCTGATTGCTCACAAAATGGATGAATTCCATCATCCTTGACAGGACTCGTGCTTCTAACAGAAGGACTTCTTCCAACTAGTCTTTCTTCTGTTGCTAATACCATTGTTCGCAGCCTTTCCTTGTCTTCCTCAAGGATTTGTACCAATCATCTCAGCTCGACATTTTCTCGCTAATCTATTGATTGATCTCCTCGAGTTCCTGGATTCTAGCTCTCTTCAAGATTTTCCCCATGCTTATTCACAATTCCTGCAATATTGTCAACCTGCTCTGATACCACTTGATCTGAAATCAATGCTTAGTACTTTACACCTTGACTTCGATTTTAACAAGATCTTTTTTGACAATGCATGTGATTATATAAGCAGTAAAAACTTAAGGAATGAAGTGAGCTAGCAAAAAACACAAAGAAGAAAACCATCAAAAGAATAGAACACCCGAAGTTGATAACAGAGTTCGACACAACTTGCCTACGTCTCCGGACCTTTGTCTTAAGTGGGGGAGGCTTCTCTATTAAAATTCAATGCTTAAAAATCTGCATCAAAATTACATCATTTAGGTCTCTGACTGACTCAACTATATTCTTCTCTGTCTCAGGAACCTGATGCAACAGACGACACCAAAAAGGTGGAGTAGAACTCCCGAAAATGGCCTCCAAAGCTCAACTACTCTTCTGGCTTCACTACATAAGACAACTTGGCCTTCACAAATTCGTTTTCAATTTGCTCCAAGTTGCTTGCTTAAAACTCCACAATGGCTTGGTTTATATAGCCATGAGGTAGAGGGCTCAAATCCCAACAACCCACCTCTTGTGGCACTCAATTTGGGCCAATATCCACCAAGATATGGCCAAAAATCCATTAAGATCAACATAAAATCATTTTGGCCAAATATATGAGCCAACCCCCTTTCTCTGGGCCCTTGGTCGCGTGGAGCGCCATGTGGCCTCGCGCTAGCCCCCACCGACTGGGGCTTATCCAAAAAACCGCGCGCTAACTCATAACAAAAGGAAAATATGCCATATTGGGGTTAAGTCCCACCGTGTAGCCGGGTTGGTTGGCACCTTGGTTGTTAGGTCGTTGTTGGTCCGTGAGGTCAGGAGTTCGAATCCTGTGGAGGTGGAAACAAACTTTTTCCCAGCCCATATTGGCCTTATTCGGGGTGCCATGTAGCACCCTATGATTGGGCCACGTTTCACCCTGTGATTGGTCCATACTATCCAGTCACGTCCAGTCAACTGCCCAGTCAACACTGCCAACTCACCTACACAGTCAACAACCCTGCCACTTGTCACATCCGAAGGATGCAACCTGTCGCCACGTCATCGTTTGTATAACCCATGTGTCCTCGTCTAAGCCTGCCACGTGTCATCCGTACCACCACATCACGACCACACCCTGCCACGTGTCATCCGTACCACCACATCACGACCACACCCTGCCACGTGTCATCCGTACCACCACATCACGACCACACCCTGCCACGTGTCCACATCTACGACTGCCACATCATACCCATACAACCACATGTCATGCTTTCACTGGACCCACATGGACCGTACTGCCACATCACCTGCCACGTGTCACTTTTTTACTCGTCCAACTTGACCCTAAAAATGCCAAATCTAACTACCATGTGGCACGACCTGGTGCTGCCACATGTCCTGCTGACGTCATCTGCCACTTGTCCTGCTGACATCAGTAGTACAAACTGTTGACTTTGACTTGACTTTTTGCTTGTTTGACTTGAACTTCAGATCGTGATAACTTCGCCATATAGAGTCCATTTTCGAAAAAAAAATACTGTCAGAATCGACACAACGAGCACTACGCAATGGCGCTAGTTTCGTATGAATACAAGAACTTTGAATTTTTGGCCTTTCTAGATCCATTTGGATCATGGATAGTATGAAAAAGTGCTTGGAAATGGCAGTTCGAGGGAAGTGATCACTTCGTCTATCAAGACAACTCCATGTTGTTGGGCGGACATATGTTTTGGATCATTGCTCGATATGGTAGCATGGGGTATGTGACAAGTAAAGTCAATAAAACAATCAACTTGAGTCGATTAGTAGGGATCATCAGGTACATGCCTCAGACAAGTCATCAAGTCGTGCGAAAGACATCGAGGAATTTCCCATGATAGGAATCCACATGCAGATCCATTCTAAGATCAAGACCGAGACCCCAAAAGTAGTATCAAAGAGACAAGAGGCACATGCTAATGGGGCAAAGGTAGTTCGAAAGTAGGATCGAAAGCCATAAGGCATTGTTGGAGCAGACCCCATTATAGAGCGACATGATGACATAGTTCAAAGGGAGTTTACCTTGTTTACTCAACATCAAAGTTATTATCATAGGTTGCAGTTTAATCCTTGGTGTAGTAGTATGATAGATGGGTTGCATGCAAACTCTATTAACAATGGGAGTTGGAGCAATGGTAGGACCTAGCCAATAAATTCAAAATTTCCCGTTAGGTCAGGAATGCTTTTACCATCCAACAATAATATAAATGTTACTCCAAAAATTCAAATTGATCAGCTGAACTCTAAGTGTAACATAAATGTTAGAGATGTCAGACATAAAATAATAAGTGTAACATAAATGTTAGAGATGTCAGACATAAAATAATAAATGTAACAAAAAAGTTAGAGATTTCAAACATAAAACACAATAACATCTATAGGATGTTATTTTAGTTACAATCGAATGATGAATTATGATGCATGAAATACATAATAAACATGCCTTATATTTTTAAATTTATTTAATAATTCCACAAAAACGTCTTAGGTACACTACCTTTAAAATACTACACCTGTAAATTTGTAGTTTAATTTATTTTGTTTTTTTTTAATATTTTACTATATTATTTCATGTTTTTAATTATTATCTTTTATTCAACTTTAAAGTATTTGGTTTTAATATATAAATTTTGTAATTTGCACTTAATTTAATTATCAATTTTTATAAAAATTATAAATTAAATAGTTTTTAAATCTTAAAATGTAGAACACTAAATCTATATTTCCTATTTTAATTTTTTTTGTATTTTTTGTATTTAATAATTTATTCAAAATCTTAGCAAAAAAAATATTAAAATCCTCTTTAAATCTTATAAAACCCCAAACATTTATTTAGAAGTGTAAAACATACATCTCACTCTCTTATGATTGGATCAAGAGCTCTAGGAAATCATCTTAGAAGGCCTCTCTCTTTTGGAGGGAAATGGTAAAAAACTTCCCCCTTGGTAGGTAAATTCTTAACTAGGCAAGTTGGAAATGACAAGCCAATTCATCTTTGAGGCAATTCCTAATTAGGTTTAGACTCCCACTATACTTCCACAAAGGAATTGAAACAATTCCTCTAGTCCAAGGGCATCTTTTTTTTGGTTGATCTATCAATATGCTCCTCCAAGGACCAATCTCATTCCACAAGGATCGAATCATTTGATCCTAAGTTATCTATAGACCTCATACATGTAAAGCTTCTAAGGCTACAGATCTTAAAGTCGTGTATCAAGTTTTTAACAAACAAGGATGTTGTAAAGTGGGGTTCCAATCCTTTGGATGGAGTATTTTATACACCTAGAATATGCTATGGCTTTCTCAACTTCTTTCCACGAACAAAATAAATTATGGTGGAACACGATTTTGGCCAATCAAACATTCATGGACGACAAATTTATGTTCTTGCATAGCTATGGTAAATAAATTACTTGGGATAGGCTCCAAAGACATCAATTTGAGGGCCCTAATATATGTAATCTCAACTAGGAGAATGTTGAATCAATAGATCACCTATTCAATCTTCGCCACTTTTCGTTAGAAATCCAGTCATGGATAAAGATTTTGTTTCAAAGATTAAAGGATTGGGAGGTAAAGGAAACTGAATAAGTTCAGGAGAACTTCTACATAGAATATAGGAACAAGGAAGGCATTTTATCACGTCCTTTATTCTTTATTTTGACCATCTAGATTTATACAAATGCTAAGATCTTCAAAGGAGAAAAAAATTCTCCTCTTGTTGTCTTTTGCAAGCTAAAACATATATTGAAGCTTATTCCAAGAGCATCTCCATTTGTATCAACAAAAAACATTCCTTAGCTATCTCTGAATTACTTGAGGATCAATGGATTCTTTGATGGAGCTGCTATAGGCAACCCACATCCTAAGGGCACAGGGGATTCATTCTCTTTTCCAAGGAGTATAATCTCTATTTTCAACTAGGTATGGGTATCTGCACCAACAACAAAGTAGGGGTTCAAGTGATGATATGTGCCATGACATTATCAATGGAAAGGAACATTAAAAGATTGAAGGTATTTGGTGATTCTCTTATGGTATGCCACTAGTTAATTGGTAAAGCTTGGGTAAAAGTTCTTCCCTTGATAACACTAGTATTGAAATCTCGAAAGCTCTCTTTGTTGTTTGAACCCTAGTGGAAAAACTCGGCAAGGGCCTGAAAATATCGCCTCAGAAAAAATCGGTGAAAAAATCGGAAAAACTCGGCAAACATTAAAAAATACATAATTTATTCATTTTTTTTCAAAATTTTAAACATTTTTCAATATATAAAGCAGCAACAACATCATATAAACAGATAGGCACATAAATATAGAGAAAGAACTGATATATATTATATAGTGGATGCCAAACAAAAACCCATACATCAAAGTCATTACTGAAAGTCTGAAATCAATACAAAATGACATCAATGATCACATATATAAATGTATATGTCCCAAAACTACCCGGCCTTTGCACACCTAAAAAATGCTTGATGGCCTCTACAAACTTCTTCCCTTGCTGCTCCACACACAGAAAAAAAGAATGACAAAAAAAAAATGAATCGGGCTCTTTATCCCGCTTTTTTTCGATTTTTGCTGCTTTTTTCCCGATTTTTTAAAAAAAACGCGCTTTTTTCTCTGACCAAAAAATCATGATTTTTCCGATTTTTGCCGATTAATCGGCGATTTCTTCTACTAGGGTTTGAATACATTTCCTTCCAGCACATATGCAGAGAACTCAATAGAGAAGGGGACAAAATGATTAAAGAGGCAAGCCATCTTTCTAAGAGACAATTGATATCTTGGGAATGGAAACATAGTATGGAGGGTCCTCGATCCTACAAAACTCTAAACTGAAGGTGAACAAAAACTCTCTACTAATCAGTTTATGACAATTAGTGTTAGTTTTCAAATTTCAATATTGAAAGCCCATCGGGGCAAATCAAGACATTAGCTCTTTTGTGTTTTTCTAAAGATGTTCAAAGGATGGTTAGCTCTTATTTTGGTTTATGCTCAGTAGAGCAACATATATCTTGGGAATGGAAACATGGCGTGGAGGGTTCTTGATCCTCCAGAAATCTAAACTGAAAATGAACAAAAAAATCTACTTATTAGTTTATGACCATTAGTGTTAGTTATCAAAAACTGAAAATGAACAAAAAATATCTACTTATTAGTTTATGACCATTAGTGTTAGTTATCGAATTTCAAATATTGTAAGCCCATGGGGGCAAATCAGAGACAATACCTCTTTTCTTTTTTTTCTAAAGATGTTCACAGGACGGTTATCTCCTATTGGGGTTTAAGCTCAGTAGAGAAATATATATATATATATATATATATATATATATGAAGCAAACCGTGAGGATTTGTATCCCCCATACTATCCTTGTTTCAAGTTCTATTTCACATTTCTCATTTTTGCTTACATATACTCATATTACAAGGCGGTTTAACTGAATTTGGCATAACATTCAACATGTGCCTGATATTTCAATACACCCTTTTTGTAATACACCCTTTCAATTTCTGTCACTATGGTCTTTGTAGGACATCTCTTTGATATTGACGTCATTTTCTAAATTGTACAGTGCTTTCATTGTCCATATATCTCGGCTTGATTTAGAATAGACCAAAGAAAACACTCCTAAAAACAAGTCTCTGGATTCTTATGATGTGTTTTTCAAACCAATTAAAAAGGATATATGCATAAAAACATTTGCTTCTATACAACTGTAACTGTCTAGTCACGATTTTGTAAAATGAAAAATCAATTTCCTCGGATTCCTTTGCTTTTATATCAAAGAACTTCCACTTTAAAGTTTGATACCTCAACTAAAACACACGAGATGTAATATGAAATCTATATGTTTATTTACAAGAAAGGGTTACTATTCAAATGAGTGACAAAAAAGACTAAGAAAAGCAAAATTTCTTCTTTAACAGTATTTGTCCTTATATAGGTAAGATTTGGAATAACAATACAAAAAAGACAAGAAGAGAAATATATTAGGACTCATGTGAAGGTTCAGATGAAGATGATGCTAGAGAAGAATCTCTTCTTCGATGCTTTCTGTTCTTTTGCTTCTTGTGATCATAACTTTCCTTATCTTTGTCTCTCTGAAAAGGAAGTTCAAATCACCATTATTACACTGAGAAAAGACAGCCAAAATTGTATGACCACAATATATCCATGCACAATATTTTTTTTCACTACACCTAATGAAGAAAATGCCTACGAAAACATATAAAATATTAACCAATCATTCATTGTTTCAAGTTGGGAAAGTTCTTTAAAGGGTTACAAACAAATAAATAGGGTTGACAATATGAAGGAAATTGTAAAATAGGCTCAAGAAAGGTTTTGTATTTAGTACCAATCTGAATGATCAACATTTAATACAAAAACTGCACTATAACGTTTATCAGTGTCACAACTAAAGCTGCATGTGTAAACAATTACACAGTTAAGAAACATAATCAAACTACTAATAGAAACTAAAAACTAAATGTTATAACTTGCGATGAATTGATATAATTCCAATTAGAGAAGCACAGGGGATGGGCTTGCTAGAGACCTCCTTCACTTGCAGTCATGTTTCTTATTTTATCTATATGCCATTGTTTGTTATATTAATGAGAGTTGTGTTGACCCAAAAATCTGCTTTGGGTTCTGTTGACCGCCTATTCAACTAGGGGGTCAACTCCATGTACCATGAAGATATGCATCATCAGATGCAAATAAGTCGAAGACTTTTTGGTTCTACAAGGCATTTTTTGCTCCAGCACACAGTTTTGTAATCGAGATTCCCGCACCCCTGCGTGGATTTATAATGTAATAGGTATGCATGGATCATAGTTAGGTCAATTGCCTTAGGATTTCTTCATTAGGAGAGTTCCTTTCACCGAGTGTTTTTTATCCTCAGGAGGTTGATTTGGCCTAACCAGCCTTATTAATCTCCCTTGGGTTTTTCACTCCCACTAGCAATAAATCCTCCAAAGTGGTGAAAGGCGTTCTAATGAAGTCATTCTCTGGTAGCTAGTGTTTAGGAACGATGTAAATGGCCATGTAAGACAGCACATGAAGTTTCGTGATTTTTTTTTTTTTTTTAAGTAAAAAAGTATAACCTGCTATATTAAGTTATCAAAGAAACCTTGACAAAATACACAGAGATATAGGTCTGAGCCACCAAAAATGCTGCCGTTTTACCGGAAACCAACATGGTTTGGAAAACTGTTTTTCCCTCTGTCCTGCCCGAAGGAAACCAGGACAGATGGCTATAGTCCAAGTGTACATGTAACAATAGCATGATTAAACAAAGAAACAAACTAGCATAGAAGAACCTAGATACCCGGTGACCCGTCGCCCTTGCCTGTCTGCCACGTGGACCCAGCTGGGATGGCGAATGCCTGTGCACATAGAGGGCACTTCCTCTTTGCTGGAGCGTTGGAGTACGCGTCAAGGAGCAGGTCCAGACGCTGTCCCATGAGAAGGGCTCTATGCTCCAGGTCTGCCATATGGCCTCGGAGTTCGAACACCAGAGCCAGATGCTCTGCACGGAGGAAAGTACCATGCGAGTCATTACCTGCGTCGTCGAGGATTACGTCCCCCACTTCCACGTTCTTTCCATCTCCGACTTCGAGCTCCAACAGTTCTGCACCGACTGCTTCCTCCTTCATCGCTGGTCTGGTCTCGTCCGCGTTCTCTTCGGCGCAAGCCTTGTCCCGAGCTTCTTCCTTGATCGTTGCCTGCACAACATGGCTGGTGGGGCTGTAGTCACCCATCCACGGTATCTCCTCAACAATGCACCCAGGGATATCTTCTGCCAGCTCGTTTTTAGGACCGCTTCCATCCTGGGAGTTCGCCGCCATGGCTTGGGGTTCCGGGGTGGTCGCCAATTCCTCCATGAACGGTATTTCTTCAACGTAACAGGTAGGAAACGCATCTGCGGTGCCATCCTCCAACCTGTTTCCAGGCTCAATTGCCATGGTTTCACTGCTACGCACGGCCCCAGTCTCCGCAATAATGGCATGCAGAGCCAATTGGTAAGCGCGAGCCTTCTTCCGAAGAATGGAGGTCGCCATCGACAGAGCGTGCTCCAGTTTCTCCCTCCTTTGCCTCTGCGCTTTGTGGGTGTACCAGGCCGAGCCACGACGAGGCTTGCCTCGCTTCTTGGTCATGCTTGCCAAGGGATATATAACAATGCAAAGAGGATGCAACGAGATGAGAGTAAGCCAGGACGAGAAGGAAACAGAGTTGCACCAGAGCTCCCAATCGACGGGGAGGCCCGAAGCGAGAGCAAACCGACTCTGTCCAGGCGCTCGAAAATACAAATTGCCAAAGACCGGATTCACTTGGCTATCCATAGACCCTGTCATGCTGAGTGCGTTGTGAGCGAGAGTTTTCGCGCGAGGGAGGTGTCCCTCCTCCGTATATCGGCTGTAATGGTCGTCTACCATCGTAAATGCGAGGCGAATGGGTGGCGGCCATCAACATTTATGCTGTGGCTCAATGCAGAGCCAGGTGGCGAGGAGTTGCCGCATGTCACCCCATCCGGGGGAAGTTTCGTGATTTTTAGTCGAGTCTAGATAGGTTTTTTTTTAATTAATTAATTTTTCCTAAGGTTGGGAATTAAATTAATTAATTAATTCAGATGAAATAAAGTAAAAGCTAGGTCCCTGGGCTTTTGGTAGGGGTATTTGTACTCAAAAGAAATGGAATGAGACCCCATACACCCTTGGACCAAGTTTCGGCTCAGTCGGACAAGTTTTGTTAGGGTTTTGTGCACTTAGGAGTCTTAGTTAGATAAAAACAATTTTAATTGCTAAACCCAAGACATGGGAAAATGTCAATTTTTTAATAAATGATCAAATAAGGTAAAGTAAAGGTAAAATGTAATTGAGAGAGACTCCCTAACCTACCCAACCCCACTTCCTAACCTTTACATCCACATTTACCCACATTTAATTAATTACCCATGGGGATTTGCACCCCCTTCATTGGTAAATGCGTCCCCCTTCCATGTAAATGATTGGAAACTCATTTTAAATGAGTCATGGGTCCCTCCTTCCACATGTGCGCCCCTCCTTACCCACTCACGTGCCATTTAGGAGTGTGCCAACACACTCCCAACACACTCCTCCCACACCCCCACGCCTTTCCTTTAGAACACACACTTTCTCTCTTTGTAAAGTGGAAACATCAAGCATTAAATTGGAAATTACTTTGATGAAAGGCGTGGGTCATCTCTTCAACCAATGCGCCTTCATTTGATGGCCAACACATCCCCCAACTCACCTCACTTACCATTTCTCCTCAACCTAAAAGCTCACGCCCTCATGGGTTGAAGTTCCTCATGAGTTGTCTTTTCCCTTGGATGTTTGACACTTGTCAAAGATCCAAGAGGGGTCTCTTGGTCCCTCAAGGCTATTTAAGAGACCTCTCACTCCCTCGTTCATTACCATTCTTCAGAGTATTGTTATGCTACTATTTTCTCACCATCCCACTCTCTCTCTCTCTCTCTCATTATTGTTCACATTGCTTCACTGGTTTTGTTTTTGAAGAGCTTGGAGCAACTTTGTTGTAACCTCTTCCATTTGGAAATAAAAAGAGCTTTGGAGGAATCGTGGAATGCAGGACTTGTTCTTGGTGTTCTTATCTATTGTGAGGTGATATGAATCTTTTGTGAATTGATCAATAGTCGCTTCAGTAAATTAGTTTACTAGGCTAGGTGAGGCAATAGTGTAGTTGCCCATCTATATGTTTTGTATATGCTAATAATATAAACTGTGTTGTATTATTTGTGCATGCAATATATTATTTGTTGTTTTATCTCACATTTGGTTTAAGGCTTGCAGGTTACCTTAAGAACACTTTGGGATAGATTCAAGCAAGAATCTACCCTCACTGTTCATAAAAACTTCATAAGCTCTCTCTTTCCAACTCATTTTCTGTCATTTATTTATTTCAGATTTTAGTGGCTAAATTGCTTAGATAGGTCAATAATCAATATAAAATTCTGGTTTTTACATGTGGGAAGTTGCTGTTGAAAAACAAAAATTTCATAACTTTGTTGAGTGTGTTGCAACACAAATCAGCAAGCAATAGCTTGCTGATTTTTGCAGGTTCTCGCCAAGCTAAGGGTACATGCTGCCCAAATTTCAAGCACAACACACCTTCCAGTACCTCCTTTCCAAGTGGTAACAATTTCTCTTCTTCCTCTTTCATCTAAACACTGTAAGCAAACCCAAAGGAGTGTACCCAAGTGGCTTGCATTCTTTCCCTTTCAGTCTTTACTTTGCAAGCTTTAGCTAGATTTCCTTTCTATCTTTCCTTGCTTAGTTTAGCTAGTTTAGTTGTGATTTCTTACATGCATGCTTAAATCTAAAATAATCTAGAGTAGATCTCACACCTAAATGCTAGCTTAGAGCCCGTGGAGGCATAGTGGATCCTTTGCTTCCATCATAACTTTGCATGCAAGTCATTTACTTTTTCAGTATTTAAATTTTACACATGCATGCAAACACTGATATTGTGATGGCTTAAATAATTTTTCGATTTTGAAAGTACTTTCAGTTCTTACACTTTACATGCGCAATCTCAAAATCTAAGAACCTAATTCTTTATTTCAGTTTTGGGTCCCCTAGGCCCTTTCCGGAAATTAAAATTAACTTGCAATCTCATTGTTTAAAGGCTTCAACATTCACAACTTTTCATTTTCAGTTTTCAATTTCGGCATTCTTGAGCAAGCTACAAGCACTCAACCTAAAAGCTCACGCCCTCATGGGTTGAAGTTCCATAGAGGTGCATGGTTTGATTAAGGGATTACAAGTACACTTGGCTGCATTCCCAGATATCATGATTGAGATGGACATTGTTGTAATTGATGTACCAAACACTTGGGGTATGTTGCTCAATAGAAAGACAACTGCAGATTTAGGTGGTAATTTGCAAATGGACTTAATTTATGCCACCATTCCAACTCCAAATGGTTTAACGTTTAGATTGAATAAAGAGTTGGAAAGAAAGTATCATGTTGAAGATCCTAGGAAAAAGGATAATGAGATTGTGTATCGAGAAGTAAAAATGGGATGTTATGAGATAGACTCTAATCCCTTAACATCTACCAAGATGGAACTAAATAGCAGACCCCCAAGCATTTGTAGTGTTTGGGACCCCATGGATTCTTTTGATGGAATTTTTCTTGAGGAAGGTTTGGATAGAATGGATAATGGTTTGCCTCCTTCAGAGTTAAAGTCAGAGTTGGATTTGTCAGTTGAAATTTTGTTATCAGCTCAACCTGCATCAGAGGAATCGGTTAGATGTCAGAACGAGGCAAATGGGATTCTTGTGCCACACCCTCCTTATTTTTCAGAAATTGGAAAAATCAAAGATAGATATTATGATGAAAATCTGATGGAAAGTAGTAAGGATGGTAAGTTAAATACTGATAAAGTAAAGTATACCATCCCTAATAAAAGATATGCCAAGCCTTTTAAGGAAAAACTAAGTTCACAGAATTTGCACTGGGCACCTATGGAAAACCATCAATTTTTTTTTTAAGGAGGATTGTCCTAAATGGCCTAAGGTTAGAAACTGGGATTCACATGGAAAGATTACAAGTCAACATAAAGTGTATCAGTCTTCTAGCAACTCTTCTCAGCTAGTGGGACGACATAAAGTCAGACATGCTAGTGAGAGGACTCCTCCTTGAAGGGTTCTTCATATGGAAACTTGGTGTCCAAAGGGACACCCTCTGTAACGTATCTCTAACCCTTCTCCTTGTATTTCAATTTTGTATTATTCATTATGTTATTGTTGTCTATATCATTTTATTTATTCATTTGATATATATGTATGCTTATGTTGGATATTGGTGAGCACCTTTTTGTAGATGCTGGATTCTCGTATGCTCTCCGTCCCATGTGAGAAGATCGAACACACGTCCCCATGTGGAGCCAGATGTTGACCGCCTATTCAACTAGGGGGTCAACTCCATGTACCATGAAGATATGCATCATCAGATGCAAATAAATCAAAGATTTTTTGGTTCTACAGGGCATTTTTTGCTCCAACACACAGTTTTGTAAGCGGGATTCCCACACCCTTGCGTGGGTTTATAATGTAATAGGTTTGCATGGATCATAGTTAGGTCAGTTGCTTTAGGATTTCTTCATTAGGAGAGTTCCTTTCACCGAGTGTTTTTTATCCTCAAGAGGTTGATTTGACCTAACCAACCTTATTAATCTCCCTTGAGTTTTTCACTCCCACTAGCAATAAATCCTCCAAAGTGGTGAAAGGCGTTCTAATGAAGTCATTCTCTGGTAGCTAGTGTTTAGGAACGATGTAAATGACCATGTAAGACAACACACGAAGTTTCATGATTTTTAGTCGAGTCTAGATAGTTTTTTTTTTAATTAATTAAATTTTCCTAAGGTTGGGAATTAAATTAATTAATTAATTTTGATGAAATAATGTAAAAGCTAGGTCCCTAGGCTCTTGGTAGGGGTATTTGTACTCAAAAGAAATGGAATGAGACCCCCTACACCCTTGGACCAAGTTTCGGCTCAGTCGGACAAGTTTTGTTAGGGTTTTGTTCACTTAGGAGTCGTAGTCTAATTAATTCTAATTAGGAGTCTTATGAGTCTTAGTTGTATTTAATTCTTTTGTTGTATAATCTAATTGACCCCTTCCCCAACCTTAGGCACTAGTCTTAGTTGACCTTAGGGAAAGGTTGATTTTCATTAAAAGATTTGCATTTGCATTGTTGCTTGCCATATAGGCTAGCTTCCCCTTACCTTTAATAAACTAAAATTAACTCCTAGAATTCATTTAATAATTCACATAGTAACTAGGGTCTACCCCCCTTGGCTTCCCTAGGAGTAAGCCTAGACGAAAGAGGTTCAAGTCAAAGTGACAACGTGGGCTTTAAACCTAGGCAGTGTGCCTCCAAGGACACACTAAGTGAGCAAGGCTTAGCTCACGTTTGCAGGTGTAAATAAGGACGACAACAATACTGACACAATTAAGTCTCATGATAACAATTCATTGTGGAAGAGCAACGTTCCACAAAGTATTGAATTAGGATGGTCCGATCATTTTACGGTTCAAATTTTTTTCTTAGCGCTCAAAGGTTCATACTGTCTCATATCATCAACTATGACAGAACATAGAATGATGCAACGACATTACAAGTCAAAGAAAAAGGTGTCCAATCCTTCCATCACTATGCTTTGAGGACAAAGCATTTCAAAAGGGGAAGGCAATGTTATGAACACAAATATATAAATATAAAATATAAATATATAAATGAATAATCAATAAATCAGTAATTAATAATTACCAATGAAGAGACACTTCATAATGAAGGGTCACATCTCTTCACGAAAGGGCACCCTTGCGTGGGTATATATACGACCCTCATTCTCATTGTAATCATACTATTCATATCCTTATTCAATATATATGTTATTATCCTAAATGGATTTCTTCATATTCCAAGTATTTTGGGTATTTCATGTATGAACCGAATTGGTTCACCACAGTGTTCTCTCTCTCCCCATCGTAACTCTCTCCACATTCATCCTCCTCCAAGGTTGTGAACCAGTTCGATTCTCCTCTATACGCTATTCATGGCTCAACCTTGCCTCACTTTGAATTATGAGTCACTCTCCATTCCCCATAGCCCTATCTCCATGCACCACCCTTTCTATGGCCATACACTTGTGTGTTGCCCTCCCATTTCATTCCCATGGCTCCACACCACTTGGTCGAGCCCTTATCCTCTCCAAGATAAGACCATAAGGATAAGACCACAAGCACCTATCAAGGCAGGCCACTCACCCAATGACATTATCTCGTAGGTATTAGGTATGGACATTGGAATTATTGATTCAGAGGATGATTAGGGCTTGCATCCCCTTTCATGGTTCCATATATACTTATATCCAAATATTGTTTCTTCACTAGATCTCTTTTAATCTCTAGGGATTTCCCACCTAGGATAAGCTACTTGTACACTCATGTTATGTTGCTTCATTCCCTGCTGTAGTTGTATTTTCATTGGACCTCTTCCAACCCCCTTATTTCTATATGGGCTTCTTTTATTGGAGTAATCTTTAGTCCCTTTAACCTAGTTTGGTCTTGACTGGAAATTAATATAAATTTCATTTCAATTCATTTTTTTTTCCTTTCTCAAAGAACAAAATGTTAGCAATCGTTCAGAAAGTTTAATTCCAAGCAAGACCAAGAAGTTTCTATGTATGGACCATCATAAATAAGAAGTAAATGAAGTTGAAACATGGCTGTGGTTGAAAAAAATTGCTGTAAATTGGGGGCTGGACAATCTGGCACAAGCTTTATTTAGCAAAGAGTTAGGATAAGGGCCTTCCGGAGGCTGGCCTGGGATAATCAGGGCCCAAGTCCAGCCAGCAGCCGGTACTCACTCTATATTCAAGTATGTAATAACGTGATCTAGAACTTTGATAAGACTTGAAATGGATACTATCTCTGGTGGTCAAACTGCGCTTCAACCCTTTTAGGTCTTTTATATACATATAAACAAAAACTCTATCGGAACTATAGCAAGGTCGCACAAAAAAAGGTACAAAAATGGTAGACCCTTTAAATATTTTTTCAATCATCCAAGATTGAGATCATACTAGGAGTGCTGAGTAAGCTACAGTGTAGACCATGAAACCCTACTGTTCGCTGTAATCCTGCTCTGGTAACTATCCTAGATGTTTCGTGATGAAATGTTCAGTGGCTATACAGCTAGTTCGAGTCTCTAGAAAATATGTGATGACTTCCTGGTTATCAGCTAACACTGCAGAGTGTTTCTGCTGAGCAACTAAAGACTGCTGATACAAAATGATACTAATGCGAAGGTGCAAATGCTAAAAATAGGAATTGAAATACTGGAAG
>SNQJ01S0004054.1:23730-57585 GCA_010110895.2 Picea sitchensis | reverse complement strand
TTACACTGGTCTGGGCATTGGGTTGGCCTATTATTTAAGGGTTGCACCTTACCTTGTGGGAAGAAGGGGCTAAAGGCCCAGAGGGTAAAAGCAACTGGCAAAAGATAAAAGCCTAAAAATAAAACCTCGAGATGCTTCACCCAAGGATCCCCGAGAAAGCAGTAAAAGGCTTCTCAGCAAGAAACAGAGGGACCCATAAAAAATAATAAAACAAGACGTAGTCAGAGGATAGGGGGTCTCATCACGAGCCAGCCTGTTAGGTCCATGGGCACCTAGCGGTATGACACTACTAGCAGCTGGTTGCCACGCCAGGGTAGTGGATCTTGGTGGCATAGACAAGAGAAAGGGGGTCTCATCACGAGCCAACCTTCTCATTTCTGTGAAATTGCTTGTGGGTAACATTGCCACCACTGGTCACCACGCCAGGGCAGTGTCCCCTGATTAGCTTCTTGAAGAAAAAGTAATAAAGAATAAAGATAAAAAGGCATGAATGGGCTTGGAAACATTTGCATCCAGGACAGGTGCAACTCACCCTCTATAGAGGCACCCATAGGAAAGCCATGCATTTCCCTGCTATCACTGCACCCCTTGTCTAGACATCCCTTTACCACCTCATCCACTCACATGGCTTGGATTTGATTTCTCCTGGAAAGATCCCACATCCAGTGAGCATCTCTACCTAATAGGACACCTTGTCACTTCTTCCAAACTTGGCTTGCAGATTAGTGTAATGTCTTTGAGCACTTGTCTCGGTAAAAGGGGTTTTATGCACATGTTTAATAATATTGATGATTAGATATGATTGTCATTGCTATGATCCCTGTGACTTATGAGCCCATGGAGGGTGTATCTGTTGATGTGCAGGATCGTACTTGATGGATAGGTACCATATTGGACAGGTACGCATGGGGAGATGATTAGTTTGGACCTCCATGGGGCTGGAAGCCCATCAGATGGACGCTGAAGCCTGAGACCCCAACAGGGGGCATAGACAGTTCAGAGGTTTTGCACCGGGGAAAAGGGGGACGTTCCACCAGAGGCAACTGGTAGAGCCTTAGCTAGGGGGGTTGTGCCCTCTCCACTGGGACGTTGGCCTTGGAAGGCCCATGATGTCACCTAAGATGCCTATGACGTCATCCAACATTTATGGACGTTTTGGGAGGCAGTTGTGGCAGCTTGGAGAGGCCCAAGGAGGGCTGGCGTTTTGCTCCAGGAGGCCAATGCTACCCTAAAAAGGGCTAACATCACCCTAGAAAGGGCATGATGTCTTTACTTTTGCTTGATTAGAGTTTAATTTATGACATTTAATGTAAAACAATATTATTATGTATTTTGGCCTTGTTGACCTTTTGGTGACCTAAATTTTTATTAAGGTCATTGCTATTGTATAAGTAAGAGAGCTAAACTCTCTTTTTCTGAAGATCTTTCACTCACACTTGTGTGAGGTCTGAAATTTGCGCCCTCCTTTAGGGTTTTGGCTGAAATTATTGATGCACACTTGTTGAAGGAGGCTTTTTCTTGGCTATTTTGGCATTTTCTTGGTGGAAGGTTTACAACTAGGGTTTGGCTTAAATGAATGCTTGGTAGATGTAAGTGAATTTTTGCAATTCTTCTTTATTTGAATGGTTATGGTATCTTTTACTTGCATTTCAATGAAATTTGTTGGATTAAACCCTAGGGAATAAGCACATGTTGGTGTCCTTGTTTCAAGTCCCTACTAAGTTATGCTAAGAACCATTTTATTTGCTGAAGATAAATTTTAGAGCCTTGCCATAGCAACACTCTACCATTCACTCTTCAAGCTAGCTATTTTTTTACTTTTCCCTTTGAGCTAAAGAAGGAGGAAGACGCATTAAGGCCTAGGTTTACTACACCTTAGTGAGCCGTCTTCCCCTAGGGTTGATAGGTTGAAGCCTTGCCTTAGCAACACTTCAACCATCATATCCCTCTTGTCTTTAGCACAACCATTATCATTTCATCCTTCAACTTTTGCAGCTAGATTTGACTCCATTTTCCCTAATAACGCATTGATCTAAGACCTTGTACTTGAGTGCTTTTGATCACAACTTCCAAATACTCTTGAACAATCATTAACATCTTCTAACCCTAGCCTAGATTAACTTACTAACCCTAATGCTGATGTTATCCATTTGAGTTATACTTATACTTTGCAGCATTTAATCCTTTATTTGAGCAAATTGAAATATTGGCTAGTCGTTGCTTCTAATGAATGTTGGTATTTGACATTGATGATAAATCGTTATTGCTCATTGTGAAGCTTCTTTAGCATTTATTGTGAAGTAATATTTTGTAATCATTGCTATTGTACATCATTGATTTGCTTCATCAATATTGTCTATCAATTGCTTTATATCAGAAAGTCTTTGATTATATGAAGTACTAACCAACAAGTGATCTTGCACATATATAGTTTTCTTGTTGCTTTGTTCCGGGCATGTACACTTCTGCTTATCTTTATCATTATCTTTATTGGCTGTTTAGCCGAACCTTCTGATCGGTGGTGACTTGTGTGTGATGTCCCATTCCCAAGAGTAGGCCAACAAGGAGTGACTTAGTAGTCTATGTGTTCCCGTAGACTATAGTCAGGCACAAACAGGGAACAAAATGGAGAAATAAGGGTGATTTGGTGGCTAAACGATGAATTAAGCCAAAAAGCATAGGAAAAGTCACTTAAGCCTAAGCCAACGAAGAATTAGAACGAAAAGGTGCTAAAGGGGGACTTAATTAATTAATTATTCACCTTAAGAGGAAAAGTGCCTAGCTTAAGTGAGGTCAATGGTGAATTAGATCGGGAAGAGTATAAAGGGAGGAATTTGACCTAATTCCTCATTATGCATTGTTATGATTTGATGTTGAGAGTTCCTAGAGGAGGAAGAGAGTTGACTTCTACTGTTTTGTGGATTTTTGGAGGAAACCACCACCATTGATAGGTTTCGGTGTTGAGAGACACACCCTAGCCCATCGGAGATACCATCCAGGTATTTCATTGTGCTATTTAGGAGTATCCAGTTTGCAGTGTTGCGCAACTCAGCCAGTGAGGGCGTAAGTCAGATAGAGGGTTTGTGGAGTTGCACGAGATCAGAGCTCAGATTGCAGTTTCCTTCCAACACAGTTGAGATCCAGCCAGGGCACTTAGATTGAACCACTTTCCAACAGATTCCGACGGTGGAATCCTTCAGAGCGCATCATCCAACCATTTAGGGTGCAACTCTTTTGGAAGGACATTTGGGGTTACAAACAAAGCATCAGAGCAGATCCGGGGAAACCCTTCCGACCCAGTTCCACATTTGGTGAGGCGATCGTTTTGAGTCCTATAGTAGTTGATTCCGTTGGTGGAATCATTTGGGGTGCATTCAAAGACCCAGGAGATGCGCAAACTCCCCAGGGGTTGAGATTCAATGCATCAGAGACCAGATCTGTCATCCGACACTCATCAGTATCATTCTAGAGGCCAGGGCGCTTCTATTGGGACAGTTTCCAGCTCATTCCGACGAGTATAACCTTTCGGAGGAGTTTTCCAGCTTGTAGCGGTTACTGTACTTCTCCAAACCCGTCGATTTTGCCGATCTATCCATGCATACATCAGATCTGCCTTCATCTTTTGATCACGAGTATTTTTATGTTATTTGCTTGTATTCTAGTGACGATCCATGAGATCTAACTGCTCACTATCTTCTATATTTCCAGTGTGTTATTGTATTTCCATGCTTAAGACTCATAATACATATTTTGGGTGGTTGATGTTCCTTATTTCCGCATGCATCATCTATATACTGTTTAAACCATAATATACAACATGCACATGCAATAACCATAAACATCTCAAGTACACAACTAAAATGCATCCAAAAACCCCCAGAGTATCAGATCTGAAGATAAAACGCATCCAGAAACCCCCAGAGTATCAGATTTGAAGATAAAATGCATCCAAAAACCCCCAGTGTATCAGAGCTGCGAGACAAAACACTAGATCCGTAGTAGATATCCTGGTCAGCGGGATCAGGGATATTTCATTGTGAGGGGGAAAACTATACTTAGGCTTTTAAACCTTTGCCTTCTCAAAACCCCAGGTCACCGGGGATGTCTCCCCTGGGCCTACCACCCTAAACAGAAAGAGCTATCCTATCGAGGTGACAGTGGTAGGATATTCTCCAGTTTCGCCAGTTTGACTTTCTTTCACCTAGAATTTACTTCCAACTACAAACTGTGCGATATCAAGACCTATTTTGGAGGATTGACATAGTTGGTTAGATGAGGATGACTAGGAGGACCAACCAAAACAAGATCAACCAATGCAAGGTTAACGGACTCGGGTGCAGAAATAACTAGTTGTTGACCACAATAAACATGTGTAGCCAACACCCTGTGCTTCTAGGTAAAGACTATGCACTACTAAGACCCATAAAAGGGGCAAAGGGTACTATTACTAGATATTTGATACACCTATATATGTGGTTTAATTTTTTTATTTTATCTGTACTAATGAATTCTGACTCTTGATCCTCAACTGTAATGTCCCCATTTTGGGACATTATAACATTACAACATTTCAGAGTGTTATGCCTACCCGAGTAGCCAGATAGGGGTGATAGAGAGTTCGAGAGATATTGAGGGGATTTATTGGGCCCGACTTGCATCGTTCATCATCAGGATCCATTCCACACAACTTGGCTTTGGGTTCGTTGCATTTCGACGATTTCCATAATTTTGAGTTATTATGGGTCATATCTTAATTAAATTCACTAAGAAGGTCATAATGGGCATATTACTTGGAGAAATCTCTTAATGTAATAGCTCATCAGAATCGAGAGGAAGAGCATTACATGATAAGATGATGAGAAGTGACTTTCAGTGGCCAGAGAAGCCATAAGGATGGATAAATCACTTTTTAGAAGTAAAATGGATAATTAGTTAATTAATTAAGTGATTAAATCAAGGAATAATAAAATAAAGTAAAAGTCACTTGGAGGGAAAAGGTCAACAACGAATTAGGGTTTCGGGAAGCTATAAAGGAAGGGTAAAACAACCTAATTCGAATTATGTTATGATTTGATGTTGAGTTATTTGTAGAGGAGGAACTCGACCCCCTTGTTTCTTTGTGGATTTCTGGACGAAACCACCACCATTGATCGGTTTCGGTGTTGAGAGACACACCCTAGCCTATCGGAAATACCATCCAGGTATTTCACCGTGCATTATAGTATCCAGTTCAGTGATTGCATAGCTCAGCCAGTGAGGGCGCAAGTGTTAGAGAGAGGGTTTGTGCAGCCGCTTGATACAGTTCAGTGTTTGGCCGATTCTTTCTGACCCATTAGAGAGCTAGCCAGGGTGCACCTATTGAGCCACATGTCGTTAGTTTTCGACGGTGGAATCTCCCGTAAAGCAGAAAACAATCATTTAGGGCGCATCTCTTGAGGAAGCACATTTGGGGTTCCAGGGGACATTCCGGAGTAGATCTGAGGAATCCTTTCCGACCCATTACAGAGGAGGCCAAGACGACCATTTTGAGCTATACATCGTCAGATTTCGACGGTGGAATCACTAGGGTGCACTCATTCAACCCAGGAGGTGCACCAACCCCAGAGGGTGACATCCAGAGCTTTAGAGATCGGATCTTCAGTCTGACAATCATTATGATCAGCCTAGAGGCCAGGGCGCATCTTATGAGACAGTTTCTAGCTCATTCCGACGGGTATCGCCATCAGGGCGAGTTTTCCGGATTCTACAACAGTTACCATGAGCTGTTAGACTGCTTTTTTCCGATCTATCCGTGCATGCGCAAACCAACATTCATTCTTCTGATCACGGGTATTTCTTATCAGTTGATTTGTATTCTAGTGACGATCCATGAGATCTAACTGACGATTATTATATCTGCTTCCAGTTATTATTGTATTTCCTGATTTTCCCGCATTATATATATATATCAGTGAGTTGTGTTGTCCTTATTTCACATGCATTGTCTTATACTGCTAAAACACATAATAAATTGGAACACACATGCGAAAAATCACCAAGCATGTTCACACAGTAACTCAAACACATTTAGAAACCCCCAGAGTATCAGATTCAGTGGCCAAAACCGTAGTTCAGTGGTAGATATCCAGATCAGCTGGATCATGGATATTTCAGTGGTATCAGAGCCTTCTTCCTGCCAGGCTATGAAGAAGTGCTTCTCATGACCCCATGATTCTGGGAACAGGTGAAGAATACCCAGAGGCTCGAGGACATATTGGGGACGAGTACATTCAGTAATGCAGAGGTCATAACAGAGATAGGAGAGATTGAAACCGAAGGGATTACACCCCCTTCTGCACTCAGTCAGATACAAAGCCAGAGATAGATGACAGAGAGCATATCAGTTTAGACACAGAGGCCGAGATAGAGGGGACTATGGGTGACAGGCGTGAGACACTCGAGGGCAGGGGGAAAGGCCCCGAGATACATTTTGACAGTACACAGGCCATGTTGAATGACCTAGCTAGGGGCCAGAGAGACCTGTTGACCGCCATACAACAGATGAACCTTAGTGCATAGATGCTCCAGCATAACATGAGCACTATAGGTGCCAATGCCGCAGGAGGGCTTGGTGGTTCAAAGAGCCAACAAACAGGACAAAAAGGACATGATGAGGAGTTTGCAAATTGTTTGAGACAGTATCAGGAGCCTGGCACGAAATTTCATGTAGACATGTTCAAGGATTTTTGCACCATCAAACATCTTGAGTGGTATGAACCCTAACTATCAGGGGACAAGAAGGGGAAGGTGCCCATTGTTGAGGTACACTATGACAGTGAGGATGAGGAGGTGCATGAGAATGCAACCACAGATGCCTATTTAGAGCAGTCAGATGAGGCTAGTGACTCCTGTGCATCTGAGGGACAATTGGATGGACAAGATGATAGCGCGTGTTCTTCATCTTCCCTACCAGGCAGTGTTGAGACTTCAACACTTCAACATAGTGATGACACTTGTGAGGATTCATATGTGTTGGCACTTGGACATGATGAGATTAGGTGGTTGGATGACCAACCCTTGGGTGTAGACGTGGCTTCCAGGAAGTCATGTATGGAGGTTGATGAGCTTCCTATGATGAGAGATCCACATTTTTCATCTTCTTAGTCACCTATGCTAGCCACGACACATGAGGATATCAGTGGCATTCCTGATATGGTAGAGGAGCAGTGTGGGGATTGTAGACAATGGACATATGGATATGCAGACCCAAGAGGAGAGGTATGGCTTGGAGTTAGTTGACCTTACACATACCTATCAGTATGAGGAGAGTCAGTCACCACTCTTGGAGATTCCATTGATGGACCAGGTTGTGGAGACTAAGAGCTTGTTGGGACACTTACTCCTAGGATTGATCTGCAGTGATGAGGATGCACTCCTATTGGTCGGGATGACCATAGCATGTGTCTAGACACATCTGTATGGGATCCAGGCACAGATGATATTAGTAGGGTGAGTGCACAAGAGGGTACAACTGTTCATACAGGATACAATGCGATTCAGATGGGGGTCGCAGTTGGTGATGGCGTGCAGTGGCATACAGGAGGACTCAGTAGCACAGTGGATAGTGGGAAGTTCAGTACCTTATCTTTTGAGGAGTGTGTTGTTGAGGATTCCATTATTGATGCTAGCAGTGAGAGGCATGAGGTTGCACCTCAACAGGGTTGTGATCAGGGGTCACGACACTTGACAGGACAGTTGAGAGTCAGTGAGGACATGATCATGGCAGCCACTAGATGCATTGATGATACACACGCACTGGTGGCAAGTTATTGTTGGAGGGCCTCGATGGCACATGATAGTTCAGATAGGGGACTTTCCATTGATGATTTCCATACACTCATGGAGAGAGTGACTGTGATGAGGGACGACTACCAGCAGTTATTGATGGATAGAGATTACCTACTGGAGATTGGCGAGATGTATCATAGGGCACTGAGGGAGCAGGAGGTTGAGGTGGACCGACTCACTCATGAGTTGGTGAGCACATGAGGATTCTTGGAAGGCACACAGACAACCCTTCAAGAATCAAAGTCTAGATTAGATGAGCTCCTTGAGGAGACTGGTCAGAGATACACTATATCTATCTCGACAGAGAGTCGTATATGTTCCTCAATTACATTGCTGGAGGATGTCCAGGTGTCACAGGGGCCACCATTCATGGGTAGTTCTGAGACAATCGGTCATACACATACACATGAGGATTCTAGAGCCAGGGGAGGACACTTTCATTTGTGTTCCAGGATTGGTTGATATCCACATAGAGGTTGATCTGGTAGTACACCTTGGACATATGAGGATGAGAGAGAGGTACAATGGGATTCATGGGGACGCATTGGATTGCAGGGAGGAGACACACTTAGTGGAGCATGGAGATTCCTCCCCCTTGCAGTAGCACATAGTTCTGGGAGATCACCTTCACAATAGCAACAACTATCTGAGTGATGATGGAGGGAGAGTGATTGACCAACAGTTTGTGGAGTTATCTATTATTGTATCCGATAGTTGGAGTTTAGACGATTATTCACCATGGGTGCTAATGGATGCGTTTTTGGTCCAATCCTGGGGATTGACCAAAGCATATGATACTTTCCAGTTCTATTGTCGATTACAGATATTTTTGTTAGCTTTTCCCGATGCTTTCATCACTGACAACAACATAGGGGAAGATAGACAGTGGCAGGGGACATAGAGAGTTGGTAGGTTGGAACCACCTGACAGGAGTGTCTTTATTGCATACAACAGAATAGGGGTGGATCATCAGAGACAGACAGTTGAGACCTTGGGCGTGAGGGTGAGCATCTTAGGCCATGGGATAGCAAATATCTCAGAGGGTGACACAGTTTCAGATTCTCATTGGGATGAGGATGGAGGGCTTCTGAAAGTTATCAGTATGACACACGAGCAATTAGTAGGGATTGGAAGTGATGAACTTCCAATGTTGCCATGGGATCCGGGAGTCCATTTGGTTAGTGGGTTGTTTGATCTTATGATGGCCCAGGTTGCACTTGAGAGCAACATACTTCACTCTTGGATGGTTTTGAGAGGGCTTGCATAGACTTGTTCTATGTGGCGAGACATGTTCTCCCTATTGATACTCATGATCGAGTATGGAGGTGATTGGGCAGATGTTGATTCCACAGAGACACCTTTACAGGTTCAACTTCTTGACATCAGGCCCAGTCTTCACAGGTATGTTAGCATGAGGATCTAGTATGTATACTTTGAGTAGACAATCATGATCAGAGTAGTGCAGCGTCCCCGTAGTAGTCCCTGTCAGAGGTTAGCATGGGACCCTGGGATTACAGTGCTGGGCATTTCATTGACTGATGGAGACGAGTGGATCTTTGCAGGGGGGAGTCACTTTGACTTTCCAGTGAGCTTCGGTATTGGGGGGAGCATGTCACTTGTTGGTGATTCGTTGAGGTCTTGTAGTACCTCACTATGGCAACATCATGTCCAGTTGGTCGAGGTCGTGTTGGGGTTGGTACGGTCTTGGAGGATAGACTCATTTCGGGTTGAGACCGTGTGTTATTGGCAGGAGACTCATGGTATTGATATGTTACAGGACTATGTTTCACGAGGCATTGCAGTTGACATTCTGATATGGGATCCAGGGATTGGAGTGCTAGGTAGTTCAACGTTTGATGGAGTTGAGTTTCGAGTAGAGTAGTTGCTCGGGGAGTTGACTGAGATTCTTTGGCCATTGATCATTCTACTCATTAGGAGCATGTGGGTGTCGTGAGTGGTGAGCACTTGGAGAGGCGACATCTTGAGGGGAGTCTACCTTGTACACAGGGGGATATGGGACATGTTAGCACAAATTTCTACCCTCCAATCTGAGCTGATAAACCTGTTATGACAGTGGTAAAAACTTGGCTAATTATAGGAGAAATAGCCCCAGATGTCACGGACTAAACCTTTCTCCGTTTGGGCTAGTGCTTGCTAGCCTCTGGGAGATTCCCTAGGCACAATGAAGCGCCTTGCTGGCTGATCTAAGATCTGATTTCTGCGTTAAAATTAAAAAATCAGCAAGCTGTTTTGTCTTGGACAGCGTGAAAAAGCAGTCCAAAACAGTGAGAAAATCGATCTTATACGCTTGGAGGGAACCTGCAAGGTTAGCACAATGAAGATAGACTAGAAAGAAGACGAAAACTATTCAAAATGATCGAAATTAACCATGATAAACAGTTCAGAAAATGACATATCAGATTACAAATTTACCATAATATCGCCAAGAAAAGAGGTTTGAATGAAAAACACACACTTCTTTATTGATAAAGCTTCCAAGAGAGCTGATTGCACCACACTTGACAAGCCTACAACCGATACAATGACTACTTTGCTCAAAGAGGAGCCACTAGACTAGAGAAAGAGAGAAGAGAATGAGAGAGACACTATGCTACTACTGCAGGAACCCACCTAAGAACCTCTATCAAGCATCCAATATATAACTGTGAGGAGACACATAGGTGGCTAAAAAAGGAAAATATGTGCATGGTGAATGAGAATAATAGGAACTTCGGAGTATATGCGCATGAGGTAGAGAGTTAGCACATGTATGGGAGAATGAGTGAATTAACATGCGCATGGAGGACAGCTAGGGGATGCGAGAGTCTAAGTGTGCATGGGATAAGGAATATGCGTGTGATAGATGGAGGATAGAACGGTGAGTGGGCGTGAGATGTTAGTTGTGTGGGAGGAGTGAGAGATATGCATAGGAGTGATAGCATGCGTGGGAAGGGATGACGTGAGTGAGGGAGCTACACATGAGTGAAGGAACTAGGAGTGTGAGATAGCACGTAAAGGGAGGTAGTGTATGCATGCGTAGGAGAGAGACGGAGAGGTGGAGTATGACCCATTATCTATTACTCATGCGCATTATCTATTACCATTCGCATTATCTATTAAGTCACGCTTGATTAAAAAGAGAGTTTGGATCATACACATAGCTTAAGATATGCACATTTATTTAAAGGATGGGCATGCATGTTTACATGGTGGACCCATGCTCACTCACAAAAATAATTACATGGAGGAAAGTATGTATGAAGAGGGATACGATATGGGGCAATTAATTAATTAGAGTAGGGGACAACACTTTAATTAAATGGTTAAAATATTAGAAGGGACAAAATTTAATTAATTGTTTAATAAAAAGGTGAGCGGTTTTTTATTTGAATGGATGGCATGAGTTATATCAAAGGGAGAAGTACGTATACCTTGATGGGGGACAAAAACTTTTGATTTATTAATTAATTAATAAAAGAAAAGGTAAAAGAAAAGGTGGAGACAACTTTAAAGTAATCAAAATAAAGTGACTTTTAAATAATTAATTTAAAGTGGGTAAGGTAAATGGGTCTTAGAAAGTGAGTATTTGAGTTAGGAAAAATGAATGGTAAGTATGAGTGCGACGGGGTTAGGAAAAAGGGTAAATAGTTAATTAATTAATTAATTAAAGGGGTTAAATGAATAGGTTAGGATAAAGGTGAGTGAGGGTACAATGGAAAGGGGAAGTGGGTTTAGGATTAGGATATAATAGGGTTAGAGGGTTAAGAGGTATAGGTAAAAATGATTTAGGGACTACATGGAAAGTGTTTTTATAGCGGGTGAAGAAGAATTGGAGGGAAAGGCTAGCCTAATTGGCTAAAATTTCTCCATGCAAGTGCCACCTCATCTTATGCGCCCTTGGTCAAATGATGCCACGAAGATGCCACATCACTCTAAAACTTGGCCACATGTCGGAATCTGATCTTGCCACTTGTCACTGCTGGAGATGACTGGACGTGCTAAATATAGCAGTTGCTAAAAATATCCATCCGGTCCCAAAATTTTGAAAATTGTCGAAACTGACCCAAACTTTCCACAAATGCTTGGTATGACTGGGGGAGCACCATCATGTGTCTACTGCTAAAAATAAACACTGCTAAAAATAGAAATTCCTCGCATGTCCATGATATTATACTCATTGAATTTGATTTTCCGCAAGGAATCTGAATTCAAAATCAGAATCGACATGCGTGCCCTGGTACTCAACCTGCTAAAAATAGAAAGTTGTCTGAATGCCCTTGACTTTATACTCATTGATCTCGTCTTCCTGCAAGGGATCCGAATATACAATCATAACTGACATGTGAGCCCTAGTGCTCGACCTGCTAAAAATAACAATCTAGACCACATCGTCCAAGCAAAGGTAAAAAAAAACTCTGGATGTCTCAAGGATCAATACTGCGCTCTCGGAATCTGAATTTGGGGCCTAGAGAAAAACATGCTAAAAATAGAAATCTTCAGCAAGTCGCCCGGAAAAGTGTCATTGGGCCTAGAATCCTACAAGGACTCATACTGTACGCTCTGAACAACCCCAAACTGCTAGGAGACCCACTCAAACCGTGCCTCCTAAAAAGTAGCAACACTTGTATACATCTCTCTCTCACAAATGCATGGAAACCAAGTAGACTATGACTCTTGAACTAAGCAACCCTGTACTGATCATGTACCTCCCTCGTGTGTGAAACAACCTCCTGCTCAACATAAGTGCTAAAAACCCTGGAACAATCTCAGTATGCTAACAAAAGTGCTGCATGCTGGCTCTTAACCCTCAAGACTTTCAAGGGTGAAAATCTAGGGGTTAACAGGACCTCGGTATCATATGTAGTTGGATTCAGTTATTGCTTGAGGAAAAACAATATTCCGGCAGGGAGGACTGTAAGATCCGCCGGATCTTTTAATGACTATGGTTGAGTTTAATTTTGCATGCATTAATTAACCATTTGATAAAACTTAGTGAAGAATGAGGAAAGAAGAGGAATTATAACAGCCATATACATATATGCAGATCTGAAATGAATAATAGACAGCAAACCATAACACGCAGATTGATAACGGAGTTCGGCACAACTTTGCCTACGTCTCCGGGCCTTTTCTCTGTGGGGGAGGCTTCTTTATTTCTGTTCAAAATCTCAAAGGTACATCGCTGCAATGCCAAATGGCTACAAGACTGATCTGGTCGTGTTCTTCCAGATCTCTAGAACCATGCAAAGAAAACGACACGCAAAACGGACGTTTGAAGCTCCCAGAAATGGTCCGACAGTGTCTCCTCCTCAACAGCTTCTCTGCCTCAAACTGGCTTTGGCTTGGCTTCTCCTCAGCATCATTCTGCTCTGAATGCCCTCAAAGCTGTCCCCATGGCCTCAAACATGCCTTGGTTAAATAGTTTGGAAGTTAGTTGTCCATCTCCAACTTCCTCCACGAATTTAGGCTCTAAAAATGCCCAATAACTCCCAAAAATGGGTTAATTACATTAAAAATAACAAAAAGTGGTTAAAAAACCCACTTTTAACTATATAATATAGTTATATACGGGCTTAGCCCCCTTCGTTGGCACGCGCGCCCCCTTTTTCGGTCATATGAGCACCATATGGCCGAGCGCTAGCCCTTGGGCTAAGCGCTGGCCCTGCCCCTTTCGTGCACTAGCACCGGTCATATTGGCGTGGTCACAGGACCTCGGGCTAACATATAACCGCCCGCATTTATAAACCATAACCACGCGCATATAAATATAACACGGTCACATGCCCTTTGTATATAGAACCTCGGGCTAGGCCTTAACAGCCGAAAACCCTGCCGCGCTCGTTATATAGCACAGTCATATGTCAATACAAACGACCACGGGCCGGGGCTAAGCCCCGACCCAACCTCCCACCAATTTCAAACTTATATGAAATTAAATATAAAAATATCCACATACATGTTAAGAAATAAACGGCGGGATATTGGTCAGCGGACTTTGTTAAAGCTCTTGGTCGGTGGAGGAGGTCACCGGTTCGAATCCGGTCGACCACACATATTTTTAATTAACAAACCAAACCAATAAACCAATACCTGGGTGCCACGTGGCACCCAATCATTTGACCAGAAAACTGCCACGTGTCAGTCGCCCATTGGTCCACGTCACTTGCCGCGTCGACTTCCGTATGTCCAGTCACCTGCCACGTCATCCGACACATAGGCTGCTGATGTCATCCCGTGCCACGTGTCACCCTTCCAGTGGTGACACGTGTCACCTCCGAATTGGTCCAACCGTACGCCCAAAAAGCCAAATCTGCATGACACGTGTCATCACCTGGAGCCGCCACGTGTCCTGTACGGACCTGCCACGTCAGCGTACGTACGGACTGTATGGACTGCACAGCCAGCAATTTTTTTTTGCATGTTTGCCTTATCGGACAGAATGCGATATCTTCTCCATACGGACTCCGTTTGACAAAGTAAATATACCACCAGAATCAGGAAGACGAGATAGACGCAATGGCATAGGTTTCGTCGGATTCCGAGCACTTTCATTTTTGAGCATTTTTCAAGCCCTGTCAGGCTTCTGAATCTGATTTCGGATCACGCCTCCCCACAATAAGACCTTTTGGTCCCCAAAAGGTTACTGACCACTCAACAAGCTCGGGATAGGCCACCCGGCTTGCTCTTTGTCTCTGAAAAATGATCACATTAGTGGAAGCAAAATACACTGAAGTTGAGACATCCACTTCTGGCAAAACCAAGTGACTGGTCTCTTTCCTTCACGATGTTCCTCTTGCTTCGCTGGTAATCCTTCCTCCTTCATGGGTAGATGCAAAATCCTTTTGTCCTTCCTTGGACGAAGCTCTGGATTAAGCTTCCAACAACTAGCCTTTTGATGTCCACTCTTGTTGCAAAACGTGCAATGAGTTTTTGGCATCCAGACTTGCTTCCCCTTCTCTTTCTTCCGTTGTGGACTTGAGCCTTTACGTCGTGTTTCCTTCCTGGTCGACATAGGTTTCTTGTTCAAAGTTTGTCTCTTCCAACACTTGGCAACACAATGCTTAGGTGAATGACAATAAGTACATGGATAAAGATTCCACAAGTTCCGGTTTACTTGATTATGCTTGTTAAAATCAAAAGGAGAATTAATAAAAACATGACCATTATACCTTCCATGCTGATCTTCACTTTTCTTTGGAGACGACTTGCATTCACTACCACAACCCTGAAGTGATGCGCCATTTCCTTTTGTGAAGTGTTCTTGCAATGTCTTAAGTTGGCCATTTGAAGCATTACTTGCTTTCGAAGTTTTGGAACCTATCTTGGAAGACTCTCCAAGGTCCCCTTTGCCATATCCCAATCCTAAGTATCGAGGCCTTTCCTCAACCTCAATAGGATTTACAATGCCTTGACCTCTACATCCAAGGCCCTTTCCTTCTTCATAACCATCTTGGTTAGTATTCTCAAACATACAAAAGGTGTAGGTTTGAGAATGAGGAAAATTTGATGAGAATGAGGAAAATTTGGCGGAACCTTCATTGCATACCTCGGATGTGTTTTTTGAAACAGATGTAGACACTTCCTTCAATCCTTCTTTTCCTTTGTTGTTCTTTGAAGCTTTCCTTTGAACGTGCTCTTCGTTCCAAGTAGTCTTTATACAACACCTTCACCATCTCGACCATAGAAACACGAATCTCTGAACTCCTTCTCATTTTTAGAAATTTCTCCTATAGATGCCATTTTCTTCCTTGAGATAAGCTCTTCCCCGGTTAACATGCAAAACTCAAATCAAGCGTCAACTAGCTCGATACCATGATCCGTCGGATCTTTAATGACTATGGTTGAGTTTAATTTTGCATCACGATAGATGCTCATTTGAGAAAAATTATTGAAGAATGAGGAAAGAAGAGATTATAAGCGACCATATATATATATTTGCAGATCTGAAATGAATAATGAACAGCAAACCATAACCATGATTGATGGAGTTAGGCACAACTTGCCCACCTCGTCTAGGGCCTTTTCTGCAGTAAGGGAGAGCTTCTTTATTTACGTTCAAAGCTCAAAGGTACATCGTACTGATATGAAATGGCTTCTAAAGGCCCGGTCTGGTGGTGAACAACCGGATCTAGAACCATGTCTGAAAGCGACATGCAAAGCGGATGTCGAGAGACCCTAGAAATGGTCGAACAGCGTCTCCTCCTCAACAACTTCTACGCCTCAAGCTGGCTTTGGCTTGGCTTCTCCTACGACGTCATTACGCTCTGCTTGAATGCTCTCAAAGGCGTCCCCATGGCCTAAAAAAGGCCTTGGTTATATAGTTAGGAAGTTAGTTGTCCATCTCCAACTTCCTCCACGAATTTAGGCTCTAAAATGCCCAATAACTCCAAAATGGGTTAAGGAAGTTAGTTGTCCATCTCCAACTTCCTCCACGAATTTAGGCTCTAAAAATGCCCAATAACTCCCAAAAATGGGTTAATTACATTAAAAATAACAAAAAGTGGTTAAAAAACCCACTTTTAACTATATAATATAGTTATATATGGGCTTAGCCCCCTTCGTTGGCACGCACGCCCCCTTTTTCGGTCATATGAGCACCATATGGCCGAGCGCTAGCCCTTGGGCTAAGCGCTGGCCCTGCCCCTTTCGCGCACTAGCACCGGTCATATTGGCATGGTCACAGGACCTCGGGCTAACATATAACCGCCCGCATTTATAAACCATAACCGCGCGCACATAAATATAACACGGTCACATGCCCTTTGTATATAGAACCTCGGGCTAGGCCTTAACCGCCGAAAACCCTGCCGCGCTCGTTATATAGCATGGTCATATGTCAATACAAACAACCACGGGCCCCGGCCCGACCTCCCGCCAATTTCAAACTTATATGAAATTAAATATAAAAATATCCACATACATGTTAAGAAATAAACGACGGGATATTGGTCAACGGACTTTGTTAAAGCTCTTGGTCGGTGGAGGAGGTCACCGATTCGAATCCGGTCGACCACACATATTTTTAATTAACAAACCAAACCAATAAACCAATACCTGGGTGCCATGTGGCAGCCCATGATTGGGCCACGTGGCACCCAATCATTTGACCAGAAAACTGCCACATGTCAGTCGCCCATTGGTCCACGTCACTTGCCGCGTCGACTTCTGTACGTCCAGTCACCTGCCACGTCATCCGTGCCACGTCATCGTACGGTCGCCATGTCATCCGACACGTAGGCTGCTGACGTCATCACGTGCCACGTGTCACCCTTCCAGTGGTGACACGTGTCACCTCCGAATTGGTCCAACTGTACGCCCAAAAAGCCAAATCTGCATGACACGTGTCATCACCTGGAGCCGCCACGTGTCCTATACGGACCTGCCACGTGGCGTCTGTACGAACCTGCCACGTCAGCGTACGTACGGACTGCACAGTCAGCAAATGTTTTTTGCCTGTTTGCCTTATCGGACAAAATGCGATATCTTCTCCATACAGACTCCGTTTGACAAAGTAAATATACCACCGAAATCAGGAAGACGAGACGGACGCAATGGCACAGGTTTCGTCGGATTCCAAGCACTTTCATTTTTGAGCATTTTTCAAGCCCTGTCAGGCTTCTGAATCTGATTTCGGATCAGTCCAAAAAAACTCTGGATGTCTCAAGGATCAATACTGCGCTCTCGGAATCTGAATTTGGGGCCTAGAGAAAAACATGCTAAAAATAGAAATCTTCAGCAAGTCGCCCGAAAAAGTGTCATTGGGCCTAGAATCCTACAAGGACTCATACTGTACGCTCTGAACAACCCCAAACTGCTAGGAGACCCACTCAAACCGTGCCTCCTAAAAAGTAGCAACACCTGTATACATCTCTCTCTCACAAATGCATGGAAACCAAGTAGACTATGACTCTTGAACTAAGAAACCCTGTACTGATCATGTACCTCCCTCGTGTGTGAAACAACCTCCTGCTCAACATAAGTGCTAAAAACCCTGGAAAAATCTCAGTATGCTAACAAAAGTGCTACATGCTGGCTCTTAACCCTCAAGACTTTCAAGGGTGAAAATCTAGGGGTTAACAGGACCCCGGTATCATATGTAGTTGGATTCAGTTATTGCTTGAGGAAAAACAATATTCCGGCAGGGAGGACTGTAATGTCCCCATTTTGGGACATTATAACATTACAACATTTTAGAGTGTTATGCCTACCGAGTAGCCAGATAGTGGTGACAGAGAGTTCGAGAGATATTGAGGGGATTTATTGGGCCCGACTTACATCGTTCATCATCAAGATCCATTCCACACAACTTGTCTTTGGTTCCGTTGCATTCCGACGATTTCCGTAATTTTGAGTTATTATGGGTCATATCTTAATTAAATTCACTAAGAAGGTCATAATGGGCATATTACTTGGAGAAACCTCTTAGTGTAATAGCTCATCGGAATCAGGAGGAAGAGCATTACGGGATAAGATGATGAGAAGTGACTTTCAGTGTCCGGAGAAGCCATATGGATGGATAAATCACTTTTTAGAGGTAAAATGGTTAATTAATTAATTAATTAAGTGATTTAATCAAGAAATAATAAAATAAAGTAAAAGTCACTTGGAGGGAAAAGGTCAACAACAAATTAGGGTTTCAGGAAGCTATAAAGGAAGGGTAAAGCAACCTAATTCAAATTATGTTATGATTTGATGTTGAGTTATTTGCAGAGGAGGAGGAAATCGACCCCCTTGTTGTTTTGTGGATTTCTGGAGGAAACCGCCACCATTGATCGGTTTCGGTGTTGAGAGACACACCCTAGCCTATCGAAGATATCATCTAGGTATTTCACCATGCACAGTATCAAGTTTAGTGATTGCACAACTCAGCTAGTGAGGGCGCAAGTGTTAGAGAGAGGGTTTGTGCGGCCGCTTGATACAATTCAGTATTTGGCCGATTCCTTCCGACCCATTAGAGAGCTAGCCAGGGTGCAACTATTGAGCCACCTATCGTCAGTTTCCGACGGTGGAATCTCCCGGAAAGAAGAAAACAGTCATTTAGGGAGAAACTCTTGAGGAAGCACATTTGGGGTTCCAGGGGACATTCTGGAGCATATCTGAGGAATCCCTTCCGACCCATTACAGAGGAGGCCAGGACGATCGTTTTGAGCTATACATCGTCAGATTCTGCTGGTGGAATCACTAGGGCATACTCATTCAGCCCAGGAGGTGCGCCAACCCTGAGGGGGTGACATCCGAAGCTTTAGAGGTCGGATCTTCAGTCCGACAGTCATCAGGATCAGCCTAGAGGCCAGGGCGCATCTCATGAGACAATTTCTAGTTCATTCCAACGGGTATCACCATCAGGGCGAGTTTTTCGGATTCTACAACAGTTACCATGAGCTACCAGACTGTTTTTTGTCGATCTATCCGTGCATGTGCAGACCAACATTCATTCTTCTGATCATGAGTATTTCTTATCAGTTGATTTGTATTCCAGTGACGATCCATGAGATCTAACTGACGATTATTATATCTGCTTCTAGTTATTATTGTATTTCCTTCTTTTTCCGCATTATATATATATATATATCAATGAGTTGTGTTGTCCTTATTTCACATGCATTGTCTTATACTGCTAAAACACATAATAAATTGGAACACACATGCGGAAATCACCAAGCATGTTCACACAGTAACTCAAACGCATTCAAAAACCCCCAGAGTATCAGATTCAATGGCCAAAACCGTAGTTCAGCAGTAGATATCCAGATCAGCTGGATCAGGGATATTTCATCAACTACTCATATTGAATGTATGATGACATGATTGGACAGCTTAGATACGATAATAAAGTCTCTTCTTTTAATAGTGATGTGGAAATAAACACTATATAAAACACTCAACAAAAAAAATGTATATGAAAAATAACTAAATATTTCACATCTGGGCCTCTCTCTTCAGAATCAATTGATTACCTTAATTAGCTTGTCCATATGGTTGATCACATAACTTTCAATAGAAGAGAAAAATGGAAAGCTAAAATGCAAAAAGCAAAATAAGAAATATTACTAGCTGATAACTTCAAAGAACAAGCACTCAAACAAGAGTTATTCTTTTTAAATGAATTTTACAGTGAAAGCATGGAACAAGACAATTACAACTTAGAAAAGCTAGACTAGATGAAATAACTTAATAAGGGAGAAAGTGAAAAATGTTGACAACTGGACTGTCAAAATTTTCAAATGAATAGAGTTGAAAAGAAGACAGATGAGAGTTGAAATTAGGAATCTCAAAATAGTAGCACCTTCCCAGCATACGGATCAAGCAGATTAAAACGCTTGCATAGAAGTAATGAAGGTCTCCATTGATGCTCCTCTCTCTGTGGAAATTGCTTTGTCTCTGTTTTTCCTCCATTTTCATGACGTATCTGTTGCAGATGTTGCAACAAGTTTTAAAAAATCAGTAGTTAAACCAAATACCCTTCCAGCAGTCCTCAAAAAAATCACCCATTGATCACAGAAAAAAGCCATACTCTTAGAGGCATGTCCTGAAAATCATACCATTAGATCCATTGTTTCTACACCACCTGAAGTAAACCGAGTTCCAACAGTTAATACCAAGTCTAAGTTCTCATTTACAGATGCCGAGTTTTTCTGAGATTGGCTTCCCTTTTCAGTCATCTCTACCGCAGCTTCAAAGTCCAGTCTCTCCTGTGCACGCTCTATTTCTGTCCTTCTGTTGTCTCCTACATAGCTAGAGCGGAGACCTCCTTGATACTTATCTTTCAAGAACTGTTCAAATCTCGCCTGTTTAGCTGGATCACTCCGAAAGGGTTGAACAGCTGCTGCACCTTCAAGCTGAAAACTCAATTTCATCCACACGAGAAATATTAGCCTCACTCAAATCAATGCATACACTGTCCAAATTAAATTTATTGACTGATTGAAAGCAATGTTTCAAATATCCTTTCAGGGAATATCGCCGAGGATCTAGAAATAAACTTATCGGAAATATCGGGGAAAATATCAGAAATTATCAGCAAGCATAAACTTGGATCTGAAAAACTCAGAAAATATTGGAAACATCGGCAACCTGAAAAACTTGGAAAAAATCGGAAAAACCAGCAGAAATCAGAGATATTTGAAACACTGATTGAAAGTGACAACGATAAACGTGATTTCTGTTCTCTGTATTGCATCAACAAACAAACTCTTAAAACAGTAATGTACGCCATGAAACATACAAACTCTTAAAACAGTAATGTACGCCATGAAACATACAAACTCTCAATGGTTTTTATCAAATGGTTAATGCATAATTCTTCACATAAAAGTTAAAACATAATCTTGGATGAGAATCCACAGACTGAGAGAACCTAAGTAAACTCTTACCAGTGATGCAGGCTTGGTGAAGGTATCAAAAAGAATTGATTGAAGCCGATCAACATCATCAGATGGAACACATTTCCTTGCAGAACCTGAACTTTTTTCTAAAGGCGTTTCACCTAAAACTTGCCCACGGTCCTCTGAATTCAGCTTTTTCCCCTTCCTTTCAGATGACTTTTCAATAGGAGCTCTGCCTTGTTCAGCGAGCCTCTTTTGTTCCTCCCACAATTTTCTCCTGTAATAATCATGACCAGATCCTCCAAAAAGGAAACAAAATAATGGATTGTTTGCATTCTTCTCTCTTGAGAGATCTTCAAATATTTTACCACTTCTTGCCACAAAAGTTGCAAGGCCCTCAATCATCATGCACAGCTCTGAGTCATGTGGAGGAGATGCCTCTGGTGGGGGCAGCTGTAAACAATTGCGTTCAACCTCCAGAGGAACAGAGAACTTATGTCGTGTTACAAAGCCTGGAGCAACGGTGGAAGGGATGAACCTGAAAAAATTCCATCATTATAATTCAGTAAATGCCAAAATAACCAAGTGTAAAAGCTTGTAAATCAACAGAATCTTTCAGAAACAGATAAGCACTCAGAATTTGTATTTCAAACAACTTCAGAATGCCAAAATCAAAATCAACTGACACAACTCCGAGAAGGATGCAAGCAACCTTAATTTCAAAGATCATGGAGGATTGATTAAGTTCAAATTGGGGACTATTTATACATGTCCTTCATTGTTCATCAGATACTATAGGTTTCAGCCTTGAGATAACATATTTTAGAAGTAGGACATGATGAGCAAGCCAATATATCGTCATGTCACAAACCTACATAAGAAAGCTTACACTCTAATATCCTCGATGTACATATGCAATTTATGCAACTATCTAACCAATGTTGTGCAGATCCTGAATTTGTCTGTAACAAACACTCCAATTACTGGCAAAGGATTCTCAAGATAAAAAATAATTCTTATAATATTTCAAGTGATGCTGCACAAAGATATTTTGGATGCCTTTCTAAGTTTCTACACCGCACCAAGACTTGCGTCAGCATCTTCTACGAGGAGACTATTAAAGTATTGCTTCATAATATTTTATTAATTCTTCAAGGATCACTGCAAGCTATGCATCCTTGGAATGTTTCATCCTTGAAGCACAAATAATAGGTGTACTCCTACTTGCAATCAAAATTTTGTTGTGGACATAAGAATCACTGAAATGTCAGAACATGACTTTTGATGGCCAACGTCAAGTATTCAACAATAGCTTGCAAGTGCGATTTGAACATACTGGATAAATAGAACAGCTTGTTTCTGATTTACACAATATGTTAAGGTGTTGAATATGACACATCTACATCTGTTTGTAATCTTCACACCATGTTCTACCTATGATATTGAATTTCATTTTCTGAGGTGTTAGCCCTTGTGCTGCATGAGTGCGGTCTTATGCATTCCGTCACATGTGACAGATACTTGCCAATGATTTTCATGCACGATTGATCAGGCTCAGGAGCACTTTATGGATGCACAAACTCTCCCTGGTATTCCACTTATGGCTCATTCTGACTAACTTCCTAGAGGAGAGTGTACAGTGCAGAGTTATTGGCTTATGCCCCTGAGAACTTGGTAACATTTCCAGTGATAATGTATTCAGCATTATGGTAATATTCCAAGTTGATATCTTGCTCATGATGGAGATGTTATTTTCATGGTTTATGTAATGGTTGTCTAGTAATCACATGACTTGGTTAGGAGATATGATTTGATCTTATCAGTGGTACATTGTGATTAGGTGAAGTTCTTCATCAGTTGGGCTACATTGTGCTTATGTCAACATCTTCATTTGTGGGTCAGTGGGCATATGTACTCCTTTCATACTATTCCAGGCATAATTATGGTTATTGTTCTATGGTGTGATGTGATGTAGAACCTCGGGTTTTATCTAGGTGGGTTCAAGAGCATATCCAGGGTTTCCTATGGCTCAACAGCTTCTCTACTTTAAGTTCCATCAGATTCTGATGACTTGCAATTTTTAGAAGTTCTCCTACACTTTTAGGAGACAAAGTTTCAGGGCCAGCATGACAGAGTGAGTTGCATATCCATGGTCCTTACAAGCTACAGATTCCAATGAGACTTTTTTCAGTGACATGCAAGGTGTTTTGTAATATTGATATTTTTAGAGGTCAAAGCTACAAGGCTTGCATTTAGAATCAAAGGACATGCCTGGGTTCCTTAGAGATACAAGATAAGATGAGATGAGATAAGATAATGTATTAATGTCCGACAAATGACCACTGAAGTAGGTCAATGGGACTGTTAGGTACAATGATGTCTATACAATGTGGGAGCACTAAAGCGACCTATAAAAAGAAGAAGCAGGAAGTAAAAATAGAATAGAAATCTAATCTCAACCATAGAAAACTGACTCCAAAAATGGAGAGGCAATCCAGGGGAGAGATGTACAAGGTGGATAGACCTAAAATCTATGGCGTCGATGGTACAAGGCTATACTGGTCTGTTGGAACCATCTCTCCTAACATCCGAGGCCGAATGAAGAAAACTCAAAATAGATGTCTATCCAGAAAAGGAACATGAAAGACGTTGGAATGAGTGTTGTGTTGCTATCTGGGAGGAAGACCCTGTTGCTGTGTGTTCCGGAAGAACTCATCTGGCAGCTAGGCTGTCTACTAATGTGAGGTTAGGTCTGGGCACATCGTTGGGGCCTCACTGAGGTAGATATGCCCCATGTCCTCACTAATCTGAGATCATCTCTATCTAACTATCGCTTGGTGCCCTTAGTCGAGAGAACCATAAAAAAGGAAGTGATCCACTGGGTGGTCTTTTGTCTCGGGTGTGGATGTGGCTGGAGGTTAGAAGAGCGGAGACGGAGGGCCTCCTGAATGTTTAAGGCTAGGCAATGTTGGTTGGGGTACCCAAAGAATCTCCCAAGCGTCTATAGCCCCCTGAAAAGGCAATGGAATCGTCCACGAACTTTGTAGTAAATTGGGCAATAGAAGATAAAGTGCTCCTCGGTCTCAATCTCTCGGAGATGGCACAATTGATAGATCCTATCTGAATGGTCAATCTGATGGTCAGTCTCAATCCGAAGTCTATGAGAACCAACTCTAAACTGGCCCAAGGGGATCCAAAGAGAGTGCACCCAATGGCAAAGTGTGTAGTGGGGTCAAACAATGGACCCATCCCTGTCAACCATGAACTGCTCAGAATAGAAGGCCATCTTCGGACAGAACCCACCCTAGGGGTTTATCCAAGTGACCTGTACAAATTACCGATAAATATCCTCTCGAATGATTGTATTCATCTCCTGTCTAGTAGATAGGAGGTGGCTAGGTGCATCCAGGGAGTGTCTAAAAAGAAGAAGTCGATCCATCGTAATACCCAAAGATGCAAGGAGATCTAAACCTAGACGTACCAAAACCGAGATCGAGATGGAGAACTAGTTGATGCGATGGACTTTGATGTGTAGTAAGCCAAGTATGGATACCGATCCTGTCCCTTCGTTGTATCAACAAAGCTCCGGCTGCGATGTAGGAGTGAGATGAAACCAAACACCGTCTCAAGGCGGAAAGGGCGAGCACCGAACTCTACGAGGACAATGGGCCAAGGAATTGTATGCTTGCATCTAATGATGCGACAAAGGAGGATGATTTGTACTCTCTCTATTGACGGCCAATCAGACTCTAGCAAACCAGGTCAATAAACCTCGAAACTGTATAGAAGTGTGGGTCAGACAAGAGTGTCCATGAGTGACATCTTGGATGATATATCTTGAAAATGGTTCCAAAAGAAATGCCTCTCAAGAAGGGCCAAGGATCAATAGCCCTTGCTAACTCGAGGCTGAAGTGCATGTCACAGACTAAAACGAGGTCCTGTGAACAATACCCTCAAATAAGTATAAGAGTTGGTGATCTCAATCTCCTCTCCTTTGAAAAAGAAATGGTGATCAAAGATTGTCCTCTTCGACCTATTGAAGATCATGACCTTGGTTTTACCCAAGTTAACCGTCAAGTAACTAAGGTCACAAAAGAGGGTTAGGGCATCTAGTTGTCTCTGCAATCCTTTTGAAGATGAAGCTTGAATGATCACATCATATGAAAACAATAGGATAGAAATCAGGACTTGTTACCATCTCCATCCTGGATGTACTCATGCAAGAAAGACTCCAGCTTGTCAATGTAGATCCCAAAGAATGTGGGAGACAGGGGGCAACCTTGTTTGACCCCAATGGTGCTCATGATCAAATATGATACCCCGTGTGTTGTGCGTAGACGACCAAGAACTGACTCGTATAAGCGCATGAGGGTTGACAATAAGGTATTTGAGTCTCTAGAACAAAGCCTCCCTGGGGACGGAATCAAAAGCCTTTTGAAAGTCCACAAAACAACAATAAACTTTCAAAGAGCGATGTTGCGCCTCCTATGATGGTGCTCAGGTCAGAATCCAGCCTGCCCTCTACCTCTACGTTGCCTCCTCTCAAGGTCTCTGGACAACTTCAAATGGAGGACTGTAGCATAGAGTTTGGAAAATGTGTGGCCAACCATGATTGTTCTATAGTTGTTGGGATCCATGCTAGAGCCCGATTTGTGGATCGTGTGAATAATGTGATTAAATCTATTACCCCGTGTGTTGTGCGTAGACAACTAAGAACTGACTCGTATAAGCACATGAGGGTTGACAATAAGGTATTTGAGATGCCAATGTCTCTGAGTCTCTAGAAAAAAGCCTCCCTGGGAACGGAATCAAAATCCTTCTGAAATTCCACAAAACAACAGTAAACTTTCAAAGAGCGATGTTGCGCCTCCTACGATGGTGCTTAGCTTGGAATCCAACTGCCCTCTATCTCTAAGTTGCCTCCTCTCAAGGTCTCCGGACAACTTCAAATGGAGGAATGTAGCATAGAGTTTGGAAAACGTGTGGCCAACCATGATTGCCCTATAGTTGTTGGGATCCATGCTAGAGCCTGATTTGTGGATCGTGTGAATAATGTGATGTGACCAAGATTGTGGGAACCCCGTACAGACCACATGGTTGAATAAGTCGGCTAGATGGTCATCCATGGCGTGAACTTTGAAGACCCTACTTGAAGAGTTCTGCTTAGAACCCTTCCTCATTTGTTGCTTTACTAGCCAAGCGGCTTCCTGAATATCTCGGTATGAGAATAGGTGGCAAGAAAGGGGGGAGATGACTTGGATTATGGGCTTCCCAAGAACATCGTAAAGGGAGGAGGAAGAGGAGAGTGGAAAGGAAAGAAGGTGCGCCAAAAGTTTTTAGGGGAGCAAGTAAGGGAAGCACACAACTGAAGTCTGCCTTGGGAAATGAAGAGGCGCCTCTTATGGCAAAGAAGGCAACGATAGGAAGCTTTCAGATGGGTGTAGGAGGGGTGAGTGTGAGTGAAGACATGTCAAAGCTGACTGTGGAGGTTTTTGCATTCATTATCATGCCAATTGTTTATGAGGCAAGATCTAGTTTTAAGGGAAGGTGAGGTGGATCTAGTGTAGCAGGGGTACGTTTGAAGGGAAACTCCCCAAATAGTAGATGAAAGACAAGTATATTTGGCATCGACAGAGGCAAGGCACAAGAACGGGGACTAAGATGAGAGCATTTGGCGAAGATGAGAAGTAAAGATGTCGGGGCCACCCCCATCAAAGGAAAAGGTAGTCCAAGGTGAACCAAAAGGGGGAGGGGGGTGTTAGCCCAAAGAAAAAAAGATAGAAGAGCGTGGTCGGCTAAGGTAATGGGCGTCACCAAGGATGGTGGATAAAGGGGAGAAGAGCCTGACAAGATAAGAAGCGAGACTCCGGGAAGTAGGAAAGGCCATTTAGGATCAATAACTTGTGGGATCCACCAAGATGCAAGAGGTCCATGTCGTACCCTATGAGAGGCCCAGACACATCATCAAATAGCCATTGAAATTCTACTAAATTTGGATATGTTTCCTAAATGCAAAACACATTCTCTAAGCAATCATGAGAGGAATCTGAAGAGCTCTGGTACGGGCATTGAAGTCGCCCAGTCAGATGATATCCCCCATCGTCGAGTATTGAATGATGCCAGCATATAGGTCCAAGTAAGGGTCTCCTTCTTAATCACCGTGACTAGCAAACTGAGATGAAATAGGGGGGAAGTAACAAATTGCCACATAGATGTCTCCGAGGAGGGATGTAAAGCCACTCAGACAAGTCCACATGTACCTAGCAAACTCGTCTAAATCCACTAGAGAAACCCTATCCTCGAGGGAGCCCCTAGTCAAACATGCCACTTTTCTTGAACCTCTGACAACACCTAAAAGTCCAGGCTCCTGTCAAAAGGCCAAAAACCAATGATAGCCAAATATGTCTGGGAGTGGCTGGACAGTACTTGCGTGGGTCTCAATGATAAAGACGATATCGGATGTACCAAGAGCATAGAATATCATGCTCGAAGATGACCAAAAAGATACATTGTTGTTCCAACAACCACCTAATATACATGAATCTTGTCACCTCCCCCAAGAAGACCTTCATTTAGAGACCCCCAACCGAGAATACCCTAGGGAGGGAAGTCTTGAATAATGGATTGAAGGTTACGAATGACCGCCCATTTTCCTGCCTGACGTGTTGCTGCAACCAACTCCCTGGAGTGTTTTAGCTCTGCAACTTGGGATCGAGTGAGATCCTCATCTAAACATATCCTATTGGGAAGGGAGAAAAGTCGCTGCTTAGCGCAAAGTGCCCAAAGCTGATCACTAACTGACCTAAACCGAATGATAAGATAAGATAAGATAAGACAATTTTATTAATGTCCGACTAAAGACCATAAAAGTAGTTCAACGGGACTGTTATTTACAATGATGTCAATACAAAGTAGGAGTACCAAAAGGTCTCCTATAAAAGACAAGATGTAGAAACTAAAATGCAATAAAGTAGAGTGAGATCCACGCCGAGGCATGAAGAACCATCGACCCCGAGAACAAATATTTACGCTTATGAGGACATATATGGAAGGGAGGATCCAAGCACAGAAGGAGTAGGCCTTTCATGTAATGGACCCATCTCTCCTACCATCCGAGGCCAAGTGAAAAAAGTTGAGTATAGTCATTTATCCAGAGGAGGTGTTGGTGGGATGTCGGGGTCGTCCTTTGCTTAGTTGGCTAGAAGAGGTACTACATTGGTGAGATTTGGGGGATCTCATCTGTCTCCTGGGAAAGGAACTGGTCTGGTCATGTCACTGGTATCTCTTGGAAAGAGAGGAGGTCCCACGAGTCTGCACTGATCTAGATTATGGGGCTGCACTAGTGTCGGTTCGTCTCTTCTTACCCCTTCCCGATGGTAGCACCATGAAGGAGGTGATCTGTTTAATAGGGTCTAGTCTAGTAGGAGGCTGAACAAAATGGGCTTAGAGACGGAGGGCCTCCTGTATGTATAAGGCTAAGCACCGTTGATTCAGATACCTGAAGAATATAGTGAGGGTCTGCATCCCCTTGAATAAGCAATGAAATAGCCCCCTGATCTCATAATAGATGGGGCAACGAAAGATGAAGTGCTCCTTAGTCTTGACCTCCTGTAGCTGGCATAGCTGATAGATCCTATCTGGTCGATCGATCTGGTGGTTCGTCTCTACTCGAAGTCTATGAGATTCCACTCTGAGCTGGCCTGGAGAAATGCGAAGAGCGTGAGCCCAATGGTGGAATGTATATGGCGATCGAATGATGAGCCCATCCCTAAGCTTCAAGAAGTGCTCTATGTAAAAGGTCATCTTTGGGCGTAACCCACCAGGGGGGTTGACCCAAGTGATCTGGATAAACTGCCTATAAATGTCATCTCTGATGATCGTGTTCAACACCTATCTGGTCGGTAGGAGATGGCCAAGTGCATCCAAGGAAAATCGAAACCGAGGGAGACGATCTATCTGAATGCCCAGGGACTCTAAGAGATGTGAAACCCTTGCAAACCAACCTTGAGAATGGACTAATGGATGAGAAAGGGAAATGGTCTCGAAAGAGCAATAAGCCAAATACGAGTACCGGTCTCGTTCCTTCGACGAGTCAACTAAACTACGGATGTAATGCAGAAAGGAAACCAGTCTAAATACTGTCTCAAGTTAGAAGGGTCGAACCCCAAACTCTGCTAGGATGATGTGATGGGGAACTGTCTGCTTGCATCTGATACCATGTTAGATTTTCTTTAGTTTCGTTAACATTAGATTTACCATAACATTTTTATCTTCTTTTAACATTCAATAATCATATACTGAAATATATAAGCAACAAATAAACAAGCAAAAGAGGACACAAAGATTTATCCTGGGAAAACCCCAAATGGGGGAAAAACCCAACCATATTTTCTTAGAGAGAATCTTTCCAATATTCCAATACAACCATGAATAAGCTCTATTCACAAGAGCAAACCAACAATGAAGAAACCCTGATAACAAATACTTATCTTCTTCTTGTCAAACCCTAGCGAGGGTAGACAACTGAGCAGCACCACAGAACTGGTGCAAGATAGGCGCATCACTAGAGCAAGATAACACACCACAAAACTCGCACAACTAGTAACTGCAACTGTAACTGCAACTGGCACGAAGCAATTGGGCAACACCACACAACCTTAGCGCAACTCTTCCAGAGGTAGCGCACAAGAGAAACCACCAAGAGCCAACAAAGAATATCCTTCTCCAAGTAGGGCGCACTCTCCAAGAGAACCAGAAACCAGAAATAGCGAAATTGTAGTTGTAGCTACCTAGTGCGCACTGCAGAAGGAGAACATCCTAACTGTACAAATGAACTGACCCAGACTTGTATTTATTCTAATCTGGGCACCTGTTTGGGGCCGACTTCTTATTTTGGGTCTTCAAATTTACTTTATTATTTATGTGGGCCGACTTCTCTTCCTGGAAATTATATTTCCACTTTATTATTATTTCCTGTGGGCCAACTTCTCTTCTGTGGTCTTCTATTTCACTTTATTCTTTTTCAGGGTGTTCTTCAACTCTTCAATGGTCTTCCTTTGACTTCTTTGAATCTTCTTCTTCTCTAAGAAAAGTTGTCTAGGAAGGAATACCTCCAGTAGCTACCAAAACATCAACAAAGGGTTTGTGGTGTTGCTCAATCATCGTGGAGGTAGCCAAAAAATAAATCATCACCATCATGGAGTTTTAAGTGGAGCAAGGGTTCAATTTCATTTGGTAACCGATGTTGAATCTTACATTCATTGGTATGTATTCTTTAAGTCTGTTCAGTATTGTCTAACTTTAGACTATTAAAGCAATAACTGCATGCATAAGGATCACTGAAACAAAGACCTCCACAGTATACACATGATTTATCTTGGGAAACCCTCGTGGGGGAGAAAACCCAACAAAGCTTCTTCAATAAAGATTCTTCAACAAGTACAATGTCTCTCCTAAGAGAGATCTCACCAAACATAAGATAAACCAGAAACCCTAACCAGAATAGGGTAGCGCACCACTAGACCAAGATAGTCCTCCAAAAGATAACCAAAACCTTTTACTAGAACACCCTTCCTCTGTAGCTGCATCTTCTCCTCAAACTTGCGCACTTCTTACTTGTGTGAAAGAGCTTGTTATGTGTGTTCCTCAAGTGAGGCGCCTAGCCTCTTATAAATACAAATTGAGCCACCTAGAAATAGGTCAGGGCAGACTTGTACACTTTACCCTTCTAATTTACAATTGACTTTTGCCAAGGCACAATAGGGCGGACTTTTACAAAGGCACAATAGGGTCGACTTAAAAAATATAATATAATATTATTCTTTAGGGTTTTGTCTTAGTCTAATACAATATGAATACAATAAGAATATCTTCCGAAGCTACTCAAACTTCAACACTCTCTCTTAGCAAGGAAGGTATTCTTCTGGCACGAGGATCACGACTGCTTCTGTTTTTCTGTACACTTGACCATTGTCTTGCTGAATTTCCACGAATCTATATTGAAGAAACTTTGTAACCACATCATGCATCCAGGGTCTCATCATACTTCCGAGCTTTATTTCATCACGGGGCTTTAACTCGCCAGCTCACACAGAATCTGGCATTTAGTCCACACAGAACTAGTAACCTTTGGTTGGCACACCAGGTAACTGGTCCACAATGACCACGCATCTAATCACAAGGATTAGGAGATGTAGTGTGCACACACTACCCATCTAGCCCAAGGCTAGGAAACACCTCCAACCACACAAGTTGGCCCACCAGCTTGAAAAGTCGGGTAACTAACCAACCCAGAAGGCATGGCATATGTTGACCTTGTGCGAGGTCATGTTGACTAGTGCCACATTCAGTAACATGCGTACCAGACTATTTCACTGGAGTAGCAATCTGTGTACCAGACTTTTTCACTGGAGTAGCAGTAACTCGATGTACCAAACTTTTTCACTAGAGTAGCCCTCTGCATACTAGACTTTTTCACTGGAGTAGCAGTAACTCGATGTACCAGACTTTTTCACTGGAGTACCAGTAACTCGATGTACCAGACTTTTTCACTAGAGTAGTAGTAACTCGGCGTACCAGACTTTTTCACTAGAGTAGCCCTCTACGCACCATACTTTTTCACTAGAGTAAAAGTAACTTGCCCATGAATGACTACCCATTGCCACTGCCATATGTTGATGTTGTTGCCTTGGAATCGCATATGTAACTCATCACTCCCTCTTATTAGGGATGTCCTTCTGGACCACACCAAGCTTGTCGCTGAAGTATACAAGCTTCACTCTCGATAGAGGCTTGGTCAACAAGTCTGCTATCTGCTCATCTATAGCGACATACTGGAGCTTCACTGCTCCCCTCTGTACCATATCTCTGATATAATGTTACCTGATCTCAATATGCTTGGACTTGTCATGGAACACTGGGTTCTCTGTCAACTTCACACAACTCTGGTTGTCACACCAGATACAAGTCACCTCTAACTCGAGATCAAAAATCCTGTAAGTGGCTTCCGAAGCCACACTGCTTCGCGCCACACTAGTTTGCTTCCTGTTGAACCATGAGATCATAGTTGATCCCATACTGAAGCAACATCCAGATGTACTCTTCTGGTCTGCAACACTACCGACCCAATCTGAATCAATAAATCCTTCCAGGCTTATCTCACGATTTGAAGCATATCTGTGTCCATAATGAATTGTACCCTTCAGGTACCTCATCACATGTTTTGTTGCAATCAAGTTAACAATTCTTAGCTCAACCATATACTGACTCGATGTGTTCATCGCAAAACATATATTTGGCCTCGTGTTCGTTAGGTACATCAACGAACCAATCTTTGTCTATACATGGTGGCATCCACTGTCTCTGAAGATGTATCACTCAATAACTTCAGATTTGTCACCATCGATGTAGGCATGGCCTTACAATCCATCATTCTGAATCTCTTCAGAATCTCAACAACATATTTTCCTTGATTAAGGAAAATCTCACTTGGTCTCTGCCATACCTCTAGACCTAAGAAGTAATGCATCATACCCAGGTCTTTCATCTCGAACTCTGCAACAAGCTTCCTCTTACTTTCAGTGATGAGCTTCTCGTCTCCTATTAGGAACAAGTCATCCACATACAAATGTAATATCACTGGTCCACCATCTACAACCTTGAAGTACAGGTTGGAATTTGCTTTACTCTTGGTAAAGCCCAAGCTCATCAAGAAGCTGCCAATTCTACCATACCATGCTCTGGGTGCTTGCTTTAATCCATAGAAGGATTTCTTCAATCTGCACACATGTGTCTGACTGTCACGTGTCTCGAAACCTTGTGGCGTCTCCACATACACTTCCTCTTCTATTACACCATTTAGAAAAGTTGTCTTCACGTCCATATGGTGTACGTTCCATTTCATCACTGCAGTTATCGCAAGTATAGCTCTAATCGAAGTGTATCTCGCTACCGAAGAAAATATCTCCTCATAATCTATTCCTTCTTTCTAGATGAAACCACCTGCCACGAACCTTGCCTTGTACTTCTCGATACTTCCATTAGTTGAATGCTTCATTTTGTAAATCCACTTAGAACTTACAACTTTCTTCTCTTTCGGTCTCGAAACCACATCCCAAACATTATTCTTTACAATGGACTGGTACTCTTCAACCATGGCAGCCTTCCATTCTTTCTTCTCTGCAACCTCTTCATAACTGGTAGGCTCAACATCAATAATGTCACTCAACAATGCCACGTAACTAGAGTATGGTCGTGGTCTCTTGCTTTCTCTGAAGGATCCATCTGGAGCACCATACTTCTCTGCATCTTGAATAACTTCTCGAGCCCAAGTTGGTCTTCTCTTCTTAAGTATTCATCTCTCGGGATGAATCTGCAGGTTTCTTTGGTTCTTCCATATCATGTTCGTATAGTACAATATCATCCCCTGCATCTGTATCTATAACTCTGGGAGCTTCAGGCTCCTCATCATGAATCTCATCTGAATGATTTTGTCTTGATCTATTGAAAGTTGCATCCTCATCGAAGGTGACATCTCTGCTAGTCTCAATATTGTTGAAATAATGTAACTGCGAAGAGCATTCTTATTATTTTGTTATTGGATTAAATCCCCATTGTGGATTAATCATGTCATTATTATTTTTATTATTAGATTAATCCCCATTGAGGATTAATCAAGTCGGTAATTGTATAAGGACCAAATCCC
>SNQJ01S0004054.1:0-12472 GCA_010110895.2 Picea sitchensis | reverse complement strand
ATTTATCCTGGGAAACCCTCAAGGGGAAGAAAACCCAGCAAAACTTCCTTAATATAGATAGCCAATACAATGCCAAGATAATGAACCAAACAACACATAAATTCCTCTCCCAAGGATGCGCCTCTCTCTCTCTTCCTTCTTCCCGCAACTGGTAACTGCAGCTTCCTTCAATACTTGCACACTAGATGAGTGAGCTGAGTGTGTGTCCAAATGAGGCTCTAGCCTCTCTTATTTATACAATTCTGGCATGTGTGGAAGTGTCTCTTCACTGATAGGGCCAACTTCTTCTTCTGGGTAGTTATAACCACCTTTAATATATTCTGGGGCCTCTTTAATATATACTGGGGCCGACTTCTTATTTAGCCTATTACAATTAGGGTTTGACCAATCCGCAAAAGGGGATTTGGTCAATTACAATGACCGACATGATCAATCCACAAAAGGGGATTGATCTAATCAATAATAAATATATTTTATCTTTATCCACAAAAGGGGATAAGAATATTCTTTGCAGTTACACAATATTTTAACACAAAGTTCGCTCACACAAGAATTATCCAAAATACTTAGAATATAACACAATAATCCATGTAGGAATAATGTATAAATGTATAAAATATGAAATAGATAAGATGATATACAATTGAGAATGAGGGCTCGTTTATATACCCACGTAGGGGTGCCCTTAACCAATAGTCATGTCCTTTCATTATTAATAGTTATTATTTATTAATTAATTATTATGTTATTAATATCTATTTTATATGTATATTTATGTTCATAACATGTACCTTGGTGGATATAAGTCCCTAGATGTGTTCTAGGGCCCCTGGATGTGCTGCACAAAATCCTTGTTTGGATTGATCCTTGGTTGTCTACCTTGGTGGTTGATGATATAAGTCCCTAGATGTGTTCTAGGGCCTCTGGATGTGTTCCAGGGAATTCTTTCTTAGCGCTTGGGTTGATCCTTGGTTTTGTACCTTGGTGGATAAGACCCTAGTTATAACCTAGGGCCCCCAGACGTGTTTTGGGGTATCCTGGTCTAGGACCAGGCAAGTTCTTGGTTAAGTACCAAGATGAAATGATTTGTGATCTTCTTCTCTCGCGGTATGGTCCATGAGACCTAGGAGTAGTTACGAAGAAGGACATGACCACATCACTAACTTTCCTCTTAAGCTGGGATGATAAAAACTTATAAGTTATCATGAGACCTATGTGGATAGTTTGCCATTGAAGAAGGACCCCTTTGACTTTGTCTTGTTACAGTTGCAACCTCTTGCTTGTGCCACATCCTCATTATTATGTGTTTTGTTTCTTTGTTAGTCACCTTGCTATAAAAAGAACCTCTCCCCCTCTCACTCTCACTCATGATCATTCCTTCAAAACTCTTGTTGGTCTGAAGTTTGTTGCGGCTCTCCTCTTTCATTGAAGGGTGCGGCCTCCTTGGTCCTGGCCCCTCCTTGTTTCAGTTTAGGTGCAACTCTCTCGGTGTGAAGCTTTTGTTGGAGAATGATGTGGCCTCTTTCTTGCTCAGTCTGTTTTAGTGGTATAGATAGTTCCTTGACTGCTGATATGTGGTACGACTCCCTCTCTTGTTGTTGGATCAGTTTGGAGCTCCCTCCTTGGTTGCTTGTATAGGGCTGCGGCTCTCTAGGAGTGGTGCGTCCTGCTTGGAAGTACCACCGAGGGTTTATCCCTCCCTCTTTTGCTGCTGCCAAACCCCCTATGGGTTTTCACTCCAGCCTTTTGTTATATTTCTGCTGGTACAGTCACCTATACCTTGTGCTGCCTGTCTCCTTAGAACTGTTGCTGCTGGTACACCTATTTTGCTGCTGTTATCCTATTTCCTGTGCTGCCTTTGTTGATGATCTGTGTTTTGATGGCCTTAATATTTTTTCTGTTGGGCAGCCCTCTAACCACTGTTATCACTATAGCAGTTTTTGGCCAAGTGGTTTCCTTTTATTGGACAGTGATCCCTTTTGCTTCAGCCTTGCTTGTTTGCTGATTTTGTTCTTATGTTCTCCTTGGAAAAACTGTTTATAAATTCATGATGAGATCTACCCCTGAGGGTTTGATCTATGACTCCTATAGCTTTTTTTGAGCAGACAGAAAAGAGGACTACTGCAAACACATCAGGTAAATCTGTTCTTTAATTTTGGCTAAGGTAATGTTCAGATCTGTCATTTATCTGTTCCTTGTTCAAGTCAATGTTCAGAGTTGTTTTCGTTGGTAATATTCAGATCTACTACATCATTTCTGTCATTGATTTACTTCAGATATTTTGAATTGATTTGCTGATCTATATATACAGTAGTAATTAAAATGAAAAGAATATTACTGTTCTAGGTTACCCTTAAAATTCTAACAATATTGATAGTCATCATTGAGCTTCACCTTGTGAGGTGAATCCTTCTGAACTAATTCTGAGAAGGAATCCTTGTAACCTGTCATGTGCTTAGAAGCACCACTATCAATAAGCCATGTGTCACTTCCATGAGTGACGGTACCTGTAAGAGCTGAGATCAATACATATTCTTCACTTGAGTCTTCTTCTTTGGTTTTCTCATGATCAGGTTCATCATCTTCTGCAGCACGAGCATGATGTCTTTTATACTTTCCTTTTCTGACCTGACCTTTGGAGTTGGGATAGTTTATGGCAATGTGTCCCATCTTTTGAAAGATGAAACATCTGTAATTTGAGAAATCCTTCTTGAATTTATGTGTCTTTTGTAATCCATGAGGCTTCTTGTGTGAATGAGCTTCCTTCTTGCTCTTTCCTTTTCTAGCATGAGCTGCTAGAGCTTGATTTTCTTCATCGCCTAGTTTCTCTTCTCTTGCTACCAATCTAGCTTCTTCCCGAGTACAATCCTCCCATAGTCTGCCAAACCTTGTTACCCTTCTTCTTGAACATATACCCTGGATGAATGATTCCCAAGATTTGGGGATACCATTCAATGTAATCATCACCAACTCGACTTCTTCGATTGTGTCTCCAATGGCTTCGAGTTGTTCTTTTATTTGAGACACCCTTGTGAAGTATGATTGTATAGTTTATGAACTCTGCAACTTCACATTCTTGAGTTGTGTCCTCAAGGTCATTTTCCGGTTGATATTCTTGCCTTCATACAATCGGGATAAGGCATCAAACATTTGCTTGGGAGTTGTCAATGATGAGACATGGGGGATCAAATGATCCTTGATGGAATTAGCAATGATTCTCTTTGCCTTAACTAGGTTCTTTTTGTACTTTGCTTTGGCCTCGTCTTCGTATGGTTCTGGAACTTCTTCTTTTACGAAATCGTCTTGATCATTCTCTTCTAGAATGAGCATCACTCTATACTTCCATGGTCGGAAGTTATTGGCACCTTCAAGCTTTTCATCAAGCTTGGTACTAGGAGCCATCCTGTCATTGAACAAAAATATAATAAAGAATTTTTTTTTTCAAAGAAAGGTTTTGAACATACTAGAGAGTGCTATGCTAAGGTGAACAACTCCAACTTCAATTCTGCAGATGCCAAGACGTCTTGAGATAGGGTTTATGAGGAAACCCTAAATTTTCAAGATGTGAATTTTGGAATTCTTCTCCGAGGGAAAGGTGCTCCCTCCTTAGGCGAGCTCCTTAGTAGCCTTACTTTGACCAACATCCTCCAAAAAGTGGGTGAAATCACATTCTAGGGTTTTGAGTAGTTGTCGGTAGTTGCAACACCAGTTGCAGAATTCAAAACTTTGTCAAACTGAGAATCTAAACCCAAGGAAAGATGTGCTAGGGTTAGGAGAGTCTTCCTATGGTCTTAGTTTCCCTAGTGAGTTCTTCTAGACTGTGCAAATGGCTTCTTTCAGGCCTGCTCTAATTCCATGTTAAATTTTCTCTTAAGCAGTTAAGTGTGTTCAATATTCTTTAACTTTAGACCATTAAAACAATAACTACATGCATAAGGATCACTGAAACAAATAATATTCTTTAACTTTAGACCTCCACAGTATACACAAGATTTATCCTGGGAAACCCTCATGGGGAAGAAAACCCAACAAAGCTTCTTCAATATAGATTCTTCAATAAGTACAATGTCTCTCCTAAGAGAGATCTCACTATAAACGAGAAACCCTAACCAAAATAGGGTAGCGCACAACTAGACCACGATAGTCCTCCAATAGATAACCAAAACCCTTTACTAGAACACCCTTCCTTTGTAGATGTGTCTTCTCCTCAGACTTGCGCACTTCTTACTTGTGTGAGAGAGCTTGTTGTGTGTGTTCTCCAAATGAGGCACCTAGCCTCTTATAAATACAAGTTGAGCCACCTAGAAATAGGTCAAGGCTGACTTGTACACTTTACCCTTCTAATTTACAATTGACTTTTTCCAAGGCACAATAGGGCCGACTTAACAAATATAATATAATATTATTTTTTAGGGTTTTGTCTTAGTCTAATACAATATGAATACAATAGAATATCTTCCGAAGCTACTCAAACTTCAACATTTTTCTCATAGATTTATGCAAGTTTGATTGCCTCTTTGCATGCCTACGTTTTGCTTATTTTTTTGGTCAATTTTCCATTATTTTCATATCCATAAAACAATGTAACGTTTTTTTTTTTTATGGGACAGCAAACTTGAGCCTTGATGTTAATTTTTTCTCCACCCTCTTATTGTCATTTTTCATTGCTAATTATCTAATCTAGAGGTCTGATTTTTTACCAATGGGCTGTTATTTTTTTTCTAATGGTGTTTAATATCATTTTCTTGTTTTTTTTGTGCCTTAGGATTGAATTTTAAAGCGGTCAATTTCATCAAAAAATATGCCGAATCCTTTGTATCCATTTTGGGTGTATGGGGTTCCTGAAGATGGGACAAACCTGCAACGATTGAGTGGCAAATTCTGTGGGCTTCAAAATGTCAGGAGGGATTTGTAGGTTGAAATATCATCTAGCTAAAATCCCTAGGCATGATGTTGATGTTTGTCCTAAGACTAACCCGAAGATTATGAGAATTGCATTTGATTCACTTGAAGCAAAGGATAAAAAGAAAGATGAAGCAGCCGCAAAGAGGGACGAACTTTCTATTAGAACTTCAACAACATCTACCCTTGAGAGACAGTGTAGTGGGAGGGGCTCCACAGATTCAACTACCTGGAGGTCCGCATCTTTTTTATTCCACGAACCACCCCTGGACCACAACCTTCCATCAGGTTAGTGTTGAAGAAAAGAGAGAAGGAAGAAGCAAACAAGGCTGTGGGGAGGTGTCTTTTCTAAAGTGACATACCTCTCAGCATCACCAAGAACAATCCATGCTGGCAGTCGATGTGTGATTCCATTGTTGTTGTTGGCCCGAGGTATAAAATCCCTACCTTTGAGGAGTTGCGGGAGCCAATTCTTCAAGCAAAAAAGGACATCAACTCTAGATTGGCGGAGTTCAAGCAGTCATGGGAGATCTTTGGATGCACAATGATGTCTAATGGCTAGACAGATAGGAAGGCTAGGTCCCTTCTCAATTTCTTGGTACATTATCCTAGAGGTACCATGTTTATCAAATCAGTGGATGCATCGGTACATGTGAAAGATGCAACATTGTTGTGTGAGTTGATGGACGCGTTCATCCAGGAGATCAGTTTGCATAATGTGGTGCAAATCATAACAGATAATGCAACTAATTATGCGGTTGCTGGTAGGTTGCTTATGGAGAGGTACCATTCATTGTACCTCTCACAATAGATCTTACTCTATTGGACTGCTTATCAATGGCACATAAGACGAGAATCACTCAAGACCCAATCAAGAGAGTGCCTCCAGGTGGATGTGCAACTTCTTGAAGGATCACACCACAAACATAGGAACAATGATAAAGATGAAAAGCTTGAAAAGTAGAGTGCTCCAGATGATAGATGTAACCACTTAGATAATTATTCCACAACACATAAAATGACTTGCATATAATATAAAGAAAATGAGATCAGTGTGCTTGCAAGTGTAAAATTAAATTGCCAATGTTGTAGACCAAGGATTAAATTAGGTGGTTAAGTGAGATTTATTTTAATCCTATCTAAGTGTCAACTCAATACTTTCCTCCCCCAATTACCAAGTGACTGTTGGGTGCTCAAGAAGTTAGGCAATGAGGCCCACCCTAGCTCCACAGGTCAGTCCTAAGATCAGAGTACTCCCAGAAAGGACGCCGCGCGCCATGAGACCGTCCCCGCCCTAGCACCTTCCGTTGCCTTCCTCCGACCCCGTTTTAAATGGCGAAGATGGTTGGTAATGGTGTCCTATTAAGTCTAATAAATTAATTATTAAACCTATGAGCTAAGTGTTGAAGTGTGTTTGAGTGCTTGTAGCTTGCTCAAAAAGTGTCGAAACTGAAAACAAAAAGTTGTGAAGGCTGAAGCCCTTAAACAATGAGATTGCAAGTTAAATTCTTAGGTTATGAAGTTATTGCACGTGAAATGTAAAAGACATGAAAATAACTTGCGGAATCTAAAATGATGGTTATTTAAGCCATTATATAACCAATGTTTGCATGCACGTGTGTAAGATAAAGATTTAAGAAATAAATGACTGACATGCAAAGAAAAAGTAAGGATTTAATCTAAGCCTCCACGGGCTCTAAGCTAGCATTTAGATGTGAGATCTACTCTAGATTATTTTATCTTTAAGCATGCATGTAGATATCCACAACTAAACTAGCTAAGCTAAGCAAGAAAAACTGAAAAGAAGCTAACTAAAACTTGGAAAGCAGAACTGAAATGAAGAGAAATGCAAGCCTCGTACACTCCTTTGGGCTTGCTTACAATGGTTTTGGATTGAAAGAGAAAGAAGATATATGTTACCACTCTTGAAGGGAGGTACTTGGAGGTGTGTTGTGCTTGAAATTGGGCAGCATGTACCCTTAGCCTGGCGAGAACCTGCAAAAATCAACAAGCTATTGCTTGCTGATTTGTGCTGCAACACACTCACAATGTTAAAGAAATTTTGTGTTTTTCAACATAAGTTTACCGCATATAAAAACCAGAAATATTTATGAAATTATTGACCTATCTAAGCAAGTTAGATACCAAGAACTGAATATGATAGAAAGAGAAAGATAAACAAAAGAGCTTATGAAGTTTTAGTGGATGATGAGGGCAGATTCTTGCTCGAACTTATCCCAACAACCTCCTTTGAGATGACCTGCAAAACTCCAAATCAAATGTGAAGTAAAAGTAGATAATGGACTGCATGCATGAATAATACAAAAAAGTTAGTATTATCAATGAATACAATGCATATAGGCCAGCAAACAAAGTTTTACTTAACCTAGCCAAGCAAACAAAGTTTTACTTTAGCAATACTACTCAATGATCACAATAAAATTTAAAGAAAGGAGCAATATCACCTCACAAATAAGTGGCACATCCAGACAAAATCTTGAACACCACAGTTCCTCCAAAGCTATTTCTTTATTATCCAATGGAAGAGGTTGTAGCAACAAAGTTGCTCCAATCTCTTCAAGAACAAGAGAACCAAAGCAAGATGACAGTAATGAGAGAGAGAGGGAGATGGAGAGAATTTGGTAGCATAACAATACTGTAAAGAATGGTGAAAAATGAGGGAGTGAGAGGTCTCTTAAAAAGCATGAGAGGCTAAGGAGACCCCTCTTGGATCTTTAACACTTGTCAAAAATCCAAGGGAAGAGACAACTCATGGAGAGGTGGAGTGAGCTTTTAGGTTTAGAGTAGAAATGGTAAGTGGGGTGAGTGGAGGAGTGAGGTGGATGCTTGAGGAAAGGTGCATCTCCTCAAGGAAAGCGTGAGGTTCGAAGGAATTAGCAAGTGTGGGTGTGGGGGAATGTGTATGACACACTCCCAAGATGATGTGGATGGGATAGGGAAGGGCGCACCTCATCAAAGAGGGACCCACGACTCACTTTAAGTGAGTTTCCAATCATTCCATAGAGTGGGGGCATATTTCCCAAGAGGGGGCGCAAATCCCCATGAGGAAATAATGATAAGTGAGTAAAAAGGGTAAATACAGGTTAGGAATGGGTTGGGATAGGTTAGGTGGGGTCTCTCTCATCAATTGTCACCTTTACTTTACCTCAAATGATCAATAATTAGAAAATTGACATTTTCCCATATCTTGGGTTTAGCAATTAAAATTGCTTTTATCTGACTAAGACTCCTAAGTGGACAAAACCCTAACAAAACTTGTCTGACTGAGTTGAAACTTGGTCTAAGGGTGTAGGGGGTCTCATTCCATTTATTTTGAGTACAAATACCCCTACCAAAAGCCCAGGGACCTAGCTTTTACATTATTTCATCAAAATTAATTAATTAAAATCCCAACCTTAAGAAATTTTAATTAATTAAAAATAACCCATCTAGACTCAACTAAAAATCATGAAACTTTTTGTAGTGTCTTACATGGTCATTTACATCGTTCCTAAACACTAGCTACCAGAGAATGACTTCACTAGAACGCCTTTCACCACTTTGGAGGATTTATTGCTAGTGGGAGTGAAAAACTCAAGGGAGATTAATAAGGTTGGTTAGGCCAAATTAACCTCATGAGAATAAAAAACACTCAGTGAAAGGAACTCTCCTAATGAAGAAATCCTAAGGTAACTGACTTAACTATGATCCATGCAGACCTATTACATTATAAACCCGCGTAGTGGTGCGGAAATCCCGCTTACAAAACCATGTGCTAGAGCAAAAAATGCCCTGTAGAACCAAATAGTCTTTGACTTGTTTGCATTTGATGATGCATCTCTTCATGGTACATGGAGTTGACCCCCTAGTTGAATAGGCGATCAACATCTGGCTCCACATGGGGACGTGTGTTCGATCTTCTTACATGGGACGAAGAGCATACGAGAATCCAACATCTACAAAAGGTGCTCACCAATATCCAACATAAGCATACATATATACAATGAATAAATAAAATGCTATAAACAACATTTACATAATGAAATCACTATAGTACAACATATATAATTACAAAATGAATCTATGGTACAAAAATAATTCTAAGTACATATCAACATAATGAATAAAATAATACAAAACTGAAAATACAAGAAGGGTTAGAGATACGTTACAAAGGGTGTCCCTATGGACACCAAGTTGCCATATGAAGAACACTTCAAGGAGGGGTCCGCTCACTGGCATGTCTGACTTTATGTCATCCCACTGGCTGAGAAAAGTTGCTAGAAGACTGATAGACTTTATGTTGACTTGTGATCTTTCCATGTGAATCCCAGTTTCTAACCTTAGGCCACTTGGGACAATCCTCCCTAAAAAAATTCTGATGGTTTTCCATAGGTGCCAAGTGCAAAGTCCGTGAACTTAGTTTTTCCCTAAAAGGCTTGGCATATCTTTTATTAGGGATGGTATACTTTACTTTATCGTTTTTTAACTTACCACCCTAACTACTTTCCATCAGATTTTCATCATAATATCTATCTTTAATTTTCCCAATTTCTGAAAAATAAGGAGGGTGTGGCCCAAGAATCCCGTCTGACTTGTTCCAACATCTAACTGATTCATTTGACGAAGGTTGAGTTGATGACATATTCTCTACTGACAAATCCAACTCCGACTTTAATTCTGAAGGGGGCAAACAATTATCTGTTCTATCCAAATCTTCCTTAAGAAAAAGTCCATCAAAAGAATCCATGGTATCCCAAACATTACAAATGCTTGGGGGTCTTCTACTTAGTTCCATCTTGGTAGATGTTACAGGAGTAGACTAAATCTCATAACATCCCATTTCTACTTCCCGATACATAGTCTCATTATCTTTTCTCCTAGGATCTTCCACATGATACTTTCTTTCCAACTCCCTATTCAATCTGAATGTTAAACCATTTGGAGTTGGAATGGTGGCATAAGTTAAGTCCATTTGCAAATTACCACCTAAATCTGCAACTGTCTTTCTATTTAGCAACATACCCCTAGTATCTGGCACATCAATTACAACAATGTCCGTCTCAATCATGATATCTGGGAATGCAGCTAAGTGTAGTTGTAATCCTTTAATCAAACCATGCACCTCTATTGTTCTGCTATCCATAGCACAAATGTTATGATGAGGTCTAGATATCCTTAAGTTCAACTGTTCCATTACTCTTTTAGTCCAGGAGACTCATGGTGTTGATTGCATTCATCAGGATAGGGGTGGATCATCAGGGGCAGACAATTGAGGCCATGGGCATGATGGGGAGTATCCTAGGCCATGGGACATAGGTTATCTCAAAGGTTGCTACATATTTAGACTCTCATTGGGATGAGGGTGGAGTGCTTTCGACAGTTACCAGTAGGGTACACCAACAGTTAGTGGGGATTGGAAGTGATGAACTTCCAAATTTGACATGGGATCTGAGAGTCCATTTGGTCAATAGTTTGTTTCATCTTATGAGGATCTAGGAGTGGAGGGTCTAGTATGGATACTTTGAGCAGACAGTCATGATCAGAGTAGAGCAGCATCGACATGATGGTCCCTGTCAGAGACTAGCATGGGACCTTGGGATTACAAGATCGGACATTTCATTGACTGATGGAGAACAACGGACGTTTGCAGGGGGGAGTCACTTTGATTTTCCATTGAGTTTCAGTATTGGGGAGAGCATGTCATTGACTGGTGATTCGTTGAGGTCTTGTAGTACCTCACTATGGCAACAACATGTTCATTCAGTGGGGGTCGTGTTGAGTTTGGTAGGATAGACCCATTTCGGGTTGAGGCCTTGTGTTATTTGCAGGAGACTCATGGTGTTGATATGTTACAAAACTATACTCCACAGGGCATTGTAGTTGACATTCTGATATGGGATCTTGGGATTGGAGTGCTTGGTAGTTCAACGTTTGATGGAGTTGAGTTTCAAGTAGAGTGGTTACTCAGGGAGTTGACTGAGATTCCTCGGCCATTGATTATTCTACTCATCAGGAGCATGTGGGTGTCATGCGTGGTCAACACTTGGAGATACCACATCTTGAGGGGAGTCTACCTTATGTCACACAAGTGGATATGGGACCCCGGTATCATATGTAGTTGGATTCAGTTATTGCTTGAGGACAAGCAATATTCCGGCAGGGAGGACTGTAATATCCCCATTTTGGGACATTATAACTTTACAGAGTGCTATACCTACCAGAGTAGCCAAATAGGGGTGACAGAGAGTTCAGGAGATATTGAGGGGTTTTATTGGGCCTGACTTGCATCGTTCATCATCATGATCCATTCCACACAACTTGGTTTTGGTTTCGTTGCATTCCGACGATTTTTGTAATTTTGAGTTATTATGGGTCATATCTTAATTAATTTCACTAAGAAGGTCATAATGGGCATATTACTTGGAGAAACCTCTAAGTGTAATAGCTCATCGGAATCGGGAAGAAGAGCACTATAGGATAAGATGATGAGAAGTGACTTTCAGTGGCCAGAGAAGCCATAAGGATGGATAAATCACTTTTTAGAGGTAAAATGATAAATTAATTAAGTGATTTAATCAAGGAATAATAAAATAAAGTAAAAGTAACTTGGAGGGAAAAGGTCAACAACGAATTAGGGTTTTGGAAATCTATAAGAGAAGAGTCAATGACCTAATTCATGATTATGCAGATTATGACTTGTCATTGAGGAGAGAGGCGCATCTCAAGAGAGATAGTTCAGTGGATTCCAGGAGGAAGACACCAGTTGGCTGATTTCGGTGTTGAGAGACACCCTAGTCACCGGGAAGATCACACAAGTCTTCCATCATTCTTCAACAACAGTTATGCAGGGTCCAGCAGCAAGGGCGCACTTATCCAGAGTGAGGGCGCAACTCTTGAGGAGGTTAAGTGGACCGACTTGTCCCATCCGGGAGGAGTTTAGAGATTCCCCTCCGACCTAGTTGAGAGGAAGGCAAGGCACATCTTTTGTCTGATTCCTCGTCAGATTTCGACGGAGGAATCATCTGGGGCGCATTTTCCAGACTTGGAAGTGCGACACTTTTGGCGGGCACATTTGGGGTTCCAGAGTGAGCATCAGACCAGATTCAGGGAAACCCTTCCGACCCATTTCCCAGTAGACCAAGGTGATCGTTTTGAGACATATCTCGTCCCATTCCGACGATGGAATCACTAGGACGCATATTGCCAGAAGAAGAGGGGCGCATTCCCTTAGGGGTATCCATCCGAGGTCAAGATTCATCAGCAGAGGGGTCCGACAGATACCAGTACCGAGGACTAGAGCAGGGCACATCATTTGGGACAGTTTCTAGGCCATTCCGAGAAGTATAGCTCCCAGGGCGAACTTTCCAGACTTCCAACAATTACCCTGAGAGCTGCCATAGTCCCAGCGCATCCATTGATTCCGTAGTGCTCCCATATTCCGGGTATTATCTTTTAGTTGCTTATTTGTATTCCGGCTAAGATCCTTTGTCTGTTGATCTAGTCGAGTATTGTCAGTTTATTCAGCCGCATTCGACCATTTTGTAATCCACAGAGATATCATAATACA
>SNQJ01S0004053.1:327712-346248 GCA_010110895.2 Picea sitchensis | reverse complement strand
GTTTTGCAGATGGCTTGTGTTGTTCAAAAGAAAGCGGAGACTGTATTTGCACATGTAGTTTTCCAATTCTTTTGTTTTGCCATTATTTTGTAGCATGTCAATATTGAAGTCTCCTACAAGTACAATGGGTCTGTTCAGATGGAAATGACCCAATGCATTGGAAATAACATCTACTATGTTGGAGAATGCTACATGGGGAGCAACATACAAATTCAGTATTGCAACTTCTGTTTCATGGAATTTTTTTTTTGCAAGCACCACTTCAACATTCTTTTCTTTGATATGTATATGGTCCAAAATTGGCACATGTTTTTTCACCAGTATCATCACCCCATGTGTAATGTAACTTGATATGAAATTGTGATTTGGGAATTGTTTGTTCTGCATGTATAATTCCATGTGTGTTTCCTGGAAGCACAAAATATCGGATTGCATTATATCATAGTCATTCAGTATATCATCCATGTGTGCATTTAATATGCGTGTGTTAAGCGAGAGAATTGATACAGATGAATTTGTTTGTATGGATTGGTAATCATAGTGCAGTTTCCATTTTGCAGTGGTCCCGAGTCATTACATTTCAATATCAACTTTCTGTTTCACTTTGAAGTTATATTTTGTGAGAGGACTTAGTAAATACAAGGAGTCTATGCTTCTGACATGAGACAGTGCTGTGTATACAAGTCCATGTATCCAAATTCCAGTAGGGTGAAATGCAACATTATTAAGTGTTAGTCCTTGTGATCTGTGGACTGTACGTGCACATGCAAGTTTAATCGAAAATTGTTTTCGAATCTTCAGTCGAATTGTCTTTGCTGATGTCGATACTGGCTTTTATATTCACAAAATAGGTGTCCAATCGCTTCCAGTGTTTGAATTATATAGATAAGACAACTTGCTTGCTTGTCGCTTTCCTATTTGTGGTTCATGGAACTTAATCCAAAGGACATTGAGATTTTCTATCTTCGTATAGCCTTTGAGTATTCCATCTGCACCATTGACCAAGCCATCCTGTGAATCATAGTTAGAGGCATATATTTCAACCAACATTTCTAATTTGAGGACAAGCTGCGAAGGTAAAGTGACTAAATGTTCATGACGTGGCACATGTCCATGGTTGTATTCTTCCAGGTCAATTGAATTGATGATGATATCATCACCAGGCATGACCGATAGCATGTGGATGTTATGCATTGCAACATCCTTATTTCTGTAGAAAAGGTAAGGGAACGTTGGGTCTATTGGTGCAGGCTGTAAGAACCTCGAATTGATATATGTTAAGTCATCATATGTTTGGTTGTTTGTTCACATTCTATTCAGAATTGCAATGAATGTTTCATCCATCTGGCGCATTGTAGTATGCAATTCAAATCATTTAATATTGTCTCTCTAGAAGTCATGGGTGATTGTTTCCATGTTAATAGTAGGTTGTTCAAATATCAAAGAATCTTGGATGGGTTGTGCCTGGTAAATATCCCCACAGAATACCATGTCAATGTTTCCAAAGTATTTCATGGGCACATGTTTTATGCTTCTTAGTCGGTTGTCAATGGAATACAAGAACCGTCTCCCAATCAAATATGCTTCATCTATAAAGACAAGTTGGAGTTCTTCATAAAGCTTAGATAATGTATCCAACATTTCCTTGGTAAGTGGAAGAAACCGTGACTTGTTAAAAGGCATTAAAAATGCAGAGTGGACTGTTGTTCCACCTGCATTATATGCAGCTTTTCCTGTGTATGCAACTATTAGGCCCTTTGGTTTCATAGGATCAGAGGAATTGTTTGAATCATAGATTTGTATAAGCATTTGGAACAGTGATTTCGTTGTGAATGTCTTGCCTATTCCTGCTCCGCCTGTAAGGAACAAGTGCACAAGACTGTCCATATTCAATCTTTTTTTAAGAGCAATGTCCTTTAGAATTGTTTGTTGTTCGCGATTCAACATACGTCTTATTCTGTGGTATTCATTATTTTCAATTAGGAAAGGATGTTTTGTGACTTGAAAACCAAGATTGATACATTTTTCACTTCCACCTGTTGGAGGATGAGGCAAATCCGCTTGTAAGTCATAGGACTCGGAAGGAGTTCTGGTTGTTTTTCAGTTTGTGAATGTCTCATCATGATCGTCGGGGTTTTCTAGGTCATTAACTGCAACTTCTATATCACCCCATGTTGGATTAACATTGCAGGTATCTAGCTTCATTGATGTGCACTATAGTCTCAGATGTAGCATACGCAGCCTCCCATGTAGAGAAGTTATGTTTTAATGTCTCTTCGTTTTCATCGAACGGAATGTACAACAACATTTTTTCTCTACAATAGTTTTCATAGTCACAATGTTTATTGTATTTGACAAACCATATCACAGAGGGTTTTTTTCTGTTTGATATGGGTGCACCATTTTTTTGTAATGCGATACGAATTATGATAAGAAGATATGCCTAATAGGAGACAGATGCTGGAGGTAATAATCAACAATAGAGAGACATAGTACGTCTTTTTAATTGTCAGGCTCTTGTTGTAGCAAAACCGATGGTTTAAGCACAAATGTGCGTTTTTCAAGTGGAGATGTGTTTATGAAGACACATTTTCTTGAACTATAAGTGAGGGGCAACGAAGTGTAATGTGAACTGCTTCCTGAGCAGACATTTGTTGAAGATTAAGTAATGCATTGCCAAGTGTGCGCATCATTTGTATGGCATCAATATGACTTCTTTCATGTTCTTTGTGTATTCTTCTGAATGCACTTGTCATAGATTTGTCAACCTTTTTCATATATGAGGTACAATACGATGCTGCAGCATATGCATTGAGCATGTACTGTGCATCTGTATTTTATTTTCACATAACTGGCATGTCCTTGGAGAAACTGTTGTTCCAAATATGGGAAAGTTTTCGTTTAAGGAAAACTGTTGGTTGCCTAAGTGTACATTGTATGGCTTGGATATACTCATCTTTTGATAGATTTACCTCTGTCAAGAAGGCATCAAAGCTCATCAGCTCGTCAAATTCTACTTGTTCTAGGAACGTGAACAAGGATTTAGATTTCTCAACAACAACATTGTCCTCTAAACTAAGTGGCTCTATGATTCTTGTAGCTCTCATTAGTGGCACGGGAAAGTTGTATCTGCAATGCGAGTTTTTTCATTTTCTACAACTTCTTGTATGGTAATGTCTATGGTCTTTGGAAAGCTCTAGATCCAAATGATCTGTGTTGCATGTTATGCATTTATCGACAAATTGTTCGATCTCTGAATTGTTATCAGCTCCATAGACTGGTGCACCCTCTATCCACAACAGTACGTGGTCATGTTCATTTCCCCTATTCTGGAATTCAGTCACAAAAAAGTAATCCGATATTTTTCTGAAAAATGTTTCATCATGGCATATCAATTGTCTCAAAGCATTTATTCTATGTCTATAGTAGCGAGTACATGTCACCGGGTCTTTTATTATGAGGTTGTCAATGTCATTATTTTCCAGTGTTTCGGTTTCTTTTTTATGTTTCCTGTTCCTATGCAGGTCAGATACGGTAGCCACCAATGGATCCTAGCAATTCTCTGCACTTGTAAATGTGATGAAAAATGTTGGCGAGCCCAATTGCTGGATCATTGCAAAAATTTTTTTTTTGTTTTGTTGTAAATAGTCAGGAGAGGTGCTAATGTTTTTGAAATCTATGTATCCAATATCAAATTTCATAATTTTTTCTAGGTTTATATTGTACTTCACATCCTTGGCCAACAACTTTCTTCCTTTTAACTGGCCTTTTCTTATTCGAACCCACATGCAGGACATAACTTGCTCTATTATTATGCGCATTGTTTTGAAAAACAAATTTGTTATGTGACAGGAGAAGTAACCGCTTGAATGTAGCAGCTCCCATCGGACTATTTTATGATAATTGAATCGTTCTGTAATATCAGTGGCACGTGGATCTCCATAGAAGAGTGTTGGAAAGTTCATTTCCTCAGCGAATTTGTCCTTGAATAATCCAAGTGGACGCTGCCCATCGATAGGTGCAATTTCGACAATTTTGTCTTGCAAGTCACGAATGCACTGTGAATCAGTAAATCCATGCACCAATGTCTCAGCAGGTGTTTCATTCTCCGATTCATCACTTGTATCAAATTCAGTAGGATTTTCGAGAGTGTCTGTAGAGTCACCATCCTCTTCTACAAGAACACTGTTCCAGTTTCCATTTATACAAATGTTCTGTGCTTTGTACAGGGCCCTGGAACATAATTCCTTTAATGCTTTCATAACAACATGCACACACACTTTGCTTGTCTGATAGGCATTTTTGTATCACAAGCATCTTTTCAGAGCCACACCAATTGTCATTGTATTGCTAATGAATTGTGGCAACTCTTTTTGCACAACATCTAGCTGAACAGGCACATTAATAATTGATCCTGTTAAGCCCATCTGGGGTCATTTATAGCCCCAAGGTCTGATTTGAGTAAATGCAATTCGCAGAGACACAAGTCTCTCCTCAAGTTCCATAAGTGCACTTACATATGGTAGTGGTGTATTACATCTTATTTGGTCAGGGGTTGCAAACTGTGACAATTTTCCATTTTCAAGAGACTGTTTGCATGGAAGACAAACTTTTCCACTGGAAAATTATTTCTCGTGCACTGTCAAGTGGAGGTACTCTGCTTGCAAATTAGGCGTGAAAGACTTGGTTTTTTTTGAAAAATTCAATTGTTCACAAATTGAACATGCAATGGAAGGAGTGTCTTTAATTTGTTTCATGTAGGTCTGTCTTGCATTTTTCTTTCGCAGGGAAGTATGGGTAGAAATTGTTTCGTGGTTTTCATTGGTAGTAGTGCATGGTGTTGCTTCTAGACCACAAAATGTCACAGTTGCATGAGCATTCTGGGATATGCGACCATACATGTTTCTGTCCTGTTCTGCACGAACAAATTTCTTTAGATTGTGATATGTGAGTTTCTGTCTAAAAGGAAGCGTAGCAATATATTTTTTTCTCTTGCGCATGACCTTTTTCAAGTTGTGGTAACTTACTCTACGTTTCTTTCCCAAGGGAACGATGAGATGATGGCAACTGGGATGAATTTCACTCTGACTCTGGTTCTCATAAACTAGTCTACATTTTTTGTTTAAGCCCTGTATGGCCTCATCACAACTGGGACGAATTTGACGCATAACTTTTTTCAAGTTGTGATCACTTACTCTACATTTTTTGTTCAAGCCTTGTATGGCCTCATCACAACTATGATGAATTCCACGCATGTATTTTCTGTTCAATCCCTTTATGGCCATATCGCAACGGGGAGGAGTCTCATTCTCGCTAAAAAGCACTCGACGCGTATGCAGATTCGATGTCATTTGGGTGGCATGGGCATTCAACATTGAACCACCGATATGTCCAAGCAAAGGTTCATAATGGATATGTGTTGTATATGTTTTCAACGAGAGGATGTCAATTGTTCGATCGTAATTTGAATCAGTAAACCAGGAATGGAAAGTTCCATCTGGCAAGGCCGACCAGACCTGGATATTTACTCTGAATATCATAGAAAACCATTGCAAACAGAATCTGAAACCCTCCACATTCCCTTTTTCATATGGAAGCGCCATGTTTACAAGGTATTCCTGCCAACTTCCAACCGCCGACATATTTTCTAGGAGATAGGGGCAAAGGTGTTGATGCAAGCACCTAAAATCCTATTGGATGTCGCCTATAATTGCATTGCAAAAGGACTGTACAGTGTAAAGACGCAACGACTGCACATAGAACTCCGCTGCGACCAAACAACAAATTGCATTGAACAAACTATCTCCACAGCTAGACACAACATTTGTTGCTAGATGTAAACCATGGCAATCCATGCGATGCATAATCCATTTCCATTGCGATTCAAGGTCTTTGCAAATGACAGACAAGTAAATATGAGGCCCTTCAACATTGCATATTGACATTTTTCTATACAGTAGTGGTTCATATTGACCACTGACAACATTGGCATCATGGAACAAGATGCAATATGGATTGTCAGATGCAGTTTTGTTGAATAGTAGATATCTTGTTTTTCTTGTCAATGACCATATTCCAACTGATATGTTGAGCTAGTTAGACAACCACCATATACAAATGTATCTCCCCAAAGTCCCCTCTCATGTGCAGGCAGAACTGGAGATGCAGAGAACCACATCTTTGAAAAATACGTAGCGACATCATGTATTCCATGCAACTGTCGAAGAAAATCAGATTCTAGTTCGTATTCATAGGATTGCAAAGCCTCAACATTACCATTTTTAAAACAACTCAAGAAATAATCTATAAATCCATTGCTCAGCTCAGTCGACGAATATCGAAAATGCAATAGAACCTAGAATGTATCGAAAAGGCAATCCCCAACAGTATACGAGAATGCATCCAATCTAAAAAGGCCATTGCTATGCAAAACCACGTCAATGCTGTCATGTATAATGGATTGTGTATCTATTTCATATGAATAAACATATATTACTTATTTCATCTCTTTAAATGTGATTTTGAAGCTGTTTGTTAGTACTTTCAATCTGTATGAAAACAAAGAAAATGGGGGAAAAAAAATAAAAGTAGAAAAAAAAGGGAAAGCAAAATAGGAAAACTACAAGCGCGGAACTGGGTACCAATCCCCGTATGTATATTTCAACCTTCTTCTTCTCAAATTCAATCCCCCATAGTCCCCATAGAAGACGACAAGAAAACAAACCCACACTAGAAAGTGAACCAAACAGAAGAAACAACGCAAAGAAATAACACCATAAATTTACTCAGCAGAAAGAGAACAGGTGGACATAGTTTTCCAACCCACAGAATAAAAGCGTTCCCTGCGTCTACACCCCTCCGGATGGTTCCCTCTTCTGATAGCTCCGAACTACTTTTTGTAAACCCCTCTGTATTGCAATTTTTGAAAAAGATATGGACGTCGCAGCCGACATATGAAGATGCATAGTTTCTAGGAACATAAATTAAGAGCACAGACAAAGATGGTCTGCAACAAAATTTGGAGGCAGGGACTCCCACCATTGAAAAATAGCAACAAAAAGGAAACTTACTCGTCAACGAGGGATGACAAGAGCCCAGCCCCAAAGACTGGAAATCGCAACAACAGGTCCAACAACTTGCAAAATTGAAGAACAACAAACCAATGAATAACCACAAAGAGGTCAAACTGCAACTGCAGGGCCTCAACTTTGCAAAGTTGAATCAAACAAGAATAAGAGTCATGGAATGAAGTAGCGAACAAGCATCGACCACTGAAGCAGTGATGCCGACCATGAACGAAAATGTATTGCAATGCATCTGTACAATATATAACATTGGGAATAACGAATCCAACAATAAGACCTCCAATCCGTTGTCCAATCAGATCTTGACAAACATGGTACTTTCTATTATATAAAAATCGATGTTTTCAATTCCCTTGTTCCAACAATAGATAATATGGAAATATTTGTGGTCAATGCACAATCTAATACGAGATCAACGATTTATCGATTGCTAGAGTCCCTCTATGCCTACGACAAGGACTAATAACTTCATATGCGGGATAAACTTTAATAAAAAAGGTGCCGGATTTGAATTTTGATTTAGCATAGATAAAGGATTCAAAATCCTTTATCTATGCTAAGTGGCTCTAGGGATTATCACATGATTTACTTGGGAGAGAAGTGGCTTTAGGGATATGGACTACATCTAATGTGAGGTTGCAACTGTGAAAATTGGTAATGTTTCCACCCATGAGATTAAAGGAGGGAGATCTTGAAATATTTGACCCAATAAAGTAGAATCTTTAAAAAGGTCAAGTCCCACATTAATGACTATATGGATGGATTCCCCTATAAAAAATAGTAGTAAATTATCCTAACCTGTAAGAGATGGAGGTACATAATGGAAATGGAAATATATAATGGTTCAATTGATTGATGGCTATAATTTTTCCATTATGAGGGAAATTCATAATGGGAAAATTAGAGTGGGAAAATAAAACATATGACATAATATTCTACATGACATACATCCAATTACATCCTAGTAGTGTGTTATAACCAAGTGTCATGTCTATAGATTCCACATCGATAAAGATGGTTTGGTCCCCAAGTTCAATAGGAAGGTTAAAATTCTTCCATTAAAGGCCCTTAGAGGAGTTTGTGAATGAACCAATTCAAGAGAGCCTAGCTTTTTCCACACCATGGTCGACATGACGCTTGTGGAAGTACCCTCATTAATTATGACATGGTGAACTGCTATATTAGTGATATTAATTCATATATGAAAAGTAGTGTTATGAGGAAGTTATAGTTCCATGTTTTATAAGTAAAATGTGATTAGATACTAATCACAAGGATGAAATCCTCGTATAATAAGAAATAATTCCTTATGTCGAGGGACATGATTTAAGAACATTCGAGGTCAATGATGGCTCAAGGTGTTTGAGCCAAATCCTCTACTATGTTGTAAATTTGAGATGCCTTAGTGTGAGGATTATGTGTTGTATGACACAAAGGAGCATTGGGCACATAATCCATTGTTTCAATGAGAGGTTTGGTGATATACACAGAATTTTTGGTAGGTAAAGTCTTTGCTTTATTTTTTAAACATTTAGGATTAAATGACTCATAAGAGTGGTTTTGTAGTGAGGTTAATTTCCTCTGCAATTGCATAGGTTGCATGAGTAGTTGGTTCATTCCCCCAAGGGTGATTTTAATTAGGTTCCTTTCAAGGAGGTGGCCTAGTGTTAGTAACCATTTATTGTTGTTGAGGATAAGTGTTTCATAGAGTTTAGGTTGTTGAGGTATGTTTTGGTTTTGTGTTTGGTTCCACATTCTTTGGAGTTGTGGTAAATCCAAGCATGCATGATTGTAATGACACTCTTGACAAATTTTACAAGGACACATTGGTTTTCTTCTCACTTTCTTTTGCCCAGACTAATTATGGTTTTGATTGGATTGTTGCCTTTGATGGCCCCTAATGTTATTATTGTTATCCCCTTTCCTTTAGCTCTAATTATTATTTTTTCTCCTTTTATTCTTCTTTTTCTTCTCTTGACCCCAGGTAGGTTGTTTTGGTTTATATTATGAAGTTCAACAAAATTGTGACCAACTAGAGAAGATTGGACCATGTTCATATTAAAAGTGGGCACAAAAGCATTTTGTGTGGGTTTTCATGTCCAATCATGATGTACTTGAGAAGTATTTGGGGGACAAGTGTATTGAGGAGCATAAACATGTGCTCTAAAATGACAACTTATTCTTCCATATGGGTTAGGAACTCCACTAAAAGGAAACAATTTATGTTGACCAAAAGTAGAAGAAAAAAATTGAGTACTCGAATGATACCCTTTGGATGTTGAAGGTTGTCTCGATGATGATGCTCTAGAAGCATTGGGTAATACCATGTATAAGAATATTGCTTGTGAGTAAACTAGGTCTCGTTGTTGATCCTTAAGGATGAATTGTTTTTATATCTTAGGAAATATTAAAGCTATGTCTTGGAAATGTCATGTAACAATTATTTAATGAACTAATTCAACAAGAATTTCTCCTTTAAGGGAAAATAACACAATTTCTTTCTTTCTTTCTTGTCATTTGTAAATGTGATCCTTGATATGGGTGGTGCTATTGTTCTTAATGTTTGTAATAATTTGTGTTTCTTGCTCATATGAAATGTTTTAAGATATTGGTTGCTAACATAATAGAGGTGGTATAGGTTTCCAGCTTGAGGTCTATGTCCCATTGGGTTGTCACACCAATGCAAGGTATGTTAGAAAAGTCTAAGTTGGATATTTCCATTTGTGATGTTATTGCATGAACACCACATATGGAAGTTCTGTATGTGGATGGAAGGATATTTACTACACTTACTTCTAATTCTAGAATATCTAAAGGTACCTTAGCTGACATGTTGGGCCAAGTTGGATCATAAATCATGGGGTCTTTGGTTGGTTTCAACAAGTTTGGAAAGTTTAACATGCCATAAATGTAATGTATTAGTGGTGTTCCCTCCAGGTGGAGGTATATTTTGTTTTTTTGGCTTTAGTGTTATCCATATTACAAGTATATATAATGTTGTTCAAATAATTTAGGTCATTACTAAATGGTGTTAAGTTACTTAAAGTTAATTCCTATGTCTCGAAGGTAGACTATCGAATTCAGGTTGTTGACGTAAGTGCTTAAGATACAACTAAATATGTTTAAAAGACTCAATCTTGACTAATCAAAGGATCTAAAGTATGAACCAATTATCCTTTAATGAAAAAACATGAAATTTCACTAAATTATGCAATGACCCAAGTTGGAATAAAGTAACCAATTAATGTTTAAAAGTTTGATGATGTGTGTTAATTGAAAGAATCAACTAAGAAAAAACAAAATTTAATTAGTGACTAATTAGATATCTACTTCATAAGATAAGATATAGTTGAAAGTAAATTAAAATAAAAAAATAAAAATAAATCAACGCATTGTTATAATTAAAATCCAATCAATGGATTTGAAGTATTAGCCAATTATCCTTTAATGAAAAAATATGAAATTTCACTAAACTATGTAATGCTCCAAGATGGAATAAAGTAACCAATTAATGACTAAAATTTTGATGATGTGTGTTAATGGAAAGAATCAACCAGGCAAAACAAAATTTAACTAATGATTAATTAAATATATAATTCATAAGATAATTGGAAATAAATTAAAATAAAAGAAAGAAAAAATAAATTAACACAGTTTTATAAGAAAAATCCAATCAAGGGATTTAAAGTATGAGCTAATTATACTTTAGTGAAAAACCAAGAAATTTCACTGAATTATGCCATGCTTTGAGATAGAATAAAGTAAGCAATTAATGTTTAAAAGTATGATGATGTGTGTTAATTATACTTTAATGAAAAACCAAGAAATTTCACTAAATTATGCCATGCTTTGAGATAGAATAAAGTAAGCGATTATTGTTTAAAAGTATGATGATGTGTGTTAATTGAAAGAATCAACTAGGCAAAACAAAATTTAACTAGTGATTAATTACATATTTAATTCATAAGATAGAGTTGAAAGTGAATTAAAATAAAAGAAAGAAAAAATAAATCAACACACTGTTATAAGAAAAATCCAATAAAGGGATATAAAGTATGAGCCAATTATCCTTTAATGAAAAAAAGGAAATTTCACTGAACTATGCAATGCTCAAATGGAATAAAGTAACCAATTAATGTTTAAAAGTGTGATGATGTGTGTTAATTGAAAGAATTAACTAGGCAAAGTAAAATTTAACTAATGGTTAATTAAATATATAATTCATAAGATAAAGTTGGATTAATTAAAATAAAAGAAAGAAAAACTAAATCAACACATTATTATAAGAAAAAATCGTCTGTTGAGATGGATCCCACCTATCTAGTGGTGAAGCTGGTTACAACCTATTTGATATATCAACACGACACAGAGACTACCTGCATCTCAGATGGTCCTTTTTCTAAGGTGGTGAAAAGGGGGAAAATGAGTGGTGAGGGACTTGCGTAAAATCCCTCTTAGGACCACCCAACCTAGGTATTTTTCTCCCTAAGCTTCCTCGGTGGCTAAAAAGGCCTAGGGGTGATTTGTTTTGGACAAGGGGAGGGGAGGGGGGGAGAGCTTGCTGATATTTGGATCAACAAACTAATAAAAGTGAACAACAAGGTGTTCGATCCCTTATGACCTTGAGAAAATGTTCGAAATTGGTTCCCATGGAAAACCGGGGTCCAAAACAATTACCCAGTGAATGACTTATGCAAAAAAAATAAAAACCAAGAGTCAAAATGTCTTTGGAAAGCTACAACCATGTCATTTAATGTGCCTATAAGTTATGGAAAACTAGCTTTTTATGACTTGTAATTCATTAAAACAAGCCCATAATTTCTCGGGAAGTGGTCCCGAGGCTTTTAAAAGTTGAAAACTGGGGTCTAAAAATGCAATTACAACCCTTCAGTAAAATGCTATAGCTATAGGAAAATAAGTAACTGGCCGCAAAATAAAATTTACCAGGGTGTTGGGTGGACTAATGAAAGGTTTAAGACTTTAAGCATGTATTAATTGTAGTTTTTAAGTTGAGTAATCACATGCAAGGTTATCACATAGTTTTGAAGGGCCTCTTGATCAGGCTCACACTTATTATCCCACGATTGTTTCTCCTAGTATAAAAAAAGTGAGCTTTCATACACCACTTGGTAAGAACAAAGAGTGCCCCATGAAACTTAGAGAAGAAGGGGTTAGCCCCTTCTCATCACTAGCGCTTTTGGTATTTTAAAACCACTTGGATGGAAGAAGGATACTTGCACAAAAGAAGAGGCTCAAGAACCCCCCAAGGGAGTTTAGTTGAGCTTACCCAAGTAGAGTAGTATTCTGACCCAAGCTAAGATATTTAGTATTCTTAAGCATGAGATTTACCAACAAGACAAAATCGAATCAAAAGAGCTCACTCAATTGATACCAGGTAAAAACATTTCAAGGGGCCCCTGATGAAGATTCCCTGGCTTTGACTCCTAGTGTTCTAGAAATTGAAATTACATAAATGAAAAGACCAAGCCATCCACATGGTGAGATCACGTCTTGCTTTCAAAAACATGTCTCTTGGTCAACAAAATTGAAATTAAACATGATATAATTATATATAGCTAGATAAATATAGATATAGTTTTGTTTCGTGGGGCAGACCCCTGCCTTTTGTTTTTAGGTATTTTGCATGTTTTTGGTTTTTTTAATGGTCCCTTTAGGGGCAACAACCCGTAAGTGAGAAATAAATGCAGATAAGCAATATTATAAGTACCAATTCAACCTCACTACTAAAATTGAAGTTAACCATAGTAGGTATGATGGCAGGGAAACCCAACCATCACACTATCACATGGTTATGCACCTTTTTGCCTTCATCTTAGGTGGCATGGTACTTTAATAAATTCAATAAATGAAATCACCTACGCTACTCAGCCCAAAGGAATGTGGTTGAAGCTCTTTACAGGTTACCTAGCTGCCATGTGCAAGGGAGATTCAACTAGTTCCTTGGTTAAGGGTTGGAAACTATCTAATGAAAATTAAATCAATGACAATTTACAAAGAACAATTGCTGATTTTTATGAAAAAAATTAACTAAAAACTGATCATTTTCTTTTCAAAAGCAGGATATAATAATAGTGAAGTGTGTGAAATATTTATGAAACCGAGTAAAGTCAAAACAAGTGAAAATAAGAGTGTAAGGGAAGGATTTTACATGGTTGTTCACTATTTTTTGCTTGATGCCGTGCTGGCCCCTTTGCCTCAAAGAGGCCTTCAAGTGGTTCTTGATTGTTTAAGTGAAGTAGAATGGGAAATTGATTACTTCCTAGCATTTTAGCAACATTTTTTTTTAGTATATTTAATAATAGAAATAAAATTAAAGAGAGAAGAAAATTGAAAATTACAAGTATAAAACAACCAATTAAGATGGCTTTCCCAGAAGGGTAAACCAATGAAAATGGTCAATCTTCCTATTTAGAACAACAATAACAAAGGAATAAAACTGAAGCTAAAAATAATAGTGAAAGAAAGGAGAAATAAACATCTATGAACAACAAAGAAAAGAGGGATTAAGGGTTGTCCTAAGGGACCCCTAGACCTCCTGAATGTTAACTATGGTAGACATGCCTAGATCCTTCCTAAAATCTACAAAAAAAACTTTAAATAAGTCAAACAATAGTTGTTAGTACATGGAAAAAAGCAAGTTAAACCCAAGGAAATAACAAGAAATACCTAGCTAACCAATCCCTCCCGAAGATAGCTAACATAAATAGTATTTATTACTACCCCTCAACCCTAAACTAGCAAGCATCCAAGTCAAACACCAAGAAATATTAGAGAAAAACCAACATATCTTGTTTATGAAAGGAATGGTAATGCTCCTCACTCATACATTTTCGAATCTCATCAGGCTAGGTGAGATAGACGATAATTTTACCTTGGTTTATAGCTTGTCAAAAACTTGATTATACCTAAAGAAATATGATTCTTGGATCTAACTCTGTTTATATTTATATATATATATATATATATAATTTTTATGTGTTTTTATATAAGAACATACAATTAAAGAGAATTAAAATAATGGATTTACAAATTAAAGAATTATAAAGACATATGTACAAGCAAAAACACTGAAATATGTGACAAAATGACAAATATGAAATACAACATTCTAACAATTTTCAAAATGAGAAGAAATCAACAAAGCCTTTTATTAATTCCAACTTTGAGTTACAACTAAAAATATATTTTCAAGTCCTTGTGAGGACCTGGACAAGAGAAATTCTTGGAAGTCCAAGATGTAATTAAGACTCATAGATGGACATCTAATGTCAAAAGAAAACATCACAATGCAAGACTAGTTTGGATCACTTAAATTTATATGTGCATCATCGTTTTGAACTCTGCAAAACTTGTAATAATTAGCATTGAATGACTTCATAACTTCCAATTAAGCTAAAACAAATTTCAATAAAATAAATGACCATGGAGCAAATCACTGATCAATGTCTCCTAGTCTTTTCTTTGCCACCTTCATAATAACCTTGTTGTCAACAAGACAATTCAACTCTAATGAAAACTCAAAATGAAATGAATAGATGAATATCTCACTTAGAACTTAGGCATACCTTATCATTAGTTTCACTTCTCTATTCTCTCATGTGCTTCATTGATTACCTCTCCTTATTTTATATCTTCATCCAGCTAGGTAGTTCAACCACCTTTTGTTTTCATATTTAATCAACTTTTATTTAAGAGAGGACAACTTAATTTAAAATAAGGCTCCAGATATATTTTTATATTTTATTTAATTTAAAAATAAGGTTCCGTATATATTTTCTTTATATTTTATTTAATAATAGGTGGGGTCTCTCTCTCTCTCTATATATATATATATATATATATATAATTTCAACATGTAATATAAAATAAATGACATCCATCAAAACGATTCCATGTCATCAACACACTTCCCCATATATCAAATAATATGATATTCTTAAGTTTTCATATATATATATATATATATATATATATCATCATTCCATCCCAAAATAAAATATCATATGTCCAAAATAAAACATACAAGCCATGACATAAATTAAAAGATATGGGGGTATTTAATTTTGAAATAACTTTCTCTTTCTTTCATGCCTTCAAAGATGTATGATTTAAGATTTAGTACATCCTCGAGAAAAGCCTTTTTCTCTTCATACTTACTTATATATGGATGCATGTCACTGAAGGCATTTGATCTCTTACAACTTTCTTGCTTTGTTGACTTCTATTTTGAGTGTACAGAGGATGATTTGGATGTATCAGTGCTAGGGGTAACAATATATATTTTCCTTTTATCAATTTGAATTTAATGTCAGGGTATTCTTTGTTCCTTGGGAGGATAATGGGCTATAGAAGCAGCTGATGTAACAAAAGGCATTGAGTGATGAGATAGAGGGGGATATCTGGGACTGACAGACCACTATGCAATATCTGAAGGAGGATATAATGGATTATTATCCCAACCATCATTATCTTGCTGAATAGGAGTCATGGGAATGCCCATGATACTGGGGTGAGGGTTAAAAGGCACACTAGGAGGAGTTGGGGGTTGAGATAAGGCTGATTGTCCACCAAGGTTTAGTTAACTAGTTTGCACCAGCTGGTTGAAATCATCTGAATCTGCATCAAAATGGATAGAAAAAATTATCCTCTTGTACCTCCCATGCTGCCAAAAGATATTAGGTCTTATGCCTCTTCCTCCTCTATTACCTTTTTTACTCCCTCTGCTTCCCCTTCTAAAGAAACTCATCTATTTCCATTGCCATTTCAATCAGTCCAAAATATTTAAAGTATAATACAAGATATAACATGATAAACATTCATTACAAAACTTGTTAAATATGACTTAATTATGTCTATGAATACAATATCTTAAATCAAGTATAGAAGGGAGAATTGGAACATGAATAATGTATAAAAGGGAAGAAAAATCCAAAATGTATTCATCACCAACCTTCTTCACTTCCAAAACCCTAGAGAGCATTGATCTGAAACCCTAGATTTGGTTTGTGCGAATGGAGACTTGTGATGGAAGGGGGCCTCTTCCTCCTCTAGATGATGATGCTTGATCCTTCCACATGATGGTCACATCCTCAGTGAAAGCATCCAACTCCTAGCCTTCCTAATTTGTGAAGAAATTAGCAGAAATCCCCAAGATTTCTCTCCCACCCTCCACCTCCAGAAGGAAAGCATTGGCTTTTGATGATCGTGGGTTGATAATCCAATTCATAGGAATATGGACATCTCCAATGACACTTTCATCATGGATCAAGAATAATTGGAAGCCCCTAATCAAAGGTTCACTCAATTAATATTTCTGTGGTCGATGTTTTTTCACATTCCTCTTCGATCTCAAAGAAGACAAAGATTTAATTTTCAGAAGTGGCCCATATTTTTGGGATCCAAAGGAATGTATTTGAATAAATGGACTCCATATTTCATCTCGAAGAATTTTGTTCCCTTAGCAGTGCCTATGTGGGTTTGGATGCCGCACCTTCCCCTTCATTGTTGGAGTGATGATGCCTTTCACTACATAGGAAACTCTATAGGTTGATACATTGATCGAGTCAAGCCCAAAGCCAATATTTTTTCATGTGAAATAATATGTGTCAAGGTTGATCTTGAGAAGGGAATTTCTAAAGCAATGGAATTTTCCCTAGACAATTGGCAACACATCTAACAGATAGATTATGAGCATCTTCCTTTCAAATTCTATATATGCCATGAGTATGGAAACTTCGTGAGAAACTGCAAAAAGGCTGAATCAACCCCAACTAGACAAGGGAAATAAGATCAATGACAAGCAATCTCTCAAAAATTTGGGAATGTTGAAAATAAGGCTACTTCTACTTAGCAGGCCCTTCCAACACTGGTTCAAAGTCTTCCTCAAAAGAAATTGAAAACCCTAGGAAATTAAGGCCTTTTGCTTCCCATAATAGCTCTAAGTTTCTCTCCCAACTAGTGGATTATGAAGTTGAAGTCTTCTGGCTCAATGCAACATCGAGGTTAACATCAAGGAGCCGCATTCAATCCAAGAGGTGACTCGATCACAAGAAAATAATCTAATAATCCAAATGTAGAGGGAGGAAACACAATTTTCCTTTGAAATCTCGATATTGGAAGGAATCGACTCACAAGACCCTAGAGTAGAAGAATCAAAAGCCTTCAAAGATGCTGAAAATTCCTTTTCAGAGCCTCAATACAAATTGAAGATGGAAATCCTAGAGAAATATGGGCAGGAAGATCAAGACTCATAATAAATACTACCTCGTAAATCTGGCAGGAAAACATCCCAAGTTGTTAGGGAATATCAAGCTAACAAAGATATTCTTTTGGGATCACAACAAACACTTCCAAATATGGTTGGAGTGAGTTCCAAACACATCAAGAGGTAGAGTGGAAATGCAACAAACAAAGGGGGTTCCCATGCTAACCCTTCCAAATAATGATCTTGATCTCCTATAAATGTAGGGGTTTAGGCAGTGGCCCCAACTCCTCGACTATCAAAGATATGATTAAATCTGAGAAGCCTTTCAAACTCCTCATTCAAGAGACTAAGATGAGATATGAATATGTCTCAAATATATTTAAAATACTATGGCATGCATGTTATCTCATAGTTGTAGATGCTAGAGGATCTTCTGGCAGCCTCTCCACAGTATGGGATGAACATGAGGTAAGTATGGAACAACAATGTAAAACCCAACATTGTATATTTACTAGATTTAGGCATAGACACAACAATATTCTCTCTCTCTTTCTCTCACCTATATTGGAAGGAATCAACTCACAAGACCCTAGAGAAGAAGAATCAGAAGCCTTCAAAGATGCTGAAATTTCCTTTTTAGAGCCTCAATACAACTTGAAGATGAAAATACTAGGGGAAGATGGGCAGGAAGGTCAAGCATCAAAATAAATACTACCTCGTAAATCTGGTAGAAGAACATCCTGAGTTGTTAGGGAAGATCAAGCTAACAAAGATATTCTTTTGGGCTCACAAAAAACAATTCCAAATATGGTTGGAGTGAGGTCCAAACACATCAAGAGGCATAGTGGAAATGCAACAAAAAAAGGGGATTCCCATGCTAACCCTTCCAAATAATGATCTTGATCTCCTATAAATGTAGGGGTTTAGGCAGTGGCCCCAACTCCTCGACTGTCAAAGGTATGATTAAATCTGAGAAGCCTAGGACAATCCTCATTCAAGAGACCAAGATGAGATATGAATATGTCTCAAATATCTTTAAAATACTATGTCATGCATGTGATATGATAGTTATAGATTCTAGAGGATCTTCTGGTGACTTCTCCACAGTATGGGATGAACATGAGGTAAGTATGGAACAACAATGTAAAACCCAACATTGTATATTTACTAGATTTAAGCATAGACACAACAATACTCTCTCTCTCTCTCTCTCTCTCTCTCTCTCT
>SNQJ01S0004053.1:283631-327083 GCA_010110895.2 Picea sitchensis | reverse complement strand
CTGTAGAATAAGCTGAGTATGTTGGAACACTCTCTTAAGTATGAGAAACTCAGATTACTCCAGTAATTGCATCATTGCAGGTGATTTAAACATTATAAGGAACAATGCAAAGAAGTGAGAGGGGTTTTTCTAGAGAGACCCCTTTAGATACAACATGGAAGATCTAATAATGGACAAGGACTTACTAGACATCCCCCCCAGCGTGGGAAATTCACTTGGTCCAATATGCACGTTGGTCCTAGGCATATAACGATAAGGTTGAATCGGTTCTTGGTCCACAACAAATTTCTTCACAAGAATGATTCCATTGAATCCTATATCCTCCCCTCGATTATTTCATATCACAAGCCAATATCCTTCCAACTCCAAGCCCTTCCAAACTATGCCCTCCTGCCCTTCCATTTTAACCCTCAATGAATCCAATGTCAAAAACTGGTGGACATGATCCAAGCCATTTGGGCAACCTAGATTCTGGGTACTCCTGTTTACATTTGGGAACAAAATCTTATCTTATTCAAGCAATATTTAAAGTGATGGTATAAATCTTCTTTACCTTCCCCGGTTGAGGAGAAAAAAATCATTCAAAGCAAGATGGATAATATGCAAAAGCAGTCAGAATCTGCTGACATAACACCTCAGCTACAAAAGGAATAATTGGAACTACAATACCAATACCAAAAATCTTTAAAGAGGGTAGAAGGATATTGGAGGTTGAAATATCAAAGCCTTTGGCTCAAGGTGGGGGATAAAAACACTAAAATATCCCACAATCATTCCAACCTTCGCCAAAAAAAAAATAATGTAATGAAGATAATGCAAGAAGACGAGTCCACCATCACATTTTTGGAGGAAATTAAATCGGCTGCTTGGATCCACTTTTTTTCCCTCTACAATCAGAGTGAGGTAGTGTAACTAACCAATACTTAATCCATGCATGAACACATCCTAAATTTGGTAACCAAAGAATAGAATCTTGATCTCATGCAACCGATTTCTGAAGCTGAAATTTGTTCAGCCATTTGGAGCCTCTAACCTAAAAAACCACCTTGCCCTGATGACTTCCCCATCTCCTTCTACTGCTTCTTTTAGGACACCATAAAAATCAATCTAAAAAGAATTCTCTGGTATGTTCATTTCTCTTTAATATTAGGGGGGAGTACAAAATCCTCCTTCATTTCCTTAATCCATAAAGAAGCCAACCCACCTCCTTCTCCTGATTTCACCCAATATCCTTGTGAAACTCTTATAAAATTCTTTCCAAAATCATAGCCACCTGCCTCAAAAAAATTCTTCCCAAACTCATCTCCCCAAATCAAGGGGGATTCATGCAAGATCGACAAATTTTGGACAACATAGTTCTCATCCAAGAGGAAATACATACAAATTATCGAGCCAAAGGCAAAGGTATGGTAGTAAAATTAGACATGGCTAACACTTTTGACCATGTGAGGCAATCTTTTTTTTTTTAATTTTCAGGTGATGGAGTGCTTTGGATTCAGTCCAAATTTCATCAGATGGATCTCGACTTGTATCGGCAAGCCCTAGATTTCCCCTCTTGTAAACGACATACTCACATATTTCTTTCAAGTTAGTTGAGGTATCTGCCAAGAATACCCTCTATATCCATTTATTTTCATCATTGTTGTAGATGCCCTTAGCATAAAACTTGAACAAGAAAGGGTGAATGGGAACCTCCCTGGTCTTCAAATTGTTCAAGGAGTCAAAAACATGAATCATTCACAATTTGCGGAAAACATTCTTCTTTTGGGGGGAACCTCCATTACCATTTCTTATCATTTTAAAACCATTATGGATTCCTTCCTTGATGCCTCAGGTGGACATATCGATAAAACAAATGTCAAGTTTATGGATGTAATGCTTCACGTCGGACCTTGAGGGCCATATCTCATGTCTTTTAATTTTCTCTAGCTGAAAACTAGTCCTCCTTCAAATACTTAGGGATTTTATTCTCTCTCAAGTATTCATACTTGCAGGTCTGGAAACAAATCCTTGAAAAAACCGGTAAGAAAATATCCAATTGGGGCACATAGTTGTTAAATCCAGTCGCTAGAGTCATCCTAATCAAATCAATGCTATAAAATATTCCCATCTATTAGTGTCATACCCTTCTGGCTCCAAAGTGCATCTCTAATCAAATGGACAAAAGAATCAGAACTTTCCTATGGAAAGGTGGGAAAACAACTCACAAAAAATTCCACTTGGTCAATTGGAATCAAGTAACTAGTGATAAAAATCATGGAGGGATGGGAATAAGGGAGCCAACTCTAATGAACATAGATATGGGGGCCAAACTGCTCTGGAAGTTGATAACATGGAAGCTTACTTGGTGGAAGAAAACAATTTGGAAAAAATATTTCAGAGGAAATGTGATTAAAATTTTTGATCTGCTCACCAAAATGGACTTTGGCTCTCCAATTTTCAAACTCCTTCTCGCTACTAGGGATCTAATACAAGCCAAACTGAATTGGATCCCAGGGAATGGGTGCATAATTAATCCATGGGTTGACCAAATTTTGGAATTAGATTAGCACCCTATGCTAGTTTCCCTCCTTCCTCTCCACCACTAGTTGGAAGATCAAGGCCTCCTTTCCCTGTTTGATCTATTTGTCTCGAAAATCGATGACTTTTGGGATAGATGGAAGAAATTATCTCCCCTAATGCACCTCTCATATCTCCTTGATTCCTTCTTATCCACTCTCTAGGGATGCACCCCAAGAGATTGAAATTATAGCGACACACGTGGATGGGGGAACTCACAATACACAACCAACAAGGAATATCAACTCCCAACGGAAGCAGAGCTCCATCATACTTGATCTATCTTGTGGAAATTGATATGGCACATAGACGGTTAGCCTAAGGTTAAATGTTTTTGCTAGCTTCTGGTACACAGAAATATCCTCATGTTTGAAATCTGTAGAAAAGGGGAATAAGAGGTCCATCATGGTGTGTTCTTTGTCAAAATGATGAACAAAGAATTAGTGACATGTTTCTTATTTGTCAATATACAAAGGAGGTTTGGAGGCTTGCCCTGGGAGATGTATTTTAGTGATTGACATGGCCCACATCAATTTATGACTTCTTTAATCGATGGGGGAACCAATACCTTGGGAACTTCTCAAGAAAACCTATCCTTAAGAGGATTCATATCGTTCTCCCCAAATATATTTGATGGAGCACATGAATAGCTAGGAACAAAAAAAAATTCAGAGGAAAAAAACATCAGTCCTAAACATGCTTTGATGAGAGCTTGTGCTCTCCTTTCATAATACATGAGAATTTGGATCCATTGAAAATGGAAAAATATGGAAACACATGAAGCTAATTGGACATCCTTCTTCCATCTTACTAATAACCCATCTCATGTTGTAACCTCTTCAAGTAGTCTGCCAAAATGGGATTTATGATTGTCAAAGGAAGCTTTCAAGGAATGGAAATCCTAGCAACATGACCACATCNNNACATGAGTGCGGGTGGGGGGGAGGGGGATATCAGAAATCTCGAAGATCATACCACAATAAGATATGCTTAGGGTTTAATCACTATGACCAACAATGGGGCTAGGGATTTTTCCCTATTCAAAGGAATCAATTTGGACCTCTCGATCAGGGTTCAAAAGATATTCATATGCATAGACTCAATGTTCATTATTAGTGAAATCATCACCAAAAGTATTGCTTGAGGAAACATTTTTTCCGGTGTCTTAGCAAGGATCCTTTCTCTCCTTAATAATTTTGAGAATTATTCTTTATATCACATTCAAAGGGAGCTCAACTTCATTGCTTACCAAAAGGCCAAAGAAGGCGCTCACTTAAGAAAAGAGGACATAAAGGTAAATGGGAGTCTTCAGCTTCATCCCATCCCATAAGTGATTAATGTAGGAGCATCGACCCACCTTTCGAGATATCGAAAAAATGAGCGTCCAGAAGGAGAAAACATTGGCGGAGGATGTGGTTTGCTATTTTTTTGGCACCAAATTTTTGTTTAGTGATGAAATTGAGATCCTCAAGGGGACGATTAATTGGTTGAGTGGAGAAAATCATGGATCTCACGTGATCCATACTATTGTAATTTTCTTTAAAATGTAAGATTGTTGATGTATTGGGCGACCAATTGATGTGAAGATAAAGCCCACCATGGAACCATATTATATTGTAATTATAACCTCACGAATGATTGAGTGAGGATTATTGTTTTGTGTGGAAGATAATGAATATAATATTGATTTTCTGTTTATATTTTTGTGTGAAGAAAATTGTTGACGACAATCGATTTCTCTGTGAACTGTGTGGAGATCTGGAAACACTACGTTGAATGTAGAGTAACGTAGTCATGTTTGAATAGGATTTTGAATCCAACAATTAATAGTAGTGATTGTGCAGGCTATAAGCATTGGAACCTATGCACATTGATGGTGTATGCATTGTGGTGAAATGGAAGATTCAACATTGGATTGAATCTTGAGTTTGAACATCAATATCAAACCCTGATTGTTGTTCAAGGTGTGAAAATATGGTTGACAGTTGAAAGCACGTAAATTATCTGTGGAAATCATGTGTTTGATAACCCTAGTGTTTTTCTTTAATGGATGTGAAATTCCGGTAGAAATTATGTAATTGAGGAGAGAATAGAGTGGACCCATAACCCACTGGTCCTAGGATCGAAAACCATATCCTCGTATATATAGAGGAGAGAAAGCATAGATTCACTCCGTCATGATATTATGAAGTGGATTTCACTATGGATTAATGTTCAACGACCTTGGATGTTTATTGAACCAAGCTATGCCCATTTCAAAGGACACCACGTAGTACCCATCATTCACTTCTGTGTGTGTGTGGGAACACTCATCGAGACCTTGCTGCAATGAATTTGCATTCAAAGAAAAATTTGGAGGTTTGATGCACTGTTCTGATCCAGGGTGAGGACCGCCTCCTTTTTCTCCTAGGCCAATTCAGGTTTCAATCGTTCTGTATCACTAACTCATTTTCTCTTCATTTTCAAACCTTGAAACAATTAACCTCTGTGATTTTTTATCTTTGGAATAGTTAAGTGATTTTTCGAATTAGGGTTGGACCCGGCTGGCCGAATTTTTGTTGGACCTTTGGTATTACATGCAGGGATTTGGGGCTTTCTGTTAACACCTCCCATTGTGAGATTATCGTCGACCACACTTATATTTGGCATCTCTGTGTTTGAATTTTGACTCCCTCTCTGGCTTGCAACCTCGCCGAATTTAAAATTTCGAGTCATACTCTTTATGCTCAAGGCTCATTTTCACATGCTAGCCAAAATATGAACAATTCTTTGCCTTTCGGGTTTAATATCGATTCTATGGGAATACAATATAGAATTCATTATTTTCTTTGGGTTTTCGGTTGGACTTCAGACCCCCTTATACCCTCTTCCCATAGTGGTCTCTGGTTTCTTGGGCTCTTTTCTACATTTCTCCTCTCAAATATTGGCACTTCCTCGCTCTTGTATTTGAATTTTAAACTTACTTTGGCATTGAGCGCACCAACCAAAAGACATGAAAGAACACCCCTTTCCTCTATCGTAATTATATTGGGCGGTTTTTGGGGTTAGTAAAAATAGGTTCAGATTATTTTTGCATTGATTCCTTCAGAATCTTCATTGCACAGAGGAATTATGGATTTGCTTCACCCCTATAGGAAGTTGTCTACAATATGGTTTAGGGGCTGTATAAGATTCACAATTCATAGTTGGACTCATTCCTTCATCTATGGGATCATCATGGAACCTTCATGGAGTGACATAAAGTGCATCCTCCATAGGAATGAAGACATGGTCAAGGGAAGTTGATTGAACTACGTTCAAATTAATAACAAAGTGACCAATCAAGATCATGTGATTCTGCTACAACGAATTGATATTTTAGAGTAAGAGAAATATCAATAGAAACAATAAATTAGAGTAGGTAGTGATGACTCTTTCATGATGTCTGGATGCATTGGATCAAGAATGCCAATAGTTGAGATCCCTCACAATGTCTCAATAGTCCAATTTTGGTTCCATCAATCAACTCAATACAAAACTATATATAGAAAATATGGAAGAGATTCAAGGAAATCAAAAAATGGTTCCATGGTAATTCCCATGGGAAATTATCATTTAAGATACACCTCCCTATTTTTCAAGAATCCTTCCTATATTCATGGAATCCCTCCTCCCCTCCTCTTGAATACCTTTAAGAGCTACATGAATATTTTGTTAATAAATCATAAAGAAATCCATCAGAAAGGATTTACTTTGGAACAACCACGCCATATTATTCTAATATTTTCCTAATCCAAGTCGAATATCACTTCACCTTCCCAACCATGTTCTATATAAGAATTTAACATGTGCCATTGGAGCAAATCCCCATAATATTTGTGTGCATCGTCGGAGGAATTACCCATTAGAGACTGGAGTCAACTCTTGCATATCACCTTTGACCACGAGACCCCAACGAGCCTAAGGGAGGGGGGATTAATATATTGTATTAATATTATACCTAGGTAAGCCTACATCATCAGAACTTACCATAAGAGTTACCTCAATACAATTCATCTCCCCTTTTTGAAATCTCATACTCTAACCACATTTAATATTTTTTTAACATTATCTCTCAAGACCTAGCTCATTCGGACTTAAGCTTGCTATGTTGTCAAATGATCCCATCGGGACTTACCGTTGCCAGAAGTTACCATTGGGAGTGTGAATTGGAGTGTAAGCTTGTTGTGTCCTCAGAAGCTCCCATCAGAGTCAACCCTCCATGCAATGTCCCAACCAAATACCCTAATGACCATGCAATTTTTAATATATTTTGGAGGGTTAATTTAATATATTGTTGGAAGACATGCACCTGTGGGTGGAATATTATTTAATTATTTTCCTTAAGCCCATGGGAGTATGATAAATATAATATTTTTAATAGGCCATTGGGAGTTACCATCGGGAAGTTACAATAACCAAGACTTACCACCCTTTTGACGACCATCCATCCCGATGACCATGCATTATTTTAATATATATATTTTTTGAGAGTGTGCACCCATTGTGAAATATTATTATTTTAATATTCTTCATCCCACCATCGAGAATTACCGTTGTCGTAATTTACCATCAGGATTCACTTTTACCAAGACTTACCTCACCTTCCGACCAACCCTTTTGATGACCATCCATCCCTACGTGTATTATTTTAATATATTTTGGGGGATTAGTTTAATATTATTTTTGGGAAGACGTTCACCATTGGAAAATGCATTATTTTAATGTTTTAATATGCCATCATGAGGGGGATTATCTTAATATATTACTTTCCATCGGATAAGTTCATGATAGTTTCCATAGGGGATTTATTTCATCGGAATATTTTATAGGAGTGCTTAGTCCATCGAAGTGGGAGTGCACCAACCATACCGACGACGAAGACTTTGGGAAATATAATATGGGGAATTTCATTCCAATGACGAATAATTTGGGATGGATTTGTTAGGAAATTATGCACTTCCACGCTAAATCTAACATAAGAGAGTTAGAAATATTTAAGTTATAGAATAAATGACAAAGAAAACACACAATACACAAAGATTTTACCCTAGAACCTCAAACGGGAAAACCAACATCCCTTGAGCGTTTTTCTCTTTTGTTGTCTTATTCATTCAGAATAAAAAGGTTACATGCCTAACCTTGGTCCACACCTAAGACACAATCGACATCATACCCTCTTTATTTACACAAGGACAACCCTATAGTCAATTTGGCTAACATCTACATGACCAACAACCTCTAAACAATTGATATATAGATTAGCTTTTACAACATTACAACATGCCTTATTTATAGTCTTTACAATGGTGTTGGGCTGGAAGGGTGGATAGAGAAAATAGAGAAGAAACAATGAACAAAGAAAAGGCATAGGATCAAGAGGATCAAGAAGATAAAAAAGATCAATAAATAAGAGAGAAGAAAGAGAAGAATATGGGGGATAAAAAGGAACAAAGTCTCATAAAATACAGGAAAACTAGTCAAGCATGAGTTGTATCTAGCTCATAATGAGTTTTCACTAGTCGAACATGAGTGGGAGCCAACTCATTTGGAGCTAGCAAGGAAACCTGAGTTAAAAGAGAAGAAAATAAAGAATTGAAGGAGAGTCTAGGAGAAGAGAAAGAGTTGGAAGCGACAACAAAGATCAGAGGCGAAGCCGAAGAACCAGAAGATTTTTGAGGAACTTTTGTGATTGTAGGATGTTTTTTGTAAAGCATCCATGAATGCAAGTCGAGTGTTGTATATTGAACACCTATTGTAGTGCAGAACGCAAGATGAATGCCTTAAATATAATAAAGAAGCAAATCTTTTGTGGACGTATCCCAGGAGGGGGTGAACCACGGTAACCTTGTGTCAAGTTATGATGTGGAATGGTTATTCATGTTTGTAATAGGTTAATTCATATCTGCATGATGTTAATTCCTGCTTTTACTATGGTTGAATGCTTATCTTTACTGAGAATGATAAAATATTCATGCACAGTAACATTAAATGTATGTTTAACAATTAAATAGTGAGAGTATAGAATGATATGCATAAAATATTAAGTAATGAGGATATATCAACTAGGATCTAGTGTGTGAAAAATTCCTGTAAGTATGATAGAGCACGCCTCCCTTCCTTCCCTCACTGCTGTAGAATCTTGGTTCCTGCAGTCCCCATAAAGATACCTTGGGTGAAACTTCGCTTGCTCTCAAGTGATGCTGAAAGGGCTAGTTTCTATAGGGTTTTTTTGGAAAACTTACCTTGAACCCAGGGTCTTGAACCTATCTGTGTGCATGCACCAACAAATGGTTCTGTTTCCAGGACGTTGAATATGAAAGTGAGGGAATGTTTTGGAGACTAACGAGAAAATAAATAATTGAATGGCTGGAGAAAAAAGAACAAGAATTTGCGCGGAAGGAGAATAAGAAACCTCACTTAAAGAATTAAAAATGGCTGCAAAGGTATGTGTTTACCGAGTTGCATGAGGTATTTTTCAGTGAATTTCCTAATATTTTAGCAGAATGACTGGAAATACTTGTGGAAAATACTGGTAGACATAGACTAGCTGATCCATAGAATTGGACTCCTAAATTAGTGAGACGAGTGGACGTAGTAGACAATAGGACGTCCCACATTGTGGACTTTTGGATGGACAATGTCTTGGGAGGCTAAATAATAGAATTTTCTAGAGACTATACTAAGGCTTACAGTGTTGTGGAAAGAGACTTCTTTAAAGGTCCGTGAGGAAGATTCATAAGTTCGTTAGCTACCTCGATAAAAATGTTGTTATGTGATAAATAAGTGATGACAATGGAGTCAAATATCTAAAGAACTTTACACACATGGAGGGACAAGTTTTTTTTTGACCAGGAGCTGATCTGAGGGTAGGAAAATTGACAAAGGAAAGGGAGACTACAAATGCAAGAGAAAGAAAAAGGGATATTAGAAGGAGAAGACAAATTCATAGTTTTGTGTAGTGAGAGAAGGTACAAGAAGTTGAGAACTATGGTTGGGGAGAGAGAGAAACACAGTGAGTACTTGGAACATCATGCATATATCCATATAATATAAGTACAATAGATAGAGGGACAAGAGGAAGATATCTAGTTCATTCTGGTCACAGAAGAACCAATAAGTCCTTCCCGAGCCGAGTCCTGGTTCGAAACAACAATCTCTTGGGCGTCACCTGAATTTAAAACAACGTTTGAAGATATTTCCAGAGTGCTTGTAGTCAGTAAAGGAAGTCAGAGTAGAAGTAGCTAGAGAAGTGGTATTGGCCAGAGAAGTGGTAGCAATACAAGTATTCAGACTCAACCAACATCATCAGAAAGGGGTCCTACACACAACAATGGGGTAGGAGTATACAATACACTCAGATTACCGGAGTTCAAAGGAATTGGATATGAGGATCCAGAACAACACATGTTCGTATGTAAGACCATATGGACTGCAAAGAATGTCCATGATGATGGCACAAATATTGCGTAGTTGGCGACAATGTTTTGAGGGCATGCACTAATTTGGTACATGAAGCTCCAAAGTACTACAATACCAGGCCAGACAAGAACCTTATTAGAGATTACACACGCATTGTTAAAACAATTTAAGAAGCCAAAGTCTAAGTCACAGTACTTTACTGAGCTAAAGGAGATCAAACAAGTACAAAATGAGTCCGTATGGGAGTTTGATCATAGGTTCAAAGATGTGACAGGGAGATTAACATTTCAAATACCCGATCAATAACATAGAGAGTGGTTCATTGCAGACTTGTTACCTCACATCCACAATCCAAAAATACAAAAAAAGGTTACAATGCAGTCCAAAGCATTGGAAATTGCTATGAAATTGGAAGCCTCTCCAGTCGGAGACAACAATGGATTGGTGCAGATACAGAACCAATTGGATGCATTAACAATTCAGTTGGTAGAAATTATAATGGGGAAAGAGAACTGGGAACATATATGGTGCACCAAATGTTGGACTGAAGGTCACCACAAATATGAGTGTCCAACATTTGCACAATACTTAGTAGCTGGAGCACCAAACCTGCTACCAGGAGGAGGATGCTATGAGATATGAAAGACGTGGGTACATAACCCCCATGAGTTCCAACTATTAAAAAAATACCAGCATACCCCAAGAAGATTATTCTATAGCTTTTTCAAATCAGTGGGTCATGAACACAAAGATTGTCATGCATTTTTTATAATGAGGGAGCACACGACATACATGTATAAAATTTAGGAGGAGAATGTTGCAACAGAAGGAGGAGGGAAGTACAATACTCCAAGAGGATTTAATCAAAGAAACCGAGGAGGATTCGATAGGGGGTGAGGTCTAACAAACTTCAGGAGAGGAGGAAAAGGCCCCACAATATCTTATAATTGTAACCAACCAGGACACTTAGCGTGGGATTGCCAAAATCCCTACACAACCTGTACTTAATGTCGGTCATTAGAACATGCAACAGAGGACTGTCCACAACTGTTGGAAAAATGGCAGACCGGAAGGAATCAAAATCAGAACCCAAACATTCATAAGATCTTCATCGAGATAAGGGATGAAGGACCCAAACTCGGGGTCGTTACGTGTGGATGAACCAAAACAGGGAGAGATGCAAACAATGGAGAGAAATGGGTTGAGCAGTGGGTAAAGAAATTAGAAGAACCTACATGAGCATATGAACCACATGAAGAGAAGGAGACATATAAACAAACAAGGAAAGAAGTCTTGTGACAGGACTTGACAACATCCACATCAGCTACACCACCTATGGGGAATATGCCTCCCACTGAGGATGAGGTTATGACCAAAGGATCATTGGATAAGATAAGCACCTTAGGAATTTTTTTTCAAAGTTGCCTAGAGTTGGTCGAAGATGAAAAGGCATTGCATAAATTATGCTTGATGATCGATCAATGCACTCAAGGGAAGATAGTACCTATTGAAAAGAAAGTAGTGAACCAACTATTGCACAAGAAAAAAACCAACAAAGAATTTAGGTTCAATGCACAGATTGAAGAATATGACATCGACAACATGTTACCTATGCAAACATGGGAGATGATGGGAAGCTGAAGTTATCATGGTCACCCATCCAGTTGAGACTAGGAAATCAAAACAAGATAGTACCTATTGGCAGACTAACAAGAATATCGGTTGTTGAGGAAAAGATATGAATTATCTTACTCAAGCATTTTCGAATCTTTCTTGGCTAAGGAAAGATAGTCGGGAATATTACCTATGTTTTATAGCCTCAAAATGTATTTCCCAATCCACAAGTATTAATTACAAGGGCTTAGGCTGATTTTTTAATGAAAATATTGTTGCAAATATGAAATTTTTATATAATTTTCTGAACATATAGAGGTTTCAAAAAGTACATGTGGAGATCAAAAGAAGAAACAACCAAGTCATAGATTAACACAAATGAGACAGAATAGTAATCACTTTATTTCATTCCAAGAAATCAAAAGTATCTTTCTCTTTTCAAAAATTCTTGTGAGGGCATGGACCAAGGCCAAACTTATATATCCCCAATGGAAACCATACAAAAGGACTCTGACAAGAAGTAAAAACTGAACTTTAAAATCTAGATCATCTTGTCACAGATGCTTGCCAACTTGACTCTGCACAATATCCTTTATCTGTCATGAAACTCAATTAATAAACAAACAAGTATACAAAGACGATCAAAGATAGATCAACACCTCTGAAACAAGCATCTGAATGATATGGTTCATCTTTGAACCTTGTTGTCTACAATAGGACCCTACTGTCAAAAAGAGAATTAGGCTTTTAGTGAATTGAAGAATGAATGAAAACTGAACTATCTCATGAAAAACACAAGAGAAAACCTTAGTATTGCTTCCTCCTTCTATTCTCCCCTTGTTCTTCCTTCTCATTTGGATTTTATGTATTCCAAATTAGTTGAAGTAGTTCAACTACCTCATTTAGTTAAGTTAACTAAAATTAACTAATTTTAGTTTAGGGGAATTAATAATAATAATAATAATAATTAAGGGTCTTTTATTAAATAATAACTAAGTAGGTGGGACCCCTTGTGACTCCATTTTGTTTCTTTACAAAAATAAACACAATTAGACAACCAATAAAACACATGCCTCCTTGTGACTCCCATAATTATTTCCACAATTTGAAATTTAAATATCAGCAATATTTCAAATTATATCCAAAACATGTAAATATCCACATTATCCAAAAAATAGTTTGTTGTCCAAAACTTTCTGCAGTCCATTGTCTTCAACAAATCAATCATAAACACATAAATCAAAATCCATATTTGCCACTTTGAGAGGCAATCTTTCTTCTGTCACTGTTGTCCCCTTTGGACTTCCCAGAATTAGCCTAAGGTTGGGTGGAACCTTCAAGATTAATCTCACTAATAACGTGGGAGAAATCGTCCCTCAAGTGCATAGGGGAGGATGCTGGCTTTTTTGAGTCACTTGAAGGAGATGAGGGGGAAGAAACAATTTTACCTTTGTTTTTCACATGGGGAGCCTCAGTTTTGAGTCGTTTGCTAGCATGAGAGGACTATATAGGTGAGTGTGCAGGGGAAATTTGAGAATTTGGGTTTACAGGTGGAGAAGAAGGAGGCAATGACAAGTTGGGCCAGCCACGATGGTGGGAGACTGTCGGATGAACAATCTCCTTCCATCCATCATTCTCAGGAACTTTTGGTTGCATAGATACATGGGGAGGCACAGGGATACCAGGAACATTTTGGGTCTATAAGGGAGGCCTCTCTGGTTAGGCTGGATTATCCCTTTCCCAATCCAATTGAAGAACCCAACTTGAAAAAGCTGGTTCAACTCCTGAGGATCGACATCAAAATTAATTGAGAATCTGGGCCTTCTAGGCCCTCTATTCTAGTTACCTCTTCCCCTATTGTTTCTGCCATGACTTCCTCTGCTGAAGAAACTCATCCTGTATGCAACAATTTATTAGAAACTATCCCTTACCAGACCATACATGACATTCTCTTTATATGAAACAAAGTTTGGCTCAGAAATTAACATAAGACCCATGCAATTCAATTCATACAAATTATTTAATAATTTCCAAATGAGCAGGGAGTGAAATAGGGTTCATGGGATATCTGGGGGGAATTGTAATGAGCGAAAAAGTGATATCATGACAGGGAGTAAGAACATGAGTACTTCTCAACAATTCATTAAATAATTAACTGTGCAATCAATACCAAAATATATCAGCTGCCACCTATTCCTGTGTCATCTTTTACCACTGTCATACAAAGTCTTAATTTTATTTTATTGAACAGGGCATGTAAAATTAAATTGGGATCGTGAGGGGGTTATAATGAGCGAAAAAGTGAGAATATGGGAGGGAATAGTACATATATTGTTCATAAAAAGAAATTAAATCAAACAACAACCATAACTTTGTTCCAATCACAATCCAAAAGCATCCACTTTTAAGACCAAAATCATTTAATTTTTCCTTAATTATAGACATAATACTTGTTGTCTTAAAAAAAATAAAATTAATTTCCCATAATTCTTCAATTATATCAATCTGTGCATCTTATACAATAACTATGCAAATATCATTTCCAATTCCACAATAACATCACAACCATTCGAGCCACAATCTTGTCTGTTCTAATGTTGACCTTTTCCCTTTAAAACAAACATAATATGCACAGTGATTCCAATTATCCTCATCCAATGTTTAATTCTTGAAATCAAATAACAATAGACCTAGTATTAGCCACCAACATTCAACTTCCAATACTGACTGACATAATTCACTGTCATCAAAAAAATAATCGGGCCCGATTTAATCACACACAGATCTTCAACAATATAATTGACACCAATCTTGATTTGACAATAGCATTTAACCAAAAACATGTATCTCTAAGCTTGATATTTGTGTGCATTAACATGTACATAATTCCCTTTAAAAGAAATGCTCAATAAAAGACAGAGCCATATAATGCGCAAGGAGAACATAACCAAATCATACACCCAGGTGTCTCCTTTAATCTTGATAGGACCAAGATCATGTTTGATCAACCAATCAGACACACATGTGCCTTTGAAACTTAAATGGAATCATGATCGTGATAGGATTTAACACAACAATGAGTGGAAAACCATAAATCGACCAAAAGGAAAGTTCTCGGGCTGTTGGTAACCCATACCCTTTTCCTTTCCAATTTTTTTTATCACAGAGAGGAAATACAAAGACTCTATTAAGAGATGGTCTTTGAAGTCAGAGAGCCTGTGCTCTTTTTTTTTTTTTAAATTACCACAGTCATTTAACTTGTAAACCAAAATCTTGATAGAACCAAAAGGTGCCCGAGGAGAAATGGAAACAAGTCGGGCTCAATAGAACCAATTCGAGTTCTTGAGAGTTTTCTTAATTTTCGAAAACACAGAGAGCTCATAATATTTTACCACCTAAGAGAAGCTACCACTGAGAAGAACCCACAGGTGATTAAGTATATTTCTGGAAGAACAGAGAGTCGTGCTCTTTTGAAATCACCACAGTCTTTAAAATTATAACCCCAAAACCTTGACAGAGCTTAAAAGTGCCCGAGTATAAACAAAACAATTCAAACTCAACCAACCAAGCACACAAAAATGTGTTTTAAAACTTTATTGCAGAGAGGAAACAAGGATTGGTTTAAATAAGGAATAACCCTCGAAGACACAAAGAGATCATGTCTCTTCCAAACACCAAAGGGGTCTATAACCCTCAAAACGAATTTTATAGTGAGGCTTACCAACATATCAGTTAGCCACTACAACATATTTGAGAAGAACAAACACTTAAAACACTTGTGAAAATAATGCCAGAGCACAACCCATGGCCACTCGACACATATACAAGCTTCCATTTAATATTCTGGGCAATACAAAGATTGGACTATGAAATGCTTTTGGCGATAGTGAAAATGAAGAAAAATCCATAACAAACAATAGCTCGGGGCTTGGCCAAACATAGCAAAAACATTGTCACTATCGACAGTTGCATTGCAACCTGGAGAATGAATCACAACAATGACCGAGACGAAAAAAGGGTGATAGCAACTAATACCCAGACTGGTGGTAAAACCCCGCGTGAATAAAAACTCAGATCTTGTTGCACCATTGTCATCATTTTCCCCAGAGAACCAGAATACAAACCCAAGTTGACTGAAATTTTCTTTTAAACCGATAACCAATGCACATGATTTTCAAAGAAATAACACCCATTCATTTCTTTTAAAACACCAACATTCCATAGTAATCACAAAGAGAACCATAACCACAACATTGACACTCAGTCGAAAACTCAAGAAAAGCATAGAACCCATGCAATCTCGAGCCAACAAATTGATTCATAATACAAAGGGACCATCATGGATGGAAAGAAAAGGAGCCATACCTGGAAAAATCGCTTCAAAGAAGAGATGGCTTGTGTTTTCCCTTTCAAAACCTGAAATCACAGAGCTCCCACAATCAACAGAGCCAAATGAAACTATGGCTAGGGTGATGGGATCAAGGGTGGTTTGGAGTGACATGTAGTAAATGCACATCGTTTCCTCACCCGGCCCTATTCAATTCAACATACTAGCCAACCCATTACCATAACATCAACCATAAATTCAATGCCATATCCATTCTATAAATTCAATGCCATATCCATTGTATAGTGCGCCACCTGTATCATATCAAAATTTAACAATTACCATATATTAAAACGACCACATATGCCTTACATAAAATCCTTTAATCCAAAGCGCATAATATAGAAGCTAGGTCCACCACTTTCCATTTGTCACTATCGTATATATTTTAAGGTTTATATATAATCATTTTGCCATAAAATTAGGACTTATCCATAATTTTTTCCACTTTTTGTTTTGAGCTCCCATCTCATCCTTTATCATAAAACATATATAATATTTTTAAAGATATACAAGATTTTTAATTGATGTTAATGAATAACATAACACCTGTAAAACAACATAATCCTTATATCCATAGCACTTCCCTGTATTGCGAGTGACCATCAACAACATTTAACAATAATGCATCAACCAACCATGTTGTCATAACAAATGAAACCAATACTACATCATCAACTGTAGAAGACTGTGTAAGCATCATCATAACAACAACAACATATAAGTGTAACACATCCATCATAATGCCTTTAGTCTACAAGGGGGTCCCACCTACTAGTTAATTATTATTATCATAAATAAATAATAGAGCTTAGCAATCATTTGCGGGTAGTATTCATCGTTGCGATTTTAATCGTCATAACCGATGAACATAGATGGAGTACGCAGCGTTGCAGACTTCGAATTTATTGAGATTGTGGATGACATTCAACCATATCAAACATTAATGAGACTAGAATGGGCCTTTGATAACCGAACAATTATCAACTTGAAAAGGCACGAGATGATATTTGAAGTAGGATATCTAAAAGTTATTGTTCCCTTAGACCCAAAAGAAGGAAGGAGGTACATAGAACCAGCCCCGAGCAATGAAATCAGTCACTTGTACAACATGACTGCAAGGATGGATGATTATGTTAACCCTACCACAAATGATGTGCTGATTTGGAGGAGCATTAGTTCATGTACATCATACTCAAAAGAAGGTCTAGAAAATTGGCAACAAAGGATGCATGAAGTCTCAACATGACAATGCGCGTGCATGACTAAGTCATTACGGTGGATTGAAATAGAATTGCGCAACCCACCCAAATATGATGGATTTTCAAATATAACAATGTTCGTACAAAATTTTGAGGCACAAGTATCAGAACACCAAAGGTTGCTAGCACTGGACGTTGTGCTAAAAGCCACACCAACAAGATGGTGGGAGACACAGAAAGGCACCATGGAATATTGGAAACAATGTAGGAGACTAATTCATATAAGAATTAATACCGAAGAGGGAGACATGGTGCAAAAATATACTGGTGAAGGAAACCCAATAGAGCATATTGTGCAATGTGAAAACCAGTGGAATACAGTTCCCAAGGAGGAATGGATGCACAGTTTCATTCATACTCTTGCGACAATACTGAAAACATGGTATTTAGAAATGGAAGTGCGCAGAGACACAACATAGTGGGGTTACATAAGTCAAAGGATTAAAGAAAAATTTACATTTAAGAAGAAGTCACCCTCGATAGATACAACACTTCAGGAAATCAAACACAAACTATTCAACGAAGAAGAAAATATGGAAGTAAGATTGATATGCAATGAAGAATAACAGAAAAAAGTAGTATCGATATGAAATGTACATAATGTTGCTATGACAACCCATAAATTACTGGAACTCTATAATGTGACCGAAGAGGATCAGGATGATGAAGATTCGAGGAATGTTCAAGTACAGGAAACAGAAGGAGAGTGAATGGTAGAAGGCCCGAAGATGGAATCAAAACCCTATGAACAACTAGTAAATACAAGGAAAGACAACATTGGAATGAAGGAAAATCCAAAGTTGGTGCAGATAAGAGACTACTGGGATGACGAAACTGTAGAAAAAATAGCCAAATTACTGCGTGAGTACCATGATTTATTCCCGAGAAAATCATCAGAAATAAAGGGGACAACTGGCGAGCTAGGAGAAGTGAGAATCCAACTTAAGCCCGATGATAAACTGGTAGGATAGAGACCATACCAACTTAACCCACGATATAAAGAAAAAGTCAAGGAAGAAATGGATCGCATGTTAAAAGCGAGAGTTATTGAACCAGTCGAAGAGTCTGAATGGATAAGTCCCATGGTAGTATAGGATAATAAAACATGGGAATCATAATCCGTGTTTGTTTCATAAAACTAAATTATGCATTCCTACATGACCCATTCCCAACTTTGTTTATAGACGAGGTATGGGAGAACGTAGGCGGACAATAAGCATATTCATTCACAGATGGTTTTTTAGGATACCATCCAATCAGAATTGCACAGAAGGATAAATATACGACAACATTTTTAAGGGAATGGGGAAGTTTTCAATAAATAGTAATTCCATTCGGATTAAAGAATGCATTAGAGGTATTCTCCAGGGTAATTTTTGCAATGTTTAAGGAGTTCATTCATAAATTCCTTGAGGTATATTTGGATGACTAGACGGTCTTCAGCTTACTACGAGACCACGTGGAATTATTGAGATTAATGTGGACAAGTGCAGACAACATTAGATATCATTGAATCTAAAAAAATGTATTTTTTGTGCACCTTTTAGAATATTGCTAGGACATGTAGTATGCAAACAAGGATTATTATTGGACCCGATGAAGATTGCAGTAATTTTGGAACTACAACCACCCATACCAATAAAACAACTATGTGCGACATTGGGCCACACATATTATTATAGGAAATTCATTAAAGGATACACACAAATCACAACACCAGTGGAAAAACTACTGAAAAATGAAGTGAAGTTTTAGTGGAATGACAACTGCTAGAAAGGAATGGACACACTTAAACAAAAACTAGTAACTGCACCAATCTTGGTCTTCCCAGATTGGACTAAGTATTTTCATGTACATGTAGATGCCTCATCTATGGCACTAGGAGAAATATTATCACAACCATGCGAAAGGGACATCGATCACCCCATTGCGTTTGCTAGTAGGAAAAATTCAACATCAGAGAAGAACTATACCACCATAGAATGAGAGGATTTGGCCATGGTATACACACTATAGAAATCCAGACATTACCTTTTGGGATGACACTTTAAGATGTACACATATCATTATGTGCTGCGATATCTAATCAATAAAAAGGTGTTGGGGGGAAGGATTTGCAGAAGGCTCCTATTGTTCCAGGAGTACAATTTTGAAGTTGTAGTAAAACTTGGTAAACTCAATGTAGGGCCTGACCATATGTCACACATACTTTCAGGAGAAGACACAGGAGAATTGGATGATATCCTACAAGATGCACAACTATTCTCCGTTAAAATGGTTGACGATTACTTTACAGATATTGTAAAATTCCTAAGTACAGGAATGCCCCCTGAGACATGACAATTGCACAAAAGAAGCAGTTGGTAGTAAAGGTTACAGACTACCAACTCATTGCAGGAAGCTTATATAAACTGGGCGCAAATGGAATACCACGACGCTGCATAGTTGAACACAAAATAAAAACTATATTGGCAGAAGCGCACAACAAGATAGCAAGAGGACATTATGCAAGGAAATACATTGTGCAAAAGGTCTTAAGCATAAGGTTATGGTGGCCTCCACTCCACAAGGATGAAAAATAATATTTGCAGACATGCGATGTTTGCGAAAGGGTCAGAAAACCCTCTAGAAGGGACAAGATTCCATTGAACCCACAGGTTGCATTACAAGCTTTTGATAAGTGGGTGATTGAATTCATTGGACCAATTATCCCACCAACTAGAAGATCATGTGCAAGGTACATCATTACAACAACAAAATACCTAACACGATGGGAAAAAGTCGCACCAGGAACGGGTTGCAACACAGAAACAACGACAAACGTTTTGTTGGAAAACATAGTAACTCAATTTGGATGTCCTCGAGCATTGATGAGTGGTTAATGGACACACTTCATCAATAAAACTATAGCATCCTTGATGAAATAATTCCAAATCCACCACCATAAGAGTAATCCGTACCACCCACAAATGAATGACACAGTGGAAGCATTCAACAGAGTCCTAGAGAATCTGATAAACAAAATATGCAACGCGGGAAGAGGTTACTAGGACTTAATAATTCATGAGGTATTATGGGCATACAGGACAACCAAAAAGAAGTTAACAGGACAAACACCGTTCAGGTTGGTATATAGACAAGAGGCAATAATGCCAACATAATTTATTGTACCAAGCCTATGCGTTGCAGCGATCACAAATTTGTGGGATTCAAGAGCAATGCAGGAACGACTATCACAACTGGTATAGTTGGAGGAGGATAGATTTTCCACTGGGTTCCTATTACACATCAAAATCCCTCACTTAGATAATGTCACATTATCATCGTTGTAAGTGTCATAAGTGTCGCACTTTTTTCGCAAGTGTCGTAAGTGTCGCATTCTCTTTTCGTAAGTGTCACATCATGAACGACACCACGAAAACACTTGATACAATCCATAAAACATGTTAGAAGAAGAATCCCCATCATCTGATAGTCGAAACATATATTTTTCTATGAGAATTACTCATCTTGGAAACTTTTGGGAAGATTGGAACCCCCCTTCTCATATACAGGGAGCATTAGCACTCTTTTTCCATATCACAGGGGGCGTTATTGTGCTTTGTTACCCTTTGTAAGGGATTGCCAAATTGGTTGAGTAAATCTTGGAAGAAATCCCTTTTTCTTCTAAAGACAACTATGGATGGATCGAGTTGGGTTGGATGGAATATAACCCTTAGGTTGCATCTAAGGGAGATATCACAACTATTGGAGCCATATCCTCAACTAATTCCAAATAAAACAAAGGTGGTTGAGCCTCTTAAAGGCTATAAATGGAGGCATTCTCATGATGAACAAGAGAGAAAAAAATCAGCAAAGCATTGTTATTTTGATTGTGGATCTTTCGAGCAAGGGTTGGATGAGAAGGACTTGGAGAGGCTGCTGCAACATCATCTAAAGATTGTAAGTTTCCTTTTGAAGTTCTCATTAATATACTTGGCCTATTTCCTTCTAGTATGTGTTTACATGTACTTGGATATGCTTATCTTAATCTTCATAGATAGATTGATTTTGTCTAATCCATTAGAGTAAGAGATAGTCATTTGTCTCTTGTTATCCATTGCAGGTATTGTTTGGAACTCATAGATTGGAGTAGCTTGGACAAACTTCGAAAGTGAGGTACATCATATTATCCCTCCTTCTCTCTTTTTCGATGGATAAAATTAATCTATAGGAATGGTAGTGTCCAAAGGTAGTTTTCTTTCTTGGTAGTGTTATAACCCTAAATTGCACCATCCATGCTTACCTGGCATCAGGCCAACTCATTGCCCTTCATTGCCAAAGCCATGCTGAATAGACTCTTAAAAAACCTCTTAAAACAAGTAACCCGTGCCCTAACCCATTACTGGGTGCGTTGGAACGCTGTCAGGCTTATTACTGAGCACGTTGGAACGTTGGCTGGCCCACTACAGCCTGCGTTTACCTAATAAAGCACAAAAACAGGAAAGTTGCCGATGGGACAAAAAGATTTGGGTCAGTTAACTGGAACTCCCAGCCATGCATGGTCGAGAGTTTGTCCAAAACCCTAGCTCCTTCTAGCCTATAAAAGAAGGGGTAGGGGTACTATTTGGAAAAGGGAAAAAGATAGCAAAGAAACTCTGCCCAATTGCCGAATCCATTTGTCCCAACCCTTTAGCATTTTCTTAAGCCTAAACAGAATTCAAGAAAAGCAGTTGGAGGACAAAGAAGAGGAGGATCCCAGGATCAGGATCGAGGAACAGTGGCCGGTCTCTAACATCATTGTAAGTTGATTCATCTTGAGATTAATAAAGAATTCTTTTCCCATCCCAATCTACGAGTCTTATATATTTTATTTGATTTATGCTTAATCTCTAACCCTCTAGTAGAACAATAGCATGAATGCGTAGTGTTTTTGTCTTGATTGCAGGACCATCTTTGGAAGGAGCAGAAGAAGCAAGGGGATAAAAGTGCAACAGAGGATCTACACCAAACGTTGATAAAAAAGGTTAGTAGGTTCTTTCCATGTTTGCATGTGAAAAAGGGTTTTAGGTTTGGGATAGAAGGTTAAAAGTAATTTCTGAAGGGTCATGATCTGCATGCAAGTTTAAGCCCTAGCTTGTTAGTCTGTAGGGTATTATTTCCCAACAACAGGTAGAGGGGTTTGTACTCCAAGGGAATGTTCACCCGTCCGTAGGGGAATATTTCTGAAATAGTTCCATCAACAAGTGCAGAATGCAAGGGAAAAATATTGGCATGTTAGACACATTAAGTCGAAAAAATTCCAAGTAGGCGACTTGGTACTACTATATGATATCAAGTTTTTGTAGTGCTCATGGAAGTTCCGCATGCACTGGTTAGGCCCATATGTGATCCAGGAGGTGACAGAGGTAGGTGTTGCGCAGTTGGAAACACTTAATGGAGTTGCACTGAAAGGTAGAGTGAACGAAAATCAACTAAAACTATACCAAAAGGGTCGACAAGCTGCGCAAAAGGAAGAACCATGAGAAAAAAAAAACACATACATAATGACAATGGAAACAACACAAGGAAATACAACTGTTCCAACCAGGGAAACCTGACACAAAAAGGGTTAAGTAGGTAGTAGTAAGTACACCACCCCACACAATGAGCTAGCTTTCCAGTATGGAAAAGGAAAAAAACGATAGTTAGGGGTGGATAAGAACAAGTCATAAAGACATCAATGATAACAATGCACACAACCGCCACAAAGCCCAATAAAAAAACTACCATAAAGCTAGGGAGTAAAAGAAAAACATCGCCGAAATGCATGATTGAGTGGCAGCTCACAACATGAATCTACTCATGGATTTGGAAATAAAGAACCATTAACGCAAGCACCTATCAACCTACGGGCGGATGAGACAGGAGAGACTGTGCGAAGGTGAGTGCACAATTGGAAAACAAGGCATAAAATCCGTCAGGCTTAACAAAGACTTCTCATTGTTACTTAGCAATTCCAAGGATAATTGAGAGTACATATCTAGAGAAAAACACAGAGCGATAACAAATACTAGAGCCGAGATCAATATAGAGATGGAACCACCCAAATCCATAGGAGAAATAATAGTGGTACCAAGAAGGAGTCACACTAGGGCTCTTGCAGCTGAAGCAGAGATTGATGAAACCCTAGGCACATCCTCATCAAATCCACCAAGATTTCCTCCCTATTTAATGGTTTGATTTTGTAGGAATCCACCCATTGTCCTATTCAAATAAATTCAATAGGTCTGACCCCTTTTGAAGTAATTGATGGTGGTGATATACATGGAATATAGAGAGGGTAAGGCATCTTCCCATGAACTTAGTAAAACTATGCCTTATCAACCTTTTTCATGGGATAAATGAAATGTTGTAGTTGATGAATATCAAACCATGTCTTCTTCTTTTTCATATTCATTTTTTTTTTTATCAATAAAGAGACTTCTTGTTCAATTATTCCATTAGTTGATATTATAGATGTTAGTGGCTTCCACCATTGTCTTGAAGATATATCTTAAACCATGGTTGGTCCTATCCCATGTATATAATTTGATCGCACTAGTCTACCTCAACTTCATGGTTTCTTGAATTATGAATTCAGGTAGGCTTGCCAAGACAATGAGGCACGTCGGTCTACATCGCTGGTTATGTTAGGCCCTCATTCTTTTGGTTTGTCTTTAGGGATTAACGAGAATATCAACACAAAGAGTCTCCCACTGAGTACACTTTACACAAATTCTATGCACGATTCTAATTTGGTATGATACATTCCCATGAACTCCCTCCATCAATTCCATGTTAGTCATGGTAGATTTTATGATAAAAGTGAAGCACGGTTGGAGGAATATTATTCAACTAATGTTCCCATGATTTATTACCATCACATATATAATATGATGTATAGATTTTCCATGTTTTGATTTTTTCCACTTTTACTCTATCTTTATTCCAAGCTCTGTCACTAATATTTTTTCATGAACATATGTTTGCAGGCTTGGGATTATATAGATGGCTACATTGGTATTATGACTTTACATAGTTCATTCTTTTCAGTCAGTGTAGTGTAGGATATGAATAGGGTAGAATAGACTAGTGTATTTCCTTTGCATAACTAAGCTTTGCTTTGTAGTTTTTAATTAGTTTTTTGTTTGTCCTTTTCTTTTTATTACTGTTGGTTGAATAGTACATGAAATTCTCATCAGAGACAGAAAAAAATAGAAAGATTTCCCACTATTTTTTCCCTTGAATGGTTTTTTGGGTCAAAATTCTTTTTGATATGGGAAAAAAATCTTTTATTTCATTATCAAAACTTCCTATGTGTTGGGGTAATTTTCATATCACCGATTATATGCATGTTCACCATGCCAAATCTTTTTCAAGTGTTTTTCCATTTTACAAGTGGGTCTTTAAAATAAAATAATACTATTCAGTCCCTCTTGTGGTGAGAATGGGCACTCATATTTTTTCCATATTCATATCTACATTATTCTAATTGGAAAAGTTTGTTTGATTGAGATTCTTTTGAGTTTTGGGCTTGATGTCCCATACACAGTGAATGTAAATATTGACTATCAAACTCTGCCCATCTGAAATCAATCCCACTCCAATTCCTTGTAATCTCTTTAGATGATTAGTTTATTAGGCTGGAGTTATCCAAATGGTTGCTTGCACATTGACTATTTTTCTTTGGTTACTTTCAACCAACATGATTTTCTGTATAGACTTTTCTTAGCATAGTGATCCTAGCTGATTTTTATTTCTTTAGAGTTATTTTATTTCGGTACCCTTAGTTTTGATTTTTTGAATTTGGCTATGCATATCTCATGCTCTATTTAGTTGGTCTTTTAAGGATGTCTTTTTCTTTGAACTTGCAGCTTTCTTAATCCAATCTTTTCTCATAGAGAGATATTTTTCAGGCTGCCTAGAAACATGTTTTGACATTGTGGACAACACTATTATATAAATATGTCTACTGAAATATATTTCAAGAATTTCCTAGAATCAATCATTTCAATTACTAATCTCAGTGGCTGATTGAAAATCTAATCCTAACCCCATCAATCATGAGGATTTCAGACCAGATTTCTTCTTGGAGATAATCTTTCCATCCTTTAGATTTATTGATTTTAAGTCACTCATTATGGTCGCATTTCTCACTGATCTGATTTTTATCATGGCTTAATAATGTATCACTTATCTCAATGTTGAATCCATTCAAATCCTTGGGAGTTGTAAATACCTTAAGGGAATATGTCAATGAAACTTCTAAGATTCTAATTTCGAGTTTTCAACATTTATTTTAATCTTAGCCATGATAATAAGTTCTCTCATGTGAATTTATTGAGGGTTGTAACTCATCATTTATTGGGCTCACACTCTTCAACATTCGTTGAACCCCCAAAAATAGTTTATTCATAGATTGGGAAGATAGACATGTTTGGGTCATGTTAGAACATCTTTTATTAGATCCCTCTTCCTCATGAGCTTTCTGATTTTGTTTTCTGGATTATATGTCTCATTATTTTAAACAAAAAACCTATCTAGTAGAGAGACAAGCTACACACTCTTGTTTTCATTTCATTTCCTCCATATTCTATGTTATATGTAAGTTAAAGGAAGTGAAATTTATGGTTTCTCTTCCTGGAACACTCTTGGGAAATTGAAGATATCTATTTCATGGATTTTCTCATCATGACAAACATCAAATTATCACCAATTAGAAATCATATTTTACTCGTTTCGTTTATTTAAGATTTCTAATTATATCTTTCATTTATGATAGAGGAATCAACCCATTTAGGTTGTGATATGAGATTGCTTGAACCTTTCTAGAGTGTCTTAATTTCTACCATTTCCATAATCATTTCCTATTTCCTCTCACAAGGTTAAAGATGATCATACGAGTATTTCACATCATTATCGTTAATGACCAGAGGAAATACAAAACTTGGTATGCAATATTGAATATTTGTTTAATCATATTTTTATTTATCTTGAACAAGACATAGTGTCTAGGGTATCCAAATATCACACTAATCAGTGATGCTAAGTCTCATGTTGAAGATAATATTGTGGGAAATCACATAATGATTATATCTCAGGAAGAAGGCTATGATATTTAATTGAATAGATAATAGATGAACACTCAAATGACTACATTGACATTGCATACGTTTGATGACAACCAATATAGTTTAATTTTACATTAGCTTAGCATGCTTTACTTAAGATTAGTTTAGTTTTGGTATTTAATTTTCCTTTTGTCTAATTTCATTTTAATAAGTTAGTCATCTAGAGGAAGATGTTTTTCCAAACTATTTAACAACAGATCATACCATTATCTTTTCTTATGCAGGTTGGGAAATAACTTATGCAACCAACAACTCATGATTTTTCTCTTTAATGAAATCAACTTAGGGAAGTGTCAATCTAATCTTGAATGCCTAGATTCCTTTGCATCTTTTTTAATAAATCAACAAAAATTTTCACCAACCCAACAAAGTATCATTTGTGTATTCCCATGTTGGTTTCTGATCTAGTTAATATTTGGAGTCCTTTTCACAATCATTTTGATGACCTCTATAACTTTGATTTTTCCTCTTTGCCTTATCATATTGAATTGTTTGAATATTTTTGGTTAATGATTATATTTTATAGCAAAGAGAAATTGGTGTTTTGGTGAGAAATACGAAATGTAATTTATGTTAGTAAAAAGTTCATTGTTTTCAAATATGCAAAGGACTTGCTCATGTTAAGAAATCTTGAGAGCTTATGAATTTGTGGAATGTATCATGTAATTGGATTTTGAAAATATGTTTTGACTAAATTTATCCATTAACCCATTTTGCTAGATTCCCAGAATATTTTTCTTGTTTCACTTAATAACGATTGGATTATAGGATTGTGTTACAAATTTATTTCACTAGATTATCAATTCTCGTAATCTTGCTTGTTCTTCATTTCAGATCTTTACCATGGGGATCATTCTATTGGACTTGATGGTGAATGGTTAACATTTTTTGACTGATTATTTCCCTTGGCTTAATTTCCAAGCTTTCACTGAAAACAATTTCATCGTTGTTGCCCCAGATTTATTACTTACTTCTAGGTTCTCTTCTTATTCTTCAACCAATTTTCATTTCCTTTTATGACTGACATTCTAGCTTTATGATTCTTTTAGTTTAGTTCTTTTTTCATGAATTGGCTTCAGTTTTAGTGCTTGCTTTCAGTTTGAACATATTTCTTTCATGTTTAATTTGAATGTTGGTGTGTTCCTTGAGCTGATTTGACTTCTTAGTATGCCTTGAGGATTACTCTTTAAATTTGAGTGAGGGGTTGGTTCAATACTGGTCACATACTGTAGAATTTTTTTACAAGTCATAAGATGCATGGGATTCCCTATCTGAATGAACATTCATAAATTTCTTAGCTGTAGGTATGGACTGATAGTTGTGGTGGAACACATATGCATACTAAGCATACCATGATAATCGATAAGTATATGAAAATGTCTATCTATCTTTTTCTTTAAGCTCCATCCACTTCATATTAAGAAAATGGCCAATACTATGATGATTTTTTGGGAGACCTATGGGTTAAACTAAAATGCATAACATCTACTCATCAAATCAAAGCAACTTTCATATCACCCCACTTCCTTCACACCCTATGTGCATATGCATATCTATTTATAAAATCTAAAAGGTTGAGCATATTTTGAAACAAAAGGAAGTTGAAAACACTATTAATAGTGTGGGAAGTACAAGTAAACATGTTGGATCTATGGATGCCTACTTTTAGTGGGGCTATGCTTGTATGGTACCAAAACAACTTTGTTAGGGATATGGACGCTCCTTGGAAACAAATCAATGCTGGGGAAAGAGAGATGATGAACACACTTGTGTAGATGTTTGTTTGTTATAAAAATGAAACACCATGGTTAAACCAAATCCAATATGAAATGTGTATCCAATGAAAGAATTTACCTCACTAATTGCCTCTTTGAAAAGGGTGTGTTAGATTACAAGTACTAGAAATATTGGATTATATATTTCAAAAATTTGGCGTTATTATGGTACCCATGATTATTGGAAAATTGTATGCAGTTTGTTGAACTTATCTTTAAAATTTAGATATGAAGTAAAATCCCTAGACTTCTACTGACAGAGATAACTAGTTCTTCCAGTGTGTCACCATTTGTTGAGGGCCACAAAAACTTCCCTTTACTTTTTCTTTTACAAGAGAAAGGAAAGGGGGACCCTACTAAAAATTTCAATCCTCTTGCCTAATCCTATACTGCTTGAGCTTAATGTTAATTCTTTGTATACCTTGAGGGCATTGGGGGTTTGATCTTGATTGATATTTGTCTTACATGATTTTGTTATTGATGATTTTTCTGAATGCCTAATTCAAATTTTGCATCCTCTTGTTGGCATGCTATACTTAATGTATTCATATTTATGCTTTCGCATGTTGGTCATACCCTTCTATTTCGAACTATAATTTTGAATCACAAAATCACTAATCCTTCTGTTGGGTTTGAGACTTGGCACGTGTAGTTTTCAGAACAATTATCTACAACCAACCATGATTATCATTGAATAGACCCAACACTCATTTATAAATTTGCTTGAAGGTAGGGAATATAATATTTATGGCATATTGGCCAGTCTCCTTTTAATCACATGATCGATATCATTTTTATGTTTTATAGGATCAGGTTCGCAGGGCCACTTCATTTATGTGATTTCTCTAGCCTTGAAATGCAAGTGGGGGAATCCCTTGATCCTTATCTATAACCTTGAACTTGATCCTTACTAGGATTCCCCTATTAGGAAGCAAATTGCCTTGGCTTCCAATTACCTCGAGGTTCGAATCTCCCAAGGCTATCAGATCCACCTTTTCTGCAGGCATGTCCCCGAGCCTCTTAGGATTGATCTCTACCATATTTTTTTTCGATCTTCCCTCTTTCCAAAATCCCATTGAGCTTCTTGGATGTAATTCCTTGTCGTGTCTTCGACCAATGTCTGCTCGTTATCTATCACAATTTGTATCATGCATTGTGGTCTAGCGCAAGAACCTATTCCTTGATTTGGTCGTACTCCCTCTCTTTTCTCTCTTAGAAGATCTATCCTCTGATGATCAACTTGATTAGATTGACATGTAAACTGCATCTAGTTGGCATCAATATCCTTTACAATTCGTCACTATTTAAGACGTTGATTTGATGTTTTCTTTCTCCCCTTGGTCACTTTCCATTCATCGCATCTGAATCTGAGTGTTCTTGATCGCCATACCACCTAGCTACCCACATTGACACCGAGTGACTCAAAACCTACCTAATTTACCTTACTCTTATTTTTGGCCCCCTAGGTGAGAAATACTGACTCATGGAACCATGATAAGCATGAAACCCTCACTTGTGTGTAATTTGGCTTTATTTTCCTAATTTTTGTTTTTATTTTTGTATATATATATATAATTTTATTATTTTTATTTATTAATTTTTGTAATGATTAATTTTTATTTTACCCTTGGTTTTGCAAAACCACATGGTTTGATTAACCATGGCTTTCCCCCATGGTTTTCCCTAAAGTTACGTTAGATATTTATTTTTACATAGGGTAAATAAAGTTCACTTTAAATATGTTTTTACATGGATAAACTATTTGTTTCATGTGGTGTTTTGCATAAAACCTAATGTATTATATGTATATCCTTATTTTTCTCATATCTTCGCAAAACTAAAAAAACAATTTGACTTTTCATTTTCTATATATTCATTTCTTTTTTTGTTTTAATTTTGTTTTCCCTTTCTTATCACCTAAGTCCTAGGCTGTACATATTCATTTTATTTTTCTCATTTGATTTAGTTTCATATTAATTTTTAATTTAACTTTTTACATTTCCCCCATCACTCACTAAAATTCAACGTAATATCCCATGAGACCTCTCCCTAGGTTTCTCGTCATTGGTCCTCATGGTTACTTCATGGTAATTCCCATGGGAAATTAACATTTAAGACAGATCTCTCTATTTTTCGAGAATCCTTCCTATCTTCATGAAATCCCTCGTCCCCTCCTCTCGAATACCTTTAAGAGATACATGAATATTTTGTTAATAAATCATAAGGAGAGCCATAAGAAAGGTTTTACTTTGGAATAACCACGTCATATTATTATAATATTTTCCTAATCCAAGTCAAATCTCACTTCACCTTCCCGACCATGTGCCATCGTAGTAATTCCCCATAATATTTACGTGCATCATCAGAGTAATTAACCATCAAAGAATGGAGTCAACTCTTCCATATCACCTTCAATCATGAGACCCCAACGAGCCTAAGGGAGGGTGGATTAATATATTGTATTAATATTATTGTTGGACATATTGTCATTGATGTCAACAGTCGATGTGATGATATGTTGTTAATGATGAATTACCACAGATGAGATTATCATTGATGTCAACATTATATCAGTTAGCAGAAGATGTCAAACAATATGTAGAGATTGAAAGCGTAATCTCAGGAGGAGGAGCGAACAGGAGGAGAGAACAGTATGAAGATCAAAGTGAACAATATGAAGATCAAAGCTTAGAAGGGAAAACATAGTACATAAGCGAATGAAGATCAAATATCAGAAGGAAGAGCGCATTGCATAAGTATCATCGGGATCGATGGAAATATTGAGAAGTCGACCAATGCACAGGAAAATGTGAGAAGCCTCAACAAACGTTTGATCAAGAACTTGACCATGTTGATCATCTCATATTACGGACGTTGGTCATATGAGTGACTGTGGGCTTGAGGATCGTTGGAGGATCGTGACCATTGGATCTGCAAGCTAGATCAACGACATGGATGAATTGCGGAGATCGAAAGAAGAATTAAATGACTCGCTAGTTCCAATCCCAGAATTGGCCTAGATCGTCAAATCTCATAGACTTATATATCGACAACTGTGGTTGATCCAACAAGTGATCATTTTAAGTCAAATTAATTCGTGACTGTTGGATGCACAATCGACAGATCAATGACAGGGATGAACTACAGAGATCGAAAAGAGAATTAAATATCGCGCTAGTTCCAATCCTGGAATTAGTCAGGACCGTCCAATCTTATAGCTTCGAAGATCGACAATTTTGGTTGACTCACCAACAACGCACAACTTCCAATTGTGGAGTTTGGGTGACGATTTAAATCACTCACAAGTTGTGGTTTTGTAATCATCCGTGATCGTGGATCTTCTTCAAGTGTCTTCACGACCATTGGATCACATTTTAGTGGAAGGACAGGATAAGCTGAAAGGGTTGAGAATTTGATTATCCGAATACTCGTCAACCGTCTGATCAAACCCGAATTCCCGTTAGCCGTCAGATCACTTTAAAGTGGAAGGATAGGTTAAGCGAGTTAAAAGGGATGAGAGTTCAATTATCCGAATACCTGCTAGCTGTCGGATCAAACCCAAATTCTCATCAGTCGTCGGATCATTTTCAAGTGGAAGGATAGGATAAGCAAGATAAGATCTGAGATATCATTTATGTGAAATTTCGTCAGCCGTTGGATCATTCTAAGTGGAAGGACAGGATAAGTTAGAAGAGTTTCATCGTAGACAGATCGAAACATTGATCTAGGATCATGATTGACGAACAAAATTTAGTTCGGGTATAAAGATGTGAGGAGGTTACGCTCCGAAAAGTTTGATATTTGAAATACCCAAAGCCCAAAAGTCCAAAATGAATAAGTACCATCGGATTTGGAGGACATACGATGACTGTTGGATCAGGGTTGTTGGTCAACAGATCACGTCAGCAAGAACATGCAACAGACCACGTCCACAAGGACATGTGGCAGACCATGTCAGTAGACCACGTCAGCAAGGACACGTGGCAGACCAAGTCAGAATACCATGTCAACATGGACATGTGGCAGACCACATCAGCAAGGAGACATGGCAGACCATGTCAGAAGATCTACGTCAACAGACCATGTTAGAAAAGACATATGGCAGACCATGTCAGCATACCACATTAACAAATACACATGGCATAATTAGATGATGACAAGCCTCAAGAGGAAATTGGTTCGTGCCATGTCAACAAGTGATGTAAGTAAGTTACGTCACTCTAGGAGAATTGCTTCGGGAGTTTCACCACCAAGAAACGTCAAAAGTCTCGAAGTCCCGAAGGATGAAAGTCTGAAGTCACTCTTAGTTGTCGATCTAAGATACATTGGGAGCTATGAAAACCATTAGATCCAGGAGAAGAACATGTGCCACATGAGGAGATCCACGTCAACAAGACTACGTCAGCAAGGACACATTGCACAATCAGATAATGACAAGTGTCAAGTTGAATCGACATTTCAGGTACATGCAAATCACAAATTTGAGTGACACATGGCAGCTACTCGGCTCATGACACATCATCAAGTGACGTGAGTAAGTTACATCACTATGGGAGTTTTTCTTTGAGATTTTTACCACCAGCACTTGCCCAAAGTCCCGAAGTCTCGAATGCCAAAGTCCTGAAGTGGACATGAGAAGTCTGATATGAAGATCACTTTGGAGCATTCTCGACCGTCGATCTACTACAGTGGAAGGATAGTGTAAGTGGAAGTATTAACCGACAGTAAGTGGTCTCCACCACTTATGACTTACTCAAAAGGTGATCACTCCGGAGGAAAGAAGGGGTTGAGATTTGAAATATCCAAGGTCCGGAGACCCGAAGGAGATCTCGACCGTCGATCTGATTAAGGGGGTACACTCAACCGTTGATCAAAATACAGTGGAAGGATAACATAATCATAATAACCGAAGTCCCAAAGTAATTGGTGGCCATCCATCTCAATGCTTAATTAAGTCAGGGTCGTCAGATTAAGAAATGAAAGGATAGACGTAAGGATCGTATATGACCATTGATCTGGTTCCGTGATATAAATGTGAACCATATGATCTGTTCGACAATATCGTATTCAGGAGATTTGAAAGGTTGGAAGTCACGAAGACCCGAAGGGCGAAGTCCCGTAGTCCCAACAATCGTCCATCTCATCGGGAGATTGAATCGTGACCATTGAATTGATAAGCGCTCAAACACTCATCTCGCCTAATGTCTAAATAACACCATTGGTCATATGGTAAAGATATTTAAAGGGGAGAATGTAATGCATCGCTTAAATTGATAATCTTATGGTTCTACGCCTATGATAATATGAACATGGTTTGAAGGAAACGTTGATTTTTGTTATCATAGAGACAAAGGAAATCGATCCATACCTGTGATCGATTTATGAAAGTAAAAGGGATGCCAATTTTAAGGTTCAAGGCCCAAAATGATGATCTCTGGTGGTCCCAAAAGTTGTTGTAAATGAACAAGTTAGTTATAACTTGTTGCACAAGTTGGCTCAATAACTTAAACAAGCTTTGAGCATAAGTGACTATAAATACAACCATGATTGGTTAACTAAAGAGTGTTCTTGTTGAGGGAGATCGAGCTTGTGGAAAATATAGGCTCGCTAAGAAAGAGCGGCCTGCAGAGGAAAATGAAGGAGATACATACCTAAGGTCTGTGTGAATATAAGAGGGAAGAAGAAGTGAAGAAGGCGCGGATATCAGAGGAAAGATAAAGAGAAGATGGCACAAATTTCAGACAGAGGATGAAGTGCGGTGATGAGCATTTATGGTATACCTCTGATCATGAGATAGAGTTGATTCTATAATGGATCACTACTACTAGAGTTGAATGAACTCTAGTTGGATAGGCTGCGTTCTATCAACAAGCTAGGTCTTGTGGCAAGCTGGGTATTGCTTGAGAGTTGGTTCTCTCTGAGGAGTTGGTGCTGATATGAAATAGTTGTTGCTAGGAAAATTCATATTACCATATTCACATATATTCATATAAATTATATACAAACATCTGGTATCTCTTGTGTCCATTGTGATTATGATTTGATTGTTATTAATGTGTTCAATTATGTTTTAACTGGTAACTTGTAAGAAGAAAAGTTAGAAAAGTCCACACACTAATTCACCCCCCCCCTTCTTAGTGTGGGCGATGTGTTCAACAATTAGTATAAGAGTGGGTTCCTTCAACACAGTTTAAACATTTGAAGGTAGATTCTGAAGAAATGGGTGGACAGATGGCTCTCTCCGCAATTGAAGCTCCCTTATTTGATGGAACAGATTATTCCTCATGGAGAGAAAATATGAAACAATATTTGAAGTCAAAAGGATCTGAATTTTGGAATTCAGTAGTAAGAAATCCCTGGGATTTAACTACATCAAAGAATCTATCTAAGATTATAGTCCAAAGAAGAGAAAGGAAGAACAATGAAGTGGGATTGAAGATTCTTCTCAATGGATTATCAGATACAGTCAAGGAAAACATAGGACTATGCACATCCTCCAAGGACTTATGGCTGAAGTTAGAAAAGATGTATCAAATCAAAAGTGAAGACACAGAATACATTTCTATCAAGGATGAATATGAAGACTCAACCATCAATAAAGGTAAGGACTCTCCACAGTATTTCGATTGCAATAATGTTGATATTGAATCCTCCCCTGCAAGTAAAGAAGAAGACTCAGATACAATAATAGAATGTTCTATTAGCATTTATCCCATGGAATAAGTAGAAGAAGAACTATCAAAGGCCAAACAAAAGGTTGATTGGAGTCTCTATGAATACCTCTATGACCATAATGATTCAGGCTATAGCTATCTTCATGACTACACTAAAGAATTTCTTGAAAAGAGTCAAAAGCATATCTTGGAAATAAAGGAAATGCTCAAGGACAATGAAAATATAATATATGAGTAGGATAATCGGTTAGAAGAGAAAGAAGAGGAGATCGAGAAGCTGAAGAAATAAATTAGTCAAGTAAAAGAAAAGGAGAATGAAGATGATGAGATTAGCAATTAGAAGCATATCCTAGAAATAAAAGAAAATCTCAAAGACAATGAAGAAATCATATCTGAGCAAAAGATTCATTTATAAAACAAAGAAGAAGAGATAAAAAGATTGAAAACAAAAGTTACTAATCTAACAAAAGAAAAGGAAGAGGAGATTGAAAGACTGAAAAATGAAATCAGTCAAGCAAAAGAAGAAAAGAAGGAAGATGATGAACCAAGAAAAAACCTTGCAGAACTAAAAGAGCTAAGGGAAGGATATTCCAATCTTAAAATCAAACTTGAAGAAGCCAAAAGGAGAGAGGAAGTAGTGAGGAACCAGTTGAACAAAAAGGAAGAATCTTGTCATGAGTTGGAAGCAGAAGATGTGAATATTAGAAAGAAGGTTGAGAAGTAAAACACACAAATCAAGTTCTTGAACAACTCCATGACCCTGGATGAGATCTTGGATAGTCAGAGATCACCAAATGACAAATCCAATCTTGGATACAACAAGGAAGAAATCAGTTCTCCCAAGAAACTTGATGCAGGTCCTTCATTTGTAAAGGGTGAAAACAGGTCTGACACAACTCCTTCATTTGTAAAGGATGAATATAGGTCTGACACAACTCCTTCATGTGTAAAGGATGAAGACAGGTTTGACATGGGTCCTTCATTTGTAAAGGATGAAGGCAGGTCTGACACAACTTATTCATTTGTAAAAAGTGAAAGCAGGTATGACTCAGGTTCTTCATGTTCAAGAAATAAAAGCAACACTACAAAATTTAGAAGATTGGATCAAGGAAGACATCCAGAAGCTACTCATATACCTCAAAGAAAGTTTAGAAGAGATACACCTTCATGGATGAATCAAATAAGGCATGAGAGTGTTTTTAACGGTTATTGTTTTTCTTGTAATGAATATGGTCATAAAGCTTTGGATTGTAGGCATCATGGAAGAAAACAAGTTGGTAGGTTCAACAACAGTATAAGATGTTGGAATTGCAATCATGTTGGACATATTGCTACACATTGTTACACTATGAGATGCTACACTTGTGGTGAATATGGCCACAAAGCCAATAATTGTTGGAACTCAAGAAAACAGTCAATGATAAATGCTTCATACAGTACGACAAAGAGAGTAAATGAAACTTGGAAGAGAAAATAATTTGCAGTAATAGAAGATCAGAGAACAAAGTTTAAGAAACTAGGACACTCACAGATGTGGATAGCAAAGAATGAACAAGTGAACATGAGTGAAGTTGATTGTTGCAAAAACAATTGCAGTCATGTGACAAGCATAGTATAAACCTTCTCAGACAACTTTAGAGCAATGTACAGTAAAGAAACATCTTGGATAAAGATGGATACATCTGGTTAGAGATCAATCAGAATCAATGGGTGGATCCAAGAGTTGTTTGAATAAGATGAGATACAGTTGCGCAGTGTTCCAGTAGGACAACGACATCCGCAGAAGCAACATTCTGATGTACAAAATGAGGTACATGACATCCTGTAGAGATAAAAAGAGGAGAAACCATGTCAGTAAAAGATACCCTTTTAGAAACAAATGGGGAGAATAGTTAGTAAAAACTCAAGGGAAGTTTTGGTTAGTAAATAAGAAAGTAATTAGATTAAGTTTTGAAAAGACTCGATCACTACAAAAATTGGTATCAAGAAGACTACTCATTTGAGACACAAAAATCCCAATCAACTGAGATAAGAGGTTAGTAAATTAACAGGGGAAGAAACCTTGTCAAGAAGAGCTACATTTTCAGAAACAAAGGGGGAGAGTAGTCAGAAGCAGAGAGAGAGCATATTGACAGGGGGAGTCATTCAGTTATGGCAGGTAGAACATGATTGTAGGAAGAGTTACCCAAGTTCAGATTATGGTCAGTAACATACAGAGCTTTACCACAAGAGGAAAAATCCTTTGCCATTGATGTCAAAGGGGGAGAGAAAACTTCATAAGAGGAAAGCATCATCACAGGGGGAGTTTTGTATATGAAGTTAGTGTGTTGCCCTCAATGAAAAAGGGGGATATTGTTGAACATATTGTCATTGATGTCAACAATCGATGTGATGATTTGTTGTTAATGATGAATTACCATAGATGAGATTGTCATTGATGTCAACAATATATCAGTTAGCAGAAGTTGTCAAACAATATGCAGAGATCGAAAGCGTAAGCTCAGGAGGAGGAGCGAACAATATGACGATCAAAGCGAACAATATGAAGATAAAAGCTCAGAAGGGAAAACACAGTACACAAGCGAATGAAGATCGAATCTCAGAAGGAAGAGCACATTGCAGAAGTATTGTCGGGATCGATGGAAATATTGATAAGTCGACCAATGCACAGGAAAAGGTCATAAGCCTCAGCAGTCGTCCGATCAAGAAATCAACCATGTCGATCATCTCATATTACAGACGTCAGTCATATGAGTGATCGTGGGCTTGAGCATCGTTGGAGGATCGTGACCGTCGGATCTGCAAGCCAGATCAATAGCAGGGATGAATTTCGGAGAGTGAAAGAAGAATTAAACAACTCACTAATTTCAATCCCGCAATTGGCCTAGATCGTCATATCTCATAGAATCAGATATCAACGACTGTGGTTGATCCAACAAGCGATTAGTTTAAGTCATATTAATTCGTGACCGTCACATGCGCAGTCGACAGATCAACGACAGGGATGAATTGCGGAGATCGAAAGGAGAATTAAATATAGCGCTAGTTCTAATCCCACAATTAGTCAGGACCGTTCGATCTTATAGCTTTGAAGATAGATGATTGTGGTTGACTCACCAACAATGCACAAATTCCAATTGTGAAGTTTGGGTGATGAGTTAAATCACTCGCAATTTGTGGTTCCGCAATCATACATGATCGTGGATCTACTTCGAGTGTCTTCATGATCGTTGGATCACATTTTAGTGGAAGGGCAGGTTAAGCTGAAAGGGTTGAGAATTTGATTATCCGAATACCCTTCAGCTGTCAGATCAAACCTGAATTCATGTCATCCGTCAGATCACTTTAAATTGGAAGGATAGGTTAAGCGAGGTAAAAGCATCGAGAGTTCGATTATCCGAATATCGGCCAGTTGTCGGATCAAACCCAAATTCCTATCAGCCGTCGGATCATTTTTGAGTGGAAGGATAGGATAAGCGAGATAATATATGAGATCTCATTTATGCGAAATTTCGTCATCCGTTGGATCATTCTAAGTGGAAGGATAGGATAAGCTAGAAGAGTTTCATCGCATACAGATCAAGCCATCGATCTAGGATCATGATCAACAAACAAAATTTAGTTCAGGTATAAAGATGTGAGGAGGTTACACTCTGGAAAGTTTGAGATTTGAAATACCTGAAGCCCGAAAATCCAAAATGAATAAGGACATGCAGCAGACCACGTCAGAAGGACACGCAACAGACCACGTCCACAAGGACATGTGGCATACCACATCAGAAAGGACATGTGGCAGACCACGTCAGAAGACCACATCAACATGGACATGTGGCAGACCATGTCAGCAGACCACATCAGCAAGGACACGTGGCAGACCATGTCAGAAGATCTACGTCAGCAGACCACATAAAAAAAGACATGTGGTAGACCATGTCAGCAGACCACGTCAACAAATACACATGGCATAATCATATGATGACAAGCGTCAGGAGGAAATTGGCTCATGCCATGTCAATAAGTGACGTAAGCAAGTTACATCACTCCAGGAGAATTTCTTCGGGAGTTTCACCACCAAGAAATGTCAAAAGTACCGAAGGACGAAGGTCCCAAGTCACTCTCAGCTGTCAATCTAAGATACATCAGGAGTTAGGACAACCGTTAGATCCAGGAGAATAACATGTGCCACATGAGGAGATCCACGTCAACAAGACTAAGTCAGCAAGGACACATGGTGCAATCAGATAATGACAAGTGTCAAGTTGAATCGACATTTCAGGTACATGCAAATTATGAATCTGAGTGACACATGGCAGCTACTCGGCTCGTGACACGTCATCAAGTGACGTGAGTAAGTTACATCACTCCAGGAGTTTTTCTTCGAGAGTTTTACCACCAGCACTTGCCCAAAGTCCCGAAGTCCTGAATGCCTAAGTCCCAAAGTGGACACGAGACGTCCGATTTGAAGATCACTTTAGAGCATTCTTGACCGTCAATCTACTACAGTGGAAGGATAGTGTAAGTGGAAGTATTAACCGATAGCAAGCGGTCTCCACCACTTATGACTTACTCAGCAGGTGATCACTCCAGAGGAAACAAGGGGTTGAGATTTGAAATCTCTGAGCTCCGAAGACCTGAAGGAGATCTCGATCGTCGATCTAATGTAAGGGGTACACTCAATCGTTGATCAAAATACAGTGGAAGGATAACATAAGAATAATAGTTGAAGTCCTGAAGTAATTGGTGGCCATCCATCTCAATGCTTAGTTAAGTCCTGGCCATCGGATTAAGCAATGAAATGATAGTTGTAAGGATTGTATATGACCATTGATCTAGTTCCATGATATAAATGTGAATCGTCCGATCTGTTCAACGATATCATATTCAGGAGATTTGAAAGGTTGGAAGTCACGAAGACCCAACAATCGTCCATCTCATCGGGAGATTGAATCGTGACCATTGAATTGATAAGTGCTCAAATGCTCGTATCGCCTAACGTCTGAATAATTCCATTGGTCATATGGTAAAGATATTTAAAGGGGAGACTGTAATGCGTCGCTTAAATTGATAAGCCTATGGTTCTACGCCTATGATAATATGAACATGGTTTGAAGGAAGCGTCGATTTCTGTTATCACAGAGACGAAGGAAATCGATCCATACCTGTGATCGATTTATGAAAGTAAAGGGGATGTTAGGTGTAAGGTTGAAGACCCAAAATGATGATCTCTGGTGGTCCCAAAAGTTGTTGTAAATGAACAAGTTAGTTATAAATTGTTGCACAAGTCAGCCCAATAACGTAAACAAGTTTTGAGCATAAGAAACTATAAATACAACAATGATTGGTTAACTGAAGAGTGTGCTTGTTGAAGGAGATCGGGCTTGTGGAAAAGATAGGCTCATTGAGAAAGAGTGGTCTGCGGAGGAAAATGAAGGAGATATGGATCTGAGGTTCGTGTAAATATCAGAGGGAAGAAGAAGTGAAGAAGGCACATAAATTAGAGGAAAGATAAAGTGAAGAAGGCGCAAATTTTAGACAAAGGATGAAGTGCGGTGATTAGCGTTTATGGTATACCTCTGATCATGAGTTAGAGTTGATTCTATAATGGATCATTGCTGCTAGAGTTGAATGAACTCTAGTTGGATAGACTGTGTTCTATCAGCAAGTTGGGTCTTGCTTGAGAGTTGGTGCTCTCCGAGGAGTTGGTGGTCCTTACTTCAGTTGGTGATGATACGAAATAGTTGTTGCTAGGAAAATTTATATTACCATATTCACATATATTCATATAAATTATATACAAACATCTGGTATCTCTTGTGTCCATTGTGATTATGATTTGATTGTTATTAATATGTTCAATTATGTTTTTAATTGGTAACTTGTAAGAAGAAAAGTTAGAAAAGTCCACACACTAATTCACCCCCCCCTCTTAGTGTGGGCGGTGTGTTCAACAAATATTATACCCAAGAAATCCTACGTCGTGAAAAATTACCCTCGAATTTACCTCAAGACAAGTCATGTCCCCTTTTCAAAATCTCATTCTCTGACCACATTTAATATTATTTTAATATTATCTCTAAAGACCTTGCCCATCCAGACTTAAGCTTTCTATGTCATCCAAGATCCCATCGGGAGTTACCATAGTTGAAAGTTATTGTCGGGAGTGTGAGTTGTAGTGTAAGATTGTTCTGTTGCTACAAGCTCCCATTGGATTCAACCCTCCATGCAATGTCACAACCAATTAACCCAACGACCATGCAATTTTTAATATATTTTGCAGGGTTAATTTAATATATTGTTGGAAGACCTGCACCCATGGGTGGAATATTATTTAATTATTTTCCTTAAACCCATGGGAGGATGATTAAGATATTATTTTAATATTTTTAACATTCCCTTTGTAGTTACCTTTGGGAAGTTGCATTAACCAAGACTTACCACCCTTCTGATGACAATCCCTCCCGACGACCATACATTATTTTAATGGAGGATTATTTTAATATATATTTTTGGAGAGTGTGCACCCATTGGGAATTATTATTATTTTAATATTCTTCATCCCCCCATTGAGAGTTATCGTCATCAGAAGTTACCATCGAGATTCACTTTTACTAAGAATTAACTCACCTTTCGACTAACCCTTCTAACGACCATCCATTCCAACGTGTATTATTTTAATATATTTTGGGGGATTGGTTTAATATATTTTTGGGAAGACATGCACCATTGGAAAATGTATTATTTTAACGTTTTAATATGCCATCAGGAGGGGGATTATCTTAATATATTATTTTCCATCAAAGAAGTTCTTGAGAGTTACCATAGGGGAGCTATGTCGTTGGAAGATTTCATTGGAGTGCTTAGTCCATCGGAGTGGGAGTGCACCAACCATACCGATGACAAAGACTTTGGGGAATATCATATCAGGAATTTCATTCCGACGACAAAGAATTCGAGTTGAAAAATTGGGATGCATTATAATAATTTCACGTGGGGGGGATATTTATTATTTTTGTTTATTTTATTATTTTTTACATGGGTGGTGGGGAATATTTTATTATTTTTAATTGTAGTAATTTTTATTTTTTTTTCACATAGATTTGGGGGTAATTTTATTAATTTGTATTTTTATTGTAATTTCACGTTGGTTAATTTTAATTGATTTTTTTGTTTTTATTTTATTTTTCTAATTTTTAGGATGAAAATTAGCCAAAATTACATTACAATCCANTTTTCACATAGATTTGGGGGTAATTTTATTAATTTGTATTTTTATTGTAATTTCACGTTGGTTAATTTTAATTGATTTTTTTGTTTTTATTTTATTTTTCTAATTTTTAGGATGAAAATTAGCCAAAATTACATTACAATCCATAGTTCCTATGCCTTCCCTAGGTTATTATTCAAATTAACTAAAGGGGATAACACCATTTAAGCCACTCAATATTGAATTCTCTTATGCATGTGTGATTTTTATTTTCAGGTTAATGATCAACGACCCAGATTCACCCACAAACATGATCAAGGGATGTTGAGCACCATTTTTCGAACAGACATATCTTGAGTTGCATGTGTCAGAATTGAGCTCATGATACCTTATTGGCAAGTTATCAATATGAATAATGCATTTGCAGAAGGATTTAGACGAAAAAAATAATGAAAAGCCTCATAAATCACAGAGAACAACAAACTACGAATTTGGGGGGGAAATGGATTGTGTAAACTTCAGATGGCCATATCCAGAGCTACATGCCATGAAATTGGGCCCAAGATAGCTCATCAAAAAGATAGAATAGATAAGAACAACATAACATAGTAAATATTGACAAATTGAAGGTGATAATTCTCAGAAAACACAAAACGTAGAAGATGCCTAAATTTAATTGAATAATGGGATGTGCAATGTTCCAACAATCATATTTGAAGCTATGAGAGTTGAAATCAGACCAGCAATAGCTTGATGGAAATATGAGACCGAGGAGAAGGAGACATGTTGTTCTTAATTAACAGGGAAAAAAAAAAAAAACTCCCATAAACATCACGAGGGATAGAAGATGACACCAACAAGCAAAGATAATAATATTTTCAAATGAATATCATTTATGAACTTCCTAAGTGAGAGAATAACCACCAAGCAATCTCTTCAGCTTTTTTTTGTAACTCCCACATGTTCATTTTTTAAAATGTAAAAGAAATTTGAAATGTAAAATGACAAAACAAAGGAAAAACAAAGTGAACAGACACTAGAGTTGAGGAGTCTCTCTTGTCTTATAAAAGAGAACTTGTTGAATGTAATGAAGGACTTTTTTCCTATTGTATAGACTAATAATACTCTTATTTATGAAGATATGAAGAGAAGAAGGCGTTTTGGAGTCAAAACTGCTTGAAAATGCTTGTGGGACTACTCTACACTTGTATTTGTTGTTTAAGTTTTCTGAGTGCTAATCATATGGACTATTTTTATGCTTATTATTTAGGATTCTTATGCTATTGTGATTTCTAATGAGTACATGGATGATGTTACAGGTCTCCTCTTCAACTACTTGAAATGATATCTAAAATATTATTGTTTTCACATATTATTGGTTGCCATGAATTATTTCTCTTGGCAAT
>SNQJ01S0004053.1:271556-283621 GCA_010110895.2 Picea sitchensis | reverse complement strand
TAGCCTTGTACCACTTTTTTGCCTCCATCTTCTTCCTTCAACCTGTAAACCCATTTATTCTGCAATGCTCTTTTTTCTTGCAGGAAACTGAACCAAGTCCCAAGTTTGTTTATTTACCAAGGAATCCATTTCCTCTTTCATGCATTTCTCCCACTTCCCTTTAGTGTCTACCTACATTGCCTCTTCATAACTTGTTGGTTCACCAGAATCAGTAAACAATAAATAATACAATGAAGGAGAGTATTGTTCAGGGGGTTTACTTAACCTGGTAGATCTTCTAACAACACTTGCAGGAGTTCGAGGTACTTGTTTCTCCTCTTGTTGTACATTTTGATTTTCTAGTACCTGTTGAGCACTCAACACACCCTAAAAATGCCTTTGTCGATTTTTTACTTTTTTGGGTACCACTTGATCTTCTGCACTTTCTGATTCGATTTCCTTTTTTTTTTTTTAATGTTTTGTCTTTGCTTATTTCCATGATTCTCATCACTTGTTCATGTTTTCTTGAACTTATGAAACTTCATGATTAAAAATACCTTAAACACCTAAATAAAGAATCAGAAACCAAACACTTCACCGAACGCGATCAAGGTCGACATCAAAAGGAATTCAAAGAAGGAAAAGAACCACTCAGAAAAACCTCAATCGTTGAGCGTCGATCTCCATTGACGTCAGCAAAAGGAATTTTTTGTTTGCGTCAAGTATTACATAAGGATATCGCCGATAGTTGATTCCCCTTTGGCATCAGTAAAAGACATGGGGGACAGATGTTAACAAAGAGAGAAAATATATTTTCGATGGTCGATGCCCCGATGCGCTTCATCGATATCGGGGAAAACATAGAAGGATCATCACCAACATATTGACCACAATCAAATTTATCCCAGATCGCTGATCCCCGATGCGTTTTTGACGTCAAGACATTTTCAAGGGAGTTGATTCGAAATCACTTTGATAGGTTTATCATCGATCGTCGACCCTGGATACTTTTTCGGCATTGGCAAGTAGAGATTTGTTTTAGCACGAATAACTTAAGGAAAGTATCGACTCTGATTAATACACGTGAATTAAGTCACCGGTCTTCAACGCCACATGTCTTTACCGGATTGGAGAACTGTATGGTCTTGTTTTACCCCGAGTCATTCTTGGTTCCCTAAGTTCGAGTCACACCTCCGAGTAAGTGTTGTCACATCAACAATGTATGGTAAAATAATTCGGCATCAGAACTTTTTGCATGAGGTTATCAACAAAAACGTTCATGGCACACCCCCGATCCCCGATCAACCCACTGAGAGAGCGACATGATGGGACGTTTTAGCATTAGATATGATCAGATTTTAAGAATTTAAGGAGACAATTAATGCCAAATCCTGCATTAGTTTCTACCTTGTGTGCCAATCAAAACAGTTGTTTAAAATTACCAATAGACCAAATCACCACCCGCACCTCCTCCATCAACCCACGATGAATTTAAGTTATAGAGATTAGGCGGCATATTTGTTAAAATTTCACTCATAACCCGAATTGAATGGCTGATGCGACATGGTAAGATCTTCCATGTTTAAATTCTCTTGAGCAATTGAAAACAAAATCATTTTGCGCATAAGAGAATTCTGGAGCATCTGAAGGAGCAAGGCGAGCGACTTGAAGGCTTTATCAACTCCATATTTATCAAAATAACCAGGTTTTAACAATATTTAGAAGTATGTATCCGAGTCTGTAAATGTTACATAGCTATAATTTATATGTTTTTATCCGAGTTTTTTTTTTACACAGTCTCTGAAATTTTATTTTAAGTTGCAGGAACAATGCTACCAAGAAAGCCAACCACTAGACGATCGTCGAGGGCACCGAAGCTGAAAGAATCAGAGGTAGATGAAGGCTCTTCTCCAGGGGTCGCAAAACAATTAGAATATGCCCCGAGGCCGAAACCTGTCATTAAGACAGCAACGAAGAAGGTTTTCATCCAGCCTCTGGCCTTTGGCGATACAAAGGCAAGAACAAGGTCCAAGATGGCGCTCCCACAATGGGGATAACTCTTTAACAAGATCAGTTGGGAGGAATACCCAGAATATGTCCCACATAGTGATCTAGATGTAAGGGTGCTTGACGACCAGGTGTTCATGAACATCCAACGGTCGTACCTACATATGGTGGCAAGAAGAACCACCGTTTTTCCCTGCATAGAAGTCTTAAAGTGGCTCATTGACCACACAGACAAAAAAAAATGTTTAATCAATGATGACAATGGTGGGTGTGTTGGAGTGTTCCTTCTGGTAGAAGTTCAAAAATACTAAAAACTCAGAGACCTCGAGGAGTGTCTAAATACATATTTCGTCGTGAAGTTCTATGAACACCACGACACTAGCTGAGTGATGGCCTCATGGTGGAGGGAGGACAAGAATTTTACCAACCAGAGCATTGGCTGGTATGGGACAACTAAGTTAAGGGAGCCATACATCTATTTGATGGCTCTCATCTGCCAATTATACGGAGAGAAATATTGCTCCAGGTTTTCATGGGCATGGAATATGCGTTTGGAATACACAGTTGCGATCGTCGGGTGCAGCTTCAATTGNACTGAGCAACTGTGTGCAGTGGGACTAGGAACTGAAGGAAGGGGAAGCACCAACGTTTTACATGGCTTCATACTTGTGCAATGTCATGTGCGCTAGAAATGTCTTCGCCAGCATGAATCTGAGTTGACATGTTACAAAACTCTCGGTCCACATCTACTTCAACATGCTATGGGAAAACATGTATAAGAAGTCCTACTCTCTCATCTACGATGAATTCATCGCCCAAATTTATTTTATTCTTTTTAAGAAGGAATGTCGAAGGCTATCGATGATAGCCAAAAAGATGATATCCAAGGTAGGCCATTGGTATTTGGACAAGCGCGCCACCTACATCAGGGTGTTAAGGGCCACCAGAGCACCACATCTCCTACTAGCTCATGTCCAAGACTGACTGGTAGTAGGATAAATATGCTATCAAACCATCTTGCAAGGCTACAACGCCACCCTGGTCAAGGACAAGAAACGAGCATTCATACCCTATGGTTTCCATGTAAGTTTCTACTTGGTAAAGGATACCGCTCAAACCAAACAAGAAGGGCTGAGCCAACTCGAGTTAAGATTCCTGACAGGCCAATTTTGCAAGCACGATCCAAAGGGGCTATTCTTGCAACATGCTTCATAAGTGTCATCCTGTTGGTCGTATTCCCACGACAAATTCAAAGATGAAGTCTTCAAAGAAAATGTCGAGGACTGGGATGAGGTGGTACAAAGGATGGCCGACCCAAAAATGACCAGGTTTAGGGCCATGAGCCTGGATGAACAGGCGACAAAAATATAATAATCGGCTCAAGAGGCCCTCAGAGCCAGGGAAGAAGTCAAAGCGGCAAAGGCAACAGAGGTTTCCCTGGTGGCTTCGGTGCAGAAAAAGGGATTTCCTATGACACTAGAGGCACAGGCAAGGGGATTTCTCCTGATAGAAAAAGAACAGAGAGTGATTGATCAGTTGCAGGATGACACAAACCTCATAGAAATGGCAAGGGTCCTTGCCGACAACCCAATTGAAATACGGGTAGGTCCAAGTGGCCCAGAGTTAATACAAATTGGAGAAATCGTTGGGTTAGATAACCCTAAAGTTACAATGCCACAAGCCAAATCTCTAGGGGACGTTTCAGCTCAGCCAGAGATAGCAAGAACATTAGGAAGAGAAAGTGGACCAAACCCCCTCCATGACTTAATAATAATATATGATGAGGAGGAGAGTTCGGAGGTGTCCTTGATGACTCTGGTGCAGATCACAGAGGAAAAGGAGCCCGAGAAGGCATCTTCCCCAACTCCTGATGCTCAAATTCAAGGCCTTCCACAGAATGACCAAGAGTTTGAAAGTGTATTCGACACTGAGCTACTCGATGTGTCGGAGACCCAAGTGGATAGTTCGAAGAACGAGCCAAGGTTGGGCGAACAAAAAGAAGAAGTTCCACAGCAGGAAATTGACATCTCAACAGTCGATTATCAAGTAAGTATTGATCCTACCCCTGATGCTTCAATTTCAGCTGATACTTTACCTCTCGATGAGCAACAACCAGAGGTCAGACCTTTGAAACACACGAAAGAGGTTCAGGAACCTAGTCTTGAAAATATTTACTCTGTCGGGAGCCTGAGAAATATGCTTACCTGGGGAGATCAGCAAATCCTCGAACCCATGGATGAGGTTGCTGATATACAAGCCATATCCTATGATCGAAAGAGGAAATCCATTTTGAAGAGAACCACCAATAAGAGGAGGCTTACTCTGGATCACTCCATCGTCATCACCATAGAGGAAAAATTAATTAGCACAGAGCATTCCAAGACATTTGAGATTATCGATGCAGGGATGGAAATCAGAAATGCCACCTTGGATAGACAGAAAAGGGATGAAGAGGAGCTCACCGATGCGCTAAAGGAGTTGGAACATATACTCCATTTGGAGAAATATTATGAGGAATCCACACAAGCCACAATGTTATTGAGAAACAAATTTCAGGACGCCTACAATAAATTCACAAATGAGCGACACCTTTTCACTGCAGGAATCGTCGATTTCCAAGAAGACACCCTCATGGAATTGGCGACGTGCAAAGATATGGAAATATGGTATGAAAAAGAACACCAAGAAATGGAGAGGATTGATTACATAAGCACCATTCAACAAGGTCGAGATGTCGAAGAGAATGACATTCGGGTACTAAGGGATAGCAACATTGATCGCATAAAGAAATCGACCAAATATTGGTTGAAAATGGCCCAAGAACCTCATCAGGAAATCCAAGAGAAATGGGTCGAGTGAGAAAAGAGTTGGACCAAGATCAACCGAGCGATGAGAGACAACGACCTCCCAGAATTTAGAACACCCGATGACTTTGTCGACTTGCATGACATAGTCAAATTACATGTCGAACAAGACTCATTGTGGGCTGCGGAGATAGCAAAGGTGGCTAACGTGGCGCCAGGTCAAGTGCAACAGTTCATGGAACACCCTATCAAGGCTTAGACCGTGTTGCAGTAGTTAAGTACCAAAGTAGTCAAGTATCGAACCTGAACAGTAGAGATAAAGGAAATCCTTTCGGCCCCAATGGACCAACACAGATTCTCATATGCCAACACATGCGAGGATCTCTTCATCCAATGGTTGGAGTATGAGAAGAGTCATCCACTCAAGTGAAACCATTTTATGACTCTTAGAATACTGAGCGATGAAAGCGCCATGTGGCGATGTTTTGTTTTAATTAGCTTTCACTTTTGATAGTTATTTTTAGTTAATAATATGTTATAAATAGGAGGATCGACCTGTTAGCAAAGGTTGATGGTTTTTGCAAAGACCCTCATTTTTGGATTTGTAAAGAACTATTTCAAAGCTACCTTAATTGAGAAGTATTGTTTAGGACCAGAGACAAGTTTTTGTTTTTCATCAAAAGTGTGTGTGATTGGATTTAAGAAGAATTATTTTTTATTTTATCTCATGAATGGATGTTGTAACGAGTAAGAGCCTCTAAATTTGTTGATAAGTTATCTGATTCAATATTTTTATAGTTCTTGTCTTTAATGATGAAAATTAAATCGTTGTGTTAATATGTGATTGATGATTAGAGTTACGGAAACTATTTTTCTTACCATCATTTATTGCATGTATGTTGTTGTTCCTGATAATCGTATCTCAGTCAATAATTGGAACACCAACAGGTTAATTTATTAGTACTAGGTTTGTTGTAGGTGTAAGAATCGTTGTCTGCATGCTTGAGTAGGAGGGTTATCCTGAGCTCAAACTTCTTCAGTAGTTAAGTCATTTCCCCTTTGTTACCCAACTGGTTTATTCCAACATTTATCTTGTATTGGTCCCACCTATAAGAGAAAATACAAAAAGAGAATGTTCGAACTAAAGGAGTATTTTTCACAAGAAGACATCTTGTCAATCACTACGTAAAGCCCATCAATTAATTGGCCAGATCGCAAGATCTGGAGAACCATTCCACCATTAAACGCTACATAGTCTAATTGGGCCTCAGTGGCGGGTTTGGTTCCTACTGTTGAGTTAAAGGGATTTAAGACCCCTTAAGAGAATTTGCGCTAGAAGGATGGCTTGAAGAATGAATGGCTGAAATCCACCTTTCAAATAAATTGAATAGCCTGTAGATTCAAAACAACCCACATAATATTTCACACAGCCTGTATATTCAAAACAACCCACATAATATTTCACACAGCCTGTATATTCAAAACAACCCACATGCATGGCTAGTCATTCCCAAGACAACCCACACACACCGAGTACTCCTGAAACGAGTAACTCACCCCAGCAAGAGGAAGAACATCTATTCCTTGAAATAACTTACACTCTCCCTCACAAGGAGTTAAACCAGTTTAGAAGAATCACAAGAGCTTACACCTGACAGATAGGAGCGTTTCCCTTAGCACTGTTACTTCCTCGTAGAAAACAATTAAGAAGACTAGTGGTCGATACCCCAAACCAGGTTTTTGTGCACACAATAGAAGACCTGATATATTTCTCCCTCACCGAAATCAAACATCCTCTCAATCTAATCCCTGAAACACCAGTCGACAACTTCTCTGATCCCGACGAGGAAGGGTTCAACTCTGAACGCTCAGTTTCGGGATCAGATGACATGGAAGATAACAGTGATCATAATGAAGAAAAGGGAAACCCACCTCATAATAATAAACCTTGGTTAGCCAGAGATGATCTGTCCATCCCTGGATGAGTACATAACCTTCCTCGACATCTAGAAAAGTTACTCCCTAAATTTGACCCTAAAACCTTAGTACTTCCTGAAGACCATATAAAAAAATTCATACTAGCTATCAGACTGATGAATTTCTAACATGAAGATGTAGTATGCAAACTTTTCCCCTATACGTTTGAGAATTCGACCTCCACATGGTATTTCAACTTACCTGTAGGATCAATAACCAGTTGGATGAAGTTTCAAAAGGATTTTCTAGATAAATTTGTAGAAGAAACCACTACAGGAGCTTTGATGGCCGAGTTGTTCGTTGCCACCGTGAGTTCAAAGGAGAAGGTTAAATACTTTAATCAACGGTTCACCACGATCCTAAAAAAATTCCAACCTGAAGATAAACCCACTCAAGAGTTGCAAATTGAAGTATATGCTAATGCTCTCCCAGCTTCTATTTCCATGTTCGTGAAGAGGGTTGCCAAAGCAACCTTAGCTGAGAATTTTGAAGAAGCCAAAACAATAGAATTCCAAATGAAGGGATGTAAAGAAGGCCAAGTCTTACTAGTTAAGAAGGAAGTTCAACCTCTTCCCAGGAGAGGACTCCTTTTGACTAGACCCCCAGGGAAATAAACAGAACAGGGTCTTGAAAAGGGAAGTGGAGACATAGAATACCTACAACGCATGGTTAAGAAATTGTCAAATGAAATCATAGACATGAAAAGAAGTGCAGGGGAAGGGAACCAAGGCCAGAGGCCCTATAAACCCTTTTTTAAAAGAAATCCACCTTTCAAAGAAATTGAACCCCCCCAACCAATTTAAACATCGATCTAGGAAATGTAGCATCCAACTCTTTATGTACCTATCACCAAGAAAAAAACTCAGAAAGAGACTATCCACAATGGATGCATGCCATGAATTTGATGGCCAAACGGTTTCTAGATGAGGTTTCCCTAACCGAAAAATCAAGCAGCTCAACTATGAATATTGTTGATCAGGAGGAATTTGATCCACCAGAAGAAACAACCATGTTAATATGGGACCCTGACCTACCAATGCCTTCCAATGACCTATTTGAGGTTCAAGAACCACCCGCAGAAGTCTTGGTTGTGCAAACACGAAGTAGGGGTCAACCTGTCTCAAACGAACTTACTACGACCCAAGCTTCGGGAGGAAAACAAGCTCCCGATCACCCAAAAGAACCTTTTATCCCCCGAATAAATCCTATAAACATCCATACACGAGAATCACCCAATCTAGACTACAATATAGTAGAAGATTTGAAAAAGTTGAAGGAAAACATATCAGTCATGGACATGTGTAGAATCCCTCAACAAACAAACTTTTTGTTACAAGCATTGAAATCAATAGAAAGTCCTACACCAAGCACTGACCAAGGAGAAAATCTAACTCCCACAGATCTAAGAAATAAACCAACTGTGAACGCCTGCTCTGAAGATAAGAAGGGAAATCCTTTTGTCCCACCGTTCCTTTTGACATTTGAAGTCTTCAACATAAACCTCCATAACTGTTTGGTTGACTCAGGAGCATCCTCTAATGTTATGCCTTTGTCTATATGTAATAAATTAAACACATTCCCTCTCAAAAGTGATAAACATGTGATACAACTAGACATAACTCATGTAAAAGTTATGGGAGAACTTAAAGATGTAATGATCAAAATGGCGACTCACCTAAAATTTGTTCAAGTAATTGACATCATTGTAGTAAATATCCCAGAAGATTACAGATTTCTATAGAGTCGAGATTGGTCCGAGAAGTTAAACAGATACTTTAGTACACATTGGGATCACCTTTGGCTACCATTAAAGGGACACATGGATATGGTCAGAATTGATAGGGAAATATATCTAAAACATACTGTTGCTGACATAGAAACCCCTAACGAACCCTCATTGACATATTTCCCTGTGCTAGGAAATTATTCCTGTGACTCCGAGTTTGGGAATTTCTCCCCCCTCTCATCTGATATCCCTCTTACTCAATACTCCAAAATAAGTTTTCAAGAAAAATTTCCAACAACGGCAAAGGAAACCCTCTTCTGTCAGGAACAAGTGTTAGAAACCACATAACATATAAGAGGAAAGGAGGAAAGTGATAAGAAAGAGGAAGCTGATAGGTTTTTCCCACAAGTTTGGACCTTATCCTTCGATGGATCTAAATCGCAAGAAGGGTCAAGGGAAGGGTGCATCCTCATTGATCCAAAAGGTAAACGAAATTTCTTGTCCTATAGACTAGAATTTGAATGCACAAACAACACCATCGAGTATGAAGCTCTAGTACAAGGGCTAAAGAAAGCCCTGGACTTAAACGTTAAAGAATTGAAGGTTTTCAGAGATTTTGAAATCATCGTTAGAGAAGTAAGGAACACTATACATTGTAACTCTCCCCACATGAGAAATTACCAACAGGAAGTGCACAGACTAATAGAACATTTTGAATCTTTCAACATTACAGCAATCCCCAGAACAAAGAACACTCTTGTTGATTCTCTGGCCACCGTTGCCTCAATGTTATCCCCTCTAGAAGACTACGAAGCATTCTGATTCACTGTGGAGCTACTCTACAAACCATCGGTGCCCAAAAATATTTCTAATTGGAAGGTCTTTGAAGAAGATGAACAGATCATAAAATTTTTGACCAATCAGGATAATTTTAAAGACTTGGCCATTGACAATGAAGTATTTCATGAGAAATTAGTAGAAAATGATCCTCATACAGATCAACTGACCAACAAACCAAGGTATCACACGATACCGAAAGGGGTAGCTAATTTAGAAAACCTTTTTGACTTAAGAGAAAGATTCAAAGGGTCAACTAACACAAAGCCAGGGAGTTCCTATCCCATGCACGAAACTATAAATCTAGGAACCCCGGAAAACCCCAAGAACATAAATCTCAGTAAGACAATATCTAAAGAGGAAAGGAAGGCCTATCTCAAACTTTTCAGGAAGTATCAAGATGTCTTTGCATGGTCCTACCGAGATATGAAAACTTATGACACTCGTATCATTCAACACACAATCCCGTTAAAGCCCGGAGTGAAACCTTTCCAATAGAAGCTCCAGAGGTACCACCCATCCCTGGAGCCTCTCATGTGTCAGGAGTTAAAGAAACTACTATATGCCAAGATTATCTTCTAGGTTAGACAGTCTGCATGGGTAGAAAATTTGGTTCATGTGAGGAAAAAGTCTGGGGAGATCTGCCTATGTGTAGATTTAAGAAACCTCAACAGAGCTTTAGAAAAGGACAATTACCCAGTTCCACCAATGGAGAAACTCTTGCAGACTGTGTCTGGCTCTGAGATTTTCTCCCTACTGGATGATTTTTCAGGCTACAACCAAGTTCTAGTTTCAGAGGAAGACCATTTGAAGACTACCTTCCGAACCAGGTGGGCAACCTTTTCTTATAAATGCATGCCTTTTGGGTTGATCAATGCAAGGGAAACCTTCCAGAGGGCCATGGACGTAGCGTTTCGAGGAATAATCAACAAATGTGTAGTAGTATATTTGGATGAAGTAACTGTGTATTCAAAGAACAGAGAAGATCACATCCAACACTTCACCTAGATTTTCGAAAGGTGTAGGAAATATGGTATATCCTTAAACCCTAAGAAAACTATTTTTGGTTTCGAGGAAGGTAAATTGCTAGGCCATATTATATCTCAAGTAGGAATTCGCATAAACCCAGAATGGATTAGGGCTATATCTCAGCTTCCATCACCCCACAACAAAAAGGCTATGCAATCTTTCTTCGGGAAAATCAATTTTATAAGAAAATTCACCCCTGATTTCGCTGAAATTATCAAACCCTTACAAAAAATGATTTGCAAAGATGTTGAATTCAAGTGGGATGATGAGAAAAAAAGTTCCTTCAACAACATTAAGGTGGAAATATCTCAAGCCCCAGTATTGCAAAGCCCCGAATTTGGCAAAGATTTGTTCCTCTACACTTTTTCTTCCGACCAATCGTTAGCTGCAATATTTACTCATAAGGATGATGACAACAATGTGGCCCCACTCTCCTTTATGAGCACTAATATCCAAGGGGCCGAACTAAATTACCCTACTATAGACAAACATGCTTATGCGGTGTACAAGGCAGTGAAACACTTTAGATATTACATCCTTAAGAACCATACCAAAGTCATCATGCCTCACCTTGTTGTCCGATCCCTATTCACTCAACAGGCGATGGGGGAAAGAAGAGGAAACTGGATGGTATTAGTCCAAGAATTTGATCTAGATATAAAACTTGCTAAACTAGTTAAGGGACAAGGGTTATGCAAATTGGCAGTTGAAGCCCAGGACCAAGTAAATGAAGACCCCAGATGGGAGAATGAATTATCATTATGGTGTGGTGAAGCTTCATACGTCTCTCTAGGGCAGGAGTCTTGGTATCAGAAACTGACTTATCTCCTGCATCGTGGAACTTTCCCAAAAAACCTAAATCCTAGGGAAAGGAGAGCCTCAGGTTAAAATCAACACAATATCACCTCATAAATTCGGTGCTCTTCCGTGTTAATTATGATGGGGTAATTTTAAGATGTGTCGAACGTGAAGATGTAGATAAAGTTCTCAAGGAGCTCCATGATGGTCCTACAGGTGGATATTTCGCAGGAAACACCAATGCTCATAAAATACTGAGAGCTGGATATTATTGGCCTACTCTGTTCAAGGAGGCTCACACATATGCTAGGAACTGTAAAACTTGTCAAATAAGCGCGGGGAGGGAAAAGAGAGCAGTTGTCCTGCTCCAACCTGTGGTCATTTCTAGGCCATATGAGCAATGGGGGTTAGATATCATAGGAGAAATTACACCGAGTTCTTCAAAAAAACATAGATACATACTAACTACCACCGACTATTTCATGAAATGGGTAGAGGCCATCCCTCTGAATCATGTAAATGAAAAGGTGGTGATCCAATTCATAGAACAATAGTTGATCACAAGGTTCGTTGTGCCTTCCGTCCTTGTTTTTGATAATGCAACTTACTTTTCTTCCACCTTATTAACAGAGTTTTCTCTACAAAAAGGAATCATAATTAGATACTTTGCAAACTATTATCCATAGGGGAACGAAGTGGCAAAATCTGTTAGACAACTGANCCATGTTAGACAACTGAGAGGGGGGGGGGGTGAATTAGTTGTTACCGTGCTTAAACAATTATGGTTCTTTTAAACTCTTTGTAGAGACACTGAATGATGATCACAATAATGCAAGGAAATAAACAATGGCACTTTCAACAACATTCACATATATGAGAAACACAGAGACAGATATTTCCTGAGGAAA
>SNQJ01S0004053.1:238143-259732 GCA_010110895.2 Picea sitchensis | reverse complement strand
ATATGTATATATATATATATATATATATATATATATATTGCATGACAAAAAAGTTTGGTTACATCAAAAAGTACATAGAAGGGAAAAACTTTGGGTCTTCACACCCATAACCATCATCATACAGACTTTACAATCATCAGAAAGACTCTAATTTTCTTGCATCACATTGTTCTCCAAGTAGCACATCACTGCGCGGGCTACTCGCCTCAGTAAAGAGTTAACACTCTCAGGCACTCCCACAGTGTGTCTCTGTAAATGTAGAGGCACTTCCCACCTCCTGAGAGGAGGGATACCCGTCGTGAGGCCTTGAAGGTTTCTTTCAACCTCCTGGAAACCTCCTGCTGCTACCCCTTGATCTACCACTATCTTAGCATCCCCGTGATGCCCCAGTGTTGGTATCTCTGCCGGACGTTTTTCTCCCTTATCTGCATGATTAAATGATACATCCGTTAGAAACTCTTCTATTGTACCCAAAAAAAATAATATAAGTTTTAAAATAAAAATAAAAAACACTTGACAAGATCATTTTGGTTTCTCACCTGACACGTCCCAATCCTCCCCTTCTTGAAGAACCAAATCCATGCTTCCCCGGAAATCCACTCCAGCGTATGGGAAGTCTTCTATCACAATCAATTGGTGCCTCATCCAAGCGAATAAATCACTAGCGAACTTGAACTCTGACTCTGAGCCTAGTCTCAGAGACAAGCTAGTCTATCGTTCCATACGTGGTTCTCCCACTGGTCGTACTGCTAATGCAATCTGAGGTTGCATCTGAGGAATGTGTTCTAATAATAAAGAAACCAAGAATGAACCGTACCCAAACTGCTTCTACTGCCCTGCCCTGCATCTCGTAATCTGCTCCTTCACATTCTGAAGGAACCCTGCACTCTAATTAAATAGTGTTGGCTCTAGACACTGTAAACCATAGGCCACCTATGATATTGAAAATAGGTGTGAACTGGTACTTCCCGCTATACTCGTAATGGAAAATAGAATGGACCGAAGAGGTAGGTCCCTGATGTCTTTGATCGCGATTCTACCTCCCACTAGTCTCGATCCCGGGACACAATGATTTTCTAGGTACTCGTATACAGGTACAGGGAGTACCCTATGTCTGGATAAAATAACGGGGGCCCCTGTTTTTGAGAGGTCGATCAGGAAGTACACATATTCCAACTCAATGGTAAGAAGTTGCGCTCCAATTTGGAACCCCTGTTCCACAACGTTCCACCGCCCGATCATATATTCGAGAAGAAGAAACTCTTTCTTCATATTTTTCATTCTAAAGAATTTGAGGATACCACAATTCCTTAAGGAGGCCCTCGATCGAGGATTTTGTAACTCAACCACATAATTGAGCTCATGCTCTCTTTATTTCCACTCGATCATGACTTTTGCCTAAGTTACCTGCAATCATCAACAATTAAAAGTCTTTAGTCACGTTTTTTCGGCAATTATTGGGCAATCAAAAAAATTTAAAAACATTTGGGCTCTTTTTATAAGTCCAAGGCCCCCTTTACATGCACACCAGGGTGTCAATTCTACCTTACAATGTCCACCAAGGCATTGTGAAAAAATATAACACTCCCCTTCACATACTGAGGGAGCGTTGGTCGTTTTTGGGCGTTTTTCTTGTGTTTCTGGGCAGCTCTCTTCTCACTCTCACATGAGAGCATTGGCGCTCCCTTATCATCTTGCAGGAGTGCTTACAAAATCGGGTAGCACTCCCCCTCTAATTCTAGAGGAGTGTCGAGCCCTTTTGGGCACTTGAGACAACCCAGGGCATCATTTTTAAAGCCCATTCATTGCCTTAAAACAAAATTTAAACTGTGTAAATTTAAGAAAGGAAGAAGAGAACCAACCTGTTCTAGACGGCGATGAAAATAGATGAACGTATCTCTAGAACCAATCAACGCAAGGATCACCCTCCAAAACTCAAATTCTCCACTGCTCAAAATCTTTGCACAAATGAAATGGTAATTGACATTTTTTCCTATATTACTATTTATAAAATTTTATTTTTGACAAAGCATAGTTATTTTTGGGTCTTTGAGAAATACTTTGGAGGCCTTATTAATACGTTGGCACGTAGTTTTGACATTGTTGACAGGTTTTGAAGCAGTTTCGTTCGATTTTTTATCTTGTTGCACTAACGAGCATGGTCTTTCGTCCATTCTCATGCTTGGAAAAACACGAGAATGCACCGAGCAACCTTTTATCTCTTTTTCGGGCTCGCATGGATACACAAAAAATGAACCCTCTGGAGTCATCTTTAATCTGTTTTCAGACTCTCTAAACATGAAAAGATTGTCGAGTGATCTTTCTTCCTTTCCCACTCGTTAAAAGGTTTGAAAGGGCGTCTTTCGAGTGATAATTTATCTCTTTTTCGGCCTCGTGAGACTAACATTACGAAAAAGGACAACTCTGGAGTCTTCTTTAAGTCATTTTCAGACTCTCTAAATATGAAAAACCATCGATTTTACCTTCTCTGGACTCGTTAAACAATCATACATTGAAGGGCCCATATGGGAATGAACCCTTACTTCTTCTAGTTCATTAAAAATGAAGAGGAACTTGCCGAAGGTGAGTTATATCAAGCATGTGTTACCCTCCTCGAGCTCGTTAAATTACAAATAGGTACTCATCTATCTGGATGGCGTAAAAATTGAAAGAAGCAAGCCAAGCAGTTTTTTGAGAACATCAGCAGTTACCCTTGTAGTCGCCTTGGACACAACGCTTTGTCTTCGCACTCATTTTAATCCGTTGAACCTCTGCATTGAACCGATCCTCTGAGTTTCTTTACTCCTTTGGGTCACTCGATGAAAGTCACAGTATCCACTACATTATTTTGTTTTGGTCCATGTCGTGTTTCTGCTGTCGTGCCTCAGTGTTCAAGGAAAGTATCTGCCTTGAGAGTCAACCATCACAAATTTCCTATTTCAATACCCGTCTCAGTCCATCTTCTTTTGATCCACCAATTTGCATCTCTGTGTTCGTTTCATGTCGTTGATGGGGGATACATTAAGACCCTCCTTCGACGAGTCTATTCCTGTCGACTTCAACACATTATCTGGGAACTAGACTTAGAAACCAATTAGTACCTTGGGACCTGCATGCCTCAATGGAAGGCCTCCCCGCGTTCGACAATGGGTTTACATCATTGACCTATGATTGGATGATTCCATGGATGTTTGACTTCAGATCATCCATTCACATTCGTTGGAATGTACTAGAGTACCTTGGGAATCATTGACATCAATGGTGATTTCCCTCACGCTTATTAACGGTTTACCTTATTGACCAGTAATCAAGTGGTTTATGCCATGTTCGACATCAGGACATATATTCACATGGATGGATTTGTACTACATAGGGATCGGTAAGAAGAACCTGGGTTGAGTCATCACTCTTATATGTACTTTGCCTATGTTGCGACGAAGTTTCTCTTGAACATTGACACATATACTATCACATAGATCCACTTTGTATTGGTCGTGGCTATGTATTGTTGTCTCGTAGATCCACTGTGTATTTTTTGTGGCTATGATCAGTTCAGGTCATGGGAATATAGATCCACATTGTATATTCAATGGTTATACCTTTTTGTCTATATAATTATGGATTTGCAATGTATTTTATGGCGACCATACCTTGAAAGTCTTTATCACTCAAGCATAGGTATGCCTACCTTGGGTTTGAAACATGTCATAATATTTGTTTGATGGTTGTGTGCAACTTCTTCCAGGTTCCCTGAGTCCATACCCTTGCTCAAAAAAGTCTACAAAGTACTTCAGTCATTATTTCATGTCTTCTAACTTCGCACTTTGGGGGGAAATCTGTTACACATCAAAATTACTCATTACAATGATGACCTGTTGTTGTCATTACCAGTGTTGCATTTTGGCCACAAGTGTCACAAATATAATACTGTCATCTTGCCTGTGTCACATCTCGGATGAAATTATCAAGAACACTTTAAAGACACCTCAAAAGACTGGTTTTGAAGAGGATAAATCATTTGACATAGAGTACAGGTACTTTGCCATGGAAAAAACCACTCAAAAATCATTTTTGGAAGGCAGCGCTCCCCTATACACTGTCAGGGAGCACCAACGCTCTGTACCCTCTTTTGGGGGAGCATTGCAATGCTCTGTGCCCCCTTTTGAGGGAGCGCTGGCCTTTTTGAGCGAATTTTGGACAGTTGAGGGAAATCAAGGAAGAATCCTCTTCATCTCTGGAGTCGGTTGGATTCGAATCTGAGTTCAAGCCTCAATCTTAGGGAAGATCCACAACTCAAGGAGAAGGATCCTCAACCTATCCCAAGAATCTCTTAAGTGGTTAGGCCTCTCCAATCCTATATAAGGAGGCATCCTCATGGTGAAAAGGGGAGACATTTAAGGCATCAAACTTATGATCTCATAAGGGAGATATCATTGAAGCATAATCAATTTGTGTGTGGATTACTTGAGCAAAGGGTTGGACAAGGAGAGCTGGGAGAGGTTGTTGCACCTTCATCAAATGTCTGTAAGTATTCTCTATTGTTCTCATTAATATACATATGTGCTTGGCCTGTTTCTTTCAAGGTTGTGTTTGTTCTACATGAACTTGTCTCTATAGATAGATCTGGTTTCAATCTAATCTTAGTAGAATAGGAAGCTTGTTATGTCTTTGTTTGTTTTGCAGGACTTATCGAGGAGCTTGGGGATCAAAGATCGACTTGGACTGTGCAAGGAAGAACATCATTTAAAAGGTACACCTTTCTTCCTCTTCTCTATACTTTAGTTTAGCTAGGTTTAAAAGGATGTTAGTGACCAACGTTAGCACCCTTTCTGTCTTGGTCTTAGGAGTCTAGAGTCCAAGAGGGAATCCACTTGTCTGCAGGGGGATTCTCCTGTAACAACAACACCACCCTGGTCAAGGACAAGAAACATGTGTTCATACCGTATGGTTTCCATGTAGGTTTCTACTTGGTAAAGGATACCTCTCAAGCCAAACAAGAAGGGTTGAGCGAACTTGAGTTCAGATTCCCGACGGGATGATTCCACAAGCATGATCCAAAGGGCTTGGACTTGCAACATGATTCACAAGTGTATTCTTGCTGGCTGTACACCCATGAAAAATTTGAAGATGAAGTCTTCACAGAAAATTCTCGGGACAAGGACGAGGTGGTACAAAGGATGGCCGACTCAAAAATGACGAGGTTCAAGGCCATGAGCCTGGATGAACTTGTGACGACAACAGAACAGTCAACTCAATAGGCCCTCAGATCCAAGGAAGAAATTAAAGCGACAGAGGCAACATAGGTTTCCCTGGTGGCTCTGGTGCAAAACACAGGATTTCCTATGACACCAGAGGCACAGGCAAGGGGATTTCTCTTGATAGAATAAGCACAGAGAGTGATCGATCAGCTGAAAGATGACCCGAACCTCATAGAAATGAAAAGGGTTCCTACCGACAACCCAATTGAAATCCAGGTAGGTCCAAGTGGCCAGAGTTAATACAAATTGGAGAAATCGTCAGGTTAGATAACCCTGAAGTTACAACTCCAAAAGATAGATCACCAGGGAATGTTTCAGCTCATCCAGAGATAGGAAGAACATCAGGGAGAGAAAGTGCACCAAACCCCTTCCACAACTTAATAACAATCTATGATGAGGAGGAGAGTTCAGAGGTGTCCTTGGTGACTCTGGTGCAGATCACAGAGGAAAAGGACCCCGAGAAGGCATCTTCCCCAGCTCTCGACGCTCAAAGTCAAGGCCTTCCACAAAATTACCAGGAGGTTGAAAGTGTCTTATACACTGAGCTACTTGATGTGTCAGAGACCCAAGTGGATAGTCTGAAGGATGACAGGGTCGGGTGAACAAAAATAAGAAGTTCCACATCAGGAAATCAACATCTCAATAGTCGATTATGAAGTAAGTACCGAGCCTACCCCTGGTGCTTCAATTTTAGCCGGCACTTTACCTCCCAATGAGAAACAACTAGAGGTTATACCTTTGAAAAACATAGAAGAGGTTCAAGAACCTAGTCTTGAATAGATATACATTGTCGTGAGCCTAGGAAATATGATTACCTAGGGAGATCAACAAATCCTCGAACCCGTGGATGAGGTTGCTGATATACAAGACATCTCCTATGACCAGAAGAGGAAATCCATCGTGAATATAACCACTAAGAAGAGGAGGCTTACTCTAGATCTCTCCATCCTCATCACCACAGAGGAAAAATTAATTAGCACAGAGCATGCCAAGACATCTGAGCTTATCAACACAGGGATGGAAATCACAGATGCCACCCTAGATAGAGAGAAAAGGGATGAAGAGGAGCTGGCCACTACACTGAAGGAGTTGGAACATCTATGCCATTTGGAAAAATATTATCAGGACTCCACACAGACCACATTGTTCTTGAGAAACAAATTCCAGGACACCTACAATAAATTCACAAATGAGCAACGCCTTTTCACTGCAGGAATCGTCGATTTCCAAGAAGACACCCTCATGGCACTGGAGATGTGAAAAGATATGAAAAAATGATATGAAAAAGCACACCAAGTAGTGGAGACGATCTATTACATCAGCGTCAATTAGCAAGGCCGAGACGCCGAAGGACACAACATTCGGGTACTAAGGGATAACATCATCGACCGCATTAAGAAATTGACTGAATATTGGGTGAAAATGGCCCAAGAACCTCATCAAGAAATCCAAGAGAAATGGACCGAGTGCGAAAAGAGTTGGACCAAGACCAATCGAGCAATGAGAGACATCGACCTCCTAGAATTCGACACACCCGATGACTTCATCGACTTGCATGACATGGTCAAATTACATGTTGAACAAGACTCATTGTGGGTTGTGGATATAGAAAAGGTGGCGAACATGGCGCCAAGTCAAGTGCAACAGTTCATGGAACACCCGATCAAGGCTCAGATCGTATTGCAATAGTTAAGTTCCAGAGTAGTCAAGTATCGGGCCTGGGAAGTAGAGATAAAGGAAATCCTTTCGGCCCCAATGTACCAACACAGATTCCCATATGCCAACACATGCGAGGATATCTTCATCCAATAGTCAGAGTACGAGAAGATTCATCCACTCAAGTGAACCATTTGATGACTCTTAGAAGACTGAGCGATGAAAGCGCCATGTGGTGATGTTTTGTTTTACTTAGCTTTCACTTTTGATAGTTATTTTTACTTAATAATATGTTATAAATAGGAGGATCAACTTGTTATCAAAGGTCGATGGTTTTTGCAAAGACCCTCATGTTTGGATTTGTAAAGAACTATTTTAGAGTTGTCTTAATTGAGAAGTCTTGTTCAGGACCAGAGACAAGTTTGTATTTTTCATGAAAAGTGTGTGTGATTAGATTTGAAGAAGAATTGTTTCCGATTTTATCTCATGAATGGATGTTGTAACGAGTAAGAGCCTCTGAATCTGTTGATAAGTTATATGATTCAATATTTTTATAGTTCTTGTCTTTAATGATGAAAAGTAAATCATTGTGTTAATATGTGATTGATGATTAGAGTTAAATAAACTATTTTTCTTGCCATCGTTTATTGCATGTATGTTTTTTTTCTTGATAATCGTATCTCAATCAATAATTGGAACACAAGCAAGTTAATGTATTAGTACTAGGCTTGTTGTAGGTGTAAGAATCATTGTCTGCATGCTTGAGTAGGAGGGTTATCCTGAGCTCAGACTTCTTCAGTAGTTAAGTCCTTTCCCCTTTGTTACCCAACTGGTTTATACCATCATTTATCTTGTATCGATCCCACATATAAGAGAAAATAAAAAAAGAGAACGTTTGAACTGAAGGATGAGTTTTCACAAGAAGACATCATGTCGATCACTACATAAAGCCCATTGATTAATTGGCTAGATCGCAAGATCTGGAGAACCATTCCACCATTAAATGTTGCAAAGTCTAATTGGGCCTCGGTGGTGGGTTTGGTTCCTACTGTTGAGTTAAAGGGATTTAAGACCCCTCAATAGTACCTTTGGAATTTTTTTCTCAGTGATCTCATCAAGAAATGTGTATTATGGTTTTTCTTCTTTCTATTTCCTTCCCTGCAATTGATCTGTATACATGACCTTCTAATTGAATATGACATCTCTACTCCTAATGATTTTTTGATTTTCATAATCTCATAAGCGATAACCAGAATCATTAAAACCATATCCAATAAAGGTACACTTCTTGGATTTTACTTCAAACTTTGTTCTATTTTCTTTATCAATATGGACAAATGCTTCACAATCGAAAGTCTTCATAAATGAATAGTTTACCTTTTTACCTGTCCATGCCTCCTCTGGAATACCACCAGCCAAAGAATTTGAAGGTACTTTGTTTATCAAGTAAACAACAATATCTACATCATCTACCCAAAACTGTAAGGGAAACCCTGGATGCAGTCTCATACTCCTTGCACGCTCCATGATTGTCTCGTTCATCCTTTCTGACACACCATTTTCTTGTGGTGTTCCTGGAACTGTCTTGTCTCTATTAATCCCATGGTATGAACAATAATCATCAAAATTCTTGCTTCAGTATCCACCTCCATTGTATAATCTGAGACACTTCAACCTTTTTCCTGCCTCATTCTCAACCAAAGCTTTCCATTTCTTAAAAGTATAAAAAACATTAGATTTTTTTTAATGCAATAAACCCAAGTTTTTCTAGTTTCATCATCAATAAAAGTAACATAATAATGAGAGCCACCAAGAGATTATACCTGAGTTGGTCCCCATACATATGTATGCACAAGCTCTAACCTTTCACTCTTCTTTTCTTTTTTGACTCTGAGAAATCCAACTCTCTTGTTTTTTCCATAAACACAGTGCTCACAAAAATCCAAATCAATTTGTTTAATATCTAGAAACAAATTTATTTGTGAAGTATCTGCATCCCCTTCTCACTCATGGGTCCAATACTATGATGCCACAGTGTTCTATCCACTCCTATAGAAGCTAAATATATAGAAGAGTTAGTATTTCTAGTACATAAATACAATGTACCTACCTTCTCTCATTTTTCTATCACCAACGATCCTTTGGTGACCTTCCATGCCTTATCTGTAAATATGGATATATAGCCTTCAATTGCCAACTGTCCTGTTGAAATTTGATGTTTCCTTAGATATGGAACATGTCTTACCTCTTTCAAAACCATTGGTTTCCATTCTTTTGCTTTATTTGTACATTTCTCATTCCAACAATTTTGCATGGTGCATCATCACCCAACTGAACTTGTCCAAAATCACCTTGAACATAATCTAGAAAATGCTTCCTATGGGGTGTGGCATGAAATGAAACCCCTGAATCTACTACCCATGACTCATAAATATTATCTACAGAAAGAATCAAATCATCTTGTAACACATCAACTGTTACATTTGCTTCCTGATTTTTCTCATGTTGTCCATCTCTTTGTTTCTTTGGAGCTTTGCAATATTTCTTCAAATGTCTTTTCTTCCAACAATTCCAACACTCTATCTTTCCCAGTATGGATTTGGATCTTCACTTCCTATAATTCCCATGGTTCCCTGGGCCCTTTCCTCTATCCTTTTGTCTTCCCCTGTTCTCCATGTTAATGCATTACTTGATGTCTCACCTGTACTTTTCCGTCACATTTCCTCGCTAAGGATAACACCAACAAAATCATCAAATTTCAGAGTGTTTGAACCAGAGATAGAGTTACTTGCAACCATGGCCAATCTGTTCCATATTTCTAGCAATGAACACAACATTACAAGATCCCTAACCTCATCATCAAAGTCCACTTTTACAAAACTTAGTTGATTAGTAACCATATTAAATTCATTTAAATGATATGCAATAGACCCACCTTCTAACATATTCATATTAAATAATCTCTTCATTATAAATACCTTATTGGATGCTGAGGGTTTTTCGTACAGTTTATCCAATGCATCCATCAACTCCTTCGTTGTCTTTTATTTTGAAATATTGAAATCCATCGACGCTGCCAAGCTCGGTCGTATCGTTCCTAGTTCCTTTCTGTCAAGAGCCTCCCATTCTTCATCCTTCATGGCCATTGGTTTATTTTCTATTATTCCCAATGGTAGGAATAGATCCTTCTGATATAAATAATCTTCCATCTGCGTCTTCCATAATTTTTAGTTTTGGTTGTTAAATTTACCAACCCTAAACTTTCCATCTTCCGCCATTGCTCCCACTCGAACTAGGAACCCTATTTTCCTGTGAGTTACCTTTCGCTCTGATATCGATTGTTAGAAAAATAGGAGCGTGGGGAAATAAAATAAAACAAATGCGTAAATAAAACATAGGAGATACACAATACAATAGAGGCACATATATACACAGTTCACCTAGTGTGGGCTACGTCCACTAGATAAATTTCTAGGTCCTTCCTGTATTATTATCCAACAAATGAAGGGATACAACCTACAACACACCCAGTGTAACTTCCTCTTCTTTCTCTCACAGTCTCCTCTCTCAGAATACAATATTCACAATAATACCCAGTCGCAATACAATTCCCTAGAGGGTTTCCTTCTAGGGAAAAAAACCCGAACATAATCTCTATCATCATATCTGTGACTTAATGATGAACGATCAAGATTGACTATGAAATTAAAATATACATTTACAAGGCAATTTTTCCTTCAGGGGCTTCACCTCCAAATCCTCGCTAGCCCCCAAACCCTACAGGGGGGGTAAGCCCCTCCTGCAACTCCCCCACGTGGAGGGGTGTATAGTCTTCATGGGGTATAAACATGGCTAAAAAAAGGACCTTTAAATTAGGAAGATAATCAAGCTCCACAACCAACAAACCTATTTTCTAATGGTTTCTTCAAGTGAAGGGTTTATCGGTCTTTGTCTTTGTCTTACTGACTTCGCCTCTTCCTTAATTTTAATTACGTGTTTTATTACAGTTGGATCAAAACCACACAAATCCTCATAGGACCGTGCAAATACATCCTGTAATTCATGGAAGAGATCCATGAACTTTTGTTTCTCTTGTTCTGAACATAGAGCTCCAATTTTTAAAATCTTTGGATCTTCTTGAGTCCCAATGTTCATACAATTAGTCTTTCCTATTTTTATTTTTGACTCCTTCTCTATGCTTTTCTTTTGATTACTTACATCACTAGATGAGAATAATATTTCCAAAGGGGTTATTCCCTTGGGAAATTTTTTATCTTCCAAGGAAATTATTTCTTTCTTTGTTAGGGGCTCATTCTGCAAGAAGACACATATGCTTTCAACATTAGAGAAACATTTCCAAGATTCAATGTTTTCTGGAAAATGAGGATGATATATAGACATAAAAGTACAATCTGGTCTTTCAGGGAGTAATTTCCTTGTAGAGACGACTGCAAAAATATCTAACCTATTTTCCATTGAATTTAAATCTCTTCCGATATGAGTGATATTGAAAGACAAATGATTAGAAATTAGTTTACAAACTGCTTGTGTATATCTCTTTAAAAGATTCTTGGATGGGGTATACATTTTCTTAACCAAATTAATAATAAGCTCTGAATCCCCAAAGACAGAAAGGTGATAACAACCTAAATTAAAATCATTTTATATTCCAATCACTAAGGATTCAAAATTTGTCACATTATTAGTACATTCAAACTCTAACCTGTAATAAAAATTATGAATGTTCCCTATAGGAGAGTAAAGTACCATACCAACTCCATTTCCTTCACTAGAACATGCACCATCAAAATGCATATTCCACATACCATCTTAGGGATCAGGAGGCTATGAGACATAATTATCATCTTCTTCTAAAAATATAGAATATACACCAATATATTCTTCAACAAATTGAGGCACTCTTTCAATATACGGTGAAATTCGTCCTTCACAAAGTATAATAATATTTTTTCCATTTTTAGGAAGTGACATGTGTGTTCCATCCAATGACATGTATCCACCAGTTAAAGATTTCAAGTCTCTTCCTAAAATAATAGAGTAATTACTTACTGGCATATCAATGACTTCTATATTGTCGGTAGTCCTGATTTCAAGATGTGCACACAACACCAAAGTTAGATATTTAATTTCACCAATGGAAGCTTGTTGCTGACTATTATATGATAACATGATTTTTAATTTTCATTGGTGCATGAAAGACCTAACTCTTCCATAATTATTTTGGACATAACATTGGGACCAGATCCTCCATCCATCATACAACGATGTGTGGTTTTATCCATAATCTTCATTGAAACATAAAAATGAGTACTTTTTATAGCTTTCCTAGGATTATATACACCTAACCGATTTACATACAATTCTTCTTCATCTTGTTCTTTAGTTAAACTGGAAATATTATAAGTCTTACCTTCCATAAAATCTTTCAGATTCTTTTGTTGTTCATGAATAGTTACAATATCCGATAAAGAAGCAGTTGCTTTAATATTAGCTAATTGTTTCAAAATATTATACTTTGATGAAGAAGATGAGGTTGAAATTACCTCAGTATTCTGAGTATCCCTTGTGGATTGAGAATCAACTTGATGAGAGGATGTACTTGGGGAAAAGTGGTTTTTTTAGGGCCACCCTTGTTCTTGTTTTGATAAGATTTATTATGAGTATCAACCATCATTACATCCTCTTCAGGAGCCCAATCTAAAGAAACCATTGTAGAATCATACCTTTTCCAAAAAATCCATTCTCTTGCATTCCTTCTCACTTCACAAGTATTTTCATCATGATTTTCTTCACAAAAATTACACCATGCCCTCGAGAGTCTTTCCTTAGGCTAAAATATTTGAGGCTGATTTCTCAAGGTAGCTTGTGTGGAGGTTTCTGTAGAGGTTGAAGCAACACCCTTTTTCTCAAAAGACATCATCCTGTTACTCATGTCTTGTACAAGCTACAATATAGTTGACATATCAGTTTTCTTAACTTGATCTCCAATAGGGAGATATGTTCTTGTCAATTGTTCTTCGAATTCTAAACAAGTTTGTAGAGATTATCCTAAAATGTTAGCATTTTTCTCTTCTAATCTATGACGTTAAGAAGGTAATACATTGTAATAATGTATCAAAGTAGCTTGATTATGAGGTTGGATAATCTCAGGGATTTGATTATACAATTTAGTAAAACATAAATTAAAGGATTTGATTGTTTCACCTTTGTTATAAAAGAGATTGTTATAATATCTCAACAAATCTACTAAACTTTCAGGTTGCCCATAAGTGGATTTAAACCAATAACTTAACTCATCCCAAGTTGAAAATACTTTAGGTGGTAATTCAAAGAAATATGTAGCAACCTTCCCTTCCAATGGGTTTACAAACAACCTCATACATGTATCATTGTCATTTCCCCTACATTATGACATGCATTAGAGAATGCAACTAAATGTTCATTGACAGAGACAGTTCCACTGTCGGAGAATTTGGGAAAAGGATCCTTAAATTTTGGAAGAGGATTAGTCATTGGATTTATATTCAAAGAAGAAGATACATGTCAAGGAGTAGTGTTAGCATATTCTTCGAATTGGAATAAACCATTTTGTTTGATTACCTTTACAGAATTTGGTGTAGATTGAACATGATTGACATGGTTGTACATGCTTCTTATTAGAAATGAGGAAGAATCTTGTGAAGAAGTAGGTCCTCTAGTGGTACCAAAATCACCAGAAGAAGTCATTGTGATCCTATTAGGAGAGAAAGATTTTAATGAGCTCGTAAATTTAGTCTCATAATCAGATAGGGATCATTGAATCCTTGGCTGAATATTTTCTAATATTTCCTTCCTTCTTATAATTTCATGAAAATATTCAAATTCAAGTGTTTCACCCTTTGTTCGTTGTGATACATAATATTGAGTGGTCATAAGACAACCTTCTAATGAGGAGGAAGGTTATGAGCTTTCCTTTGAATGTCCTCTCTTTTCTCTTGAGTTTCTATATCATGAGCACTGACTTACCAAAAGCGTTCAAGCTAATCATGGGAAATGAAAATTTCTAAAATAAAATCAAATAGAAAAGAAAAGAACCAGAGAGAAAAAAAGTGTCCCAAGTATGATCACCAAATAAATGTTGATGAAAGGAATGATAATAATCCTTACTCATACATTTTCGAATATCATCAAGCTAGGTGAGATAGACGAGATTATAACCACAGTTTTATGGTGTAGAAAACTAAATGCACCTCAAGCTCTGTATTCTTGGATATATATATATATATATATATATATATATATATATATAATTACATATGTTTTATCTAAGAACATACAATTAAAAGAGAAATAAAAAGAATGAAGTACAGAGTTAAAAATTATAAAACAGATGTTACAAGGAAAAATACTGAACATACAATTAAAGAGACATAAAATGAAATTACAAATTAAAAATTATAAAACAGATTTACAAGGAAAAATACTGAACATAAAATTAAAGAGACATAAAAGAATGAAATTGCAAGTTAAAGAATTATAAAAACAGATGTACAAGGAAAAATACTGAAATATGTGATAAAATGACAAATCCAAAATATGATATTCTAACAGCTATATATATATATATATATATATATATATATATATATATATATATATATATATATATATATATATATATATATATATATAATTTTTATGTGTTTTATCTAAGAACATACAATTAAAGAGACATAAAAGAATGAAATTGCAAGTTAAAGAATTATAAAAACAGATGTACAAGGAAAAATACTGAACATACAATTAAAGAGACATAATAAATAAGAATTGCAAATTAAAATTATAAAAACAGATTTACAAGGAAAAATACTGAACATAAAATTAAAGAGACATAAAAGAATGAAATTGCAAGTTAAAGAATTATAAAAACAGATGTACAAGGAAAAATACTGAAATATGTGATAAAATGACAAATCCAAAATATGATATTCTAACAGCTATATATATATATATATATATATATATATATATATATATATATATATATATATATATATATATATATATATATATAATTACATGTGTTTTATCTAGAACAGCATACAATTAAAGGAGACATAAAAGAATGAAATTGCAAGTTAAAGAATTATAAAAACAGATGTACAAGGAAAAATACTGAAATATGTGATAAAATGACAAATCCAAAATATGATATTCTAACAGCTATATATATATATATATATATATATATATATATATATATATATATATATATATATATATGAATTTTTATGTGTTTATCTAAGAACATACAATTAAAAGAGAAATAAAAAATTGCAGAGTTAAAGGGTATAAAACAGATGTACAGGAAAATATTGAAATATGTGATAAAATGAATAAAAACAGATGTACAAGCAAAAACACTGAAATATGTGATAAAATGACAAATCCAAAATATGATATTCTAACATCTTTCAAAATGAGAAGAAATCAACAAAGCCTTTTATTAATGCCAACTCTGAGTTACAACTAAAAATATCTCTTCAAGTCCCTACGAGGACCTGGACTAGAGAAATTCTTGGAAGTCCAAGATGTAGTTAAGACTCATACATGGACATTTAATGTCAAAAGAAAATATCACAATGCAATACGAGTATGGATCACTTCAAGTTACACGTGCATCATCATTTTGAACTCTGCAAAAATTGAAATAATTAACACTGAATGAATTCAGAACTTCTAATTAAGCCAAAACAGATTTCAAGAAAATAATTTTTCTTGGAGCATATCACTGATCAATGCCTCCTAGTCTTTTCTTTGCCACCTTCAAAACAACCTTGATGTCGACAAGACAATTCAACTCTCTAATAAAAACTCAGAATGGAATGAATAGATGAATATCTCACTTAGAACTTAGGCATACCTTATCAATGGTTTCACTTCTCTATTCTCTCATGTCCTTCATTGATTTCCTCTTCTTCTTTTTTATCTTCCTGCAATAGTTAGGTTGTTCAACCACCTTTTGTTTTCATATTTAATTAAATTTTATTTAAGATAGGACAACTTGATTTAAAATAAGGGTCTGAATATATTTTTATATTTTAACTAATAATAGGTGGGGTCCCACTAAGTCTTCACATCTTTATTTTTCAGGATTCCCTTGTAGCTCCTCAAAATAACTTGAATATATATATATATATATTCAACAACAATAAATAAATAAATAAATGGCATCCATAAAAATAATTCCATGTCATCAACACTTGTACCTCCCCATATATCAAATAATAGGATATTCTTGATTTTTCAAAAATATATATATCATAAGTCATCTATCTGTCCCAAAATAAAATGTCATACATCCAAAAATAAACATTGTCATGACATAAGTTAAGAGAGATGGGGGTATTTCTTCTTAAAACAACTTTCTCTTTATTTCCTTCCTTCAGACACGTATGGTTTAAGATTTAGTACGTCCTCGAGAAAATCCTTTTTCTCTTCATACTTACTTATCTTTGGATGCATGTCACTGAAGGAAATTTATCTCTTACCACCTTCTTCCTTTGATGACTTCTTCTTTGAGTGTACATAGGATGACTAGGATGTATCGATGTTAGGGGTAACAATAGGGCTTTTCCCTTTATCAATTTGAATTTCATGAGAGGGTACTTTATGTTCCTTGGGAGGAGAACGGGCTATGGAAGAAACTGATGTAACAAAAGGAACTGAGTGATGAAATGGAGGGGGATATCTGGGACTGACAGACTATTGTGCAATACCGGAAGGAGGATTCAGTAGATTTTTATCCCAACCATTGTTAGCGGGGTGAATAAGAGGCACGTGAATGTCCATTATACTGGGGCGAGGCTGCAAAGGCACGCTAAGAGGATTTGAGGGTTAAAGTAAGGCTAGTTGTCCACCAAGGTTTAGGAAACCACTTTGCACCAACTAGTTGAACTCATCCAAATCCGCATCAAAATGGATAAAGAATCTTATCCTCTTGTGCATCCCTTGCTACAAAAACATATTATGCCTTCTACCTCTTCCTCCTTGATTATCACTATTAATCCCTCTACTTCCCCTGCTAAAGAAACTCACCTATTTCTATTTCCATTTCAATCAGTTCAAAATATTTAAAGTATAATACAAGACACAACATGATATGTTGATGTTTTGGTATTTGTGGGAGGTATTAACTTCCGGTATAACCTTTGTGCTTAGAATAGAATATTATGGAAGCAACAGAACCATTAAACAGATGTGGAAATACCCTATAAGAGAAGTCGTCGCAAGGAGAATAATAATAAAGTATTAGAAGGCTCCATAAAGAGAAGTCGGCCCCACATGAAAAGTCACTTAGACATGCTAGTATAAATAGAGGTAAGGTGTTGTCTCATTTGCACACTCACTCACTTACTCAGTTAGGGTGCAAGTATAATGAGTAGCAGTTGCAAAAACTATAGTGGTGACACAAAAGAAGGTCCAATTCTGCGAAAGGTGATGCAACAGTTGCAGTGGTGAAGTATCTGCTTGCTTAGTCTTTCTGGTATCTCTCTCTTGTGTGCTTCCCTTGGTAAATGTACACTCTCTTGATATTGCGTTGCTATCGTAATTGTGTTGGTATTTCCGGTTAAGCTATCCATTGTGATAGGGTTTATCTATTGGTTCTAGAGTGCACTTTCCAGAATCTATCTAAGAAATTTTATTATGCTCGGGGGTGGCACGTGTAAGTGTCTATGGTTGGGTGACAATGGTGTAACATTGTCTATGGTTAAACAAGCATACCAAAAGTTTAACATAGAATCAGAGCTATTTTCCTTCATAACAGTCTAACCATTGAAAGGAAGATCATCAGTTCCCCCTATTATCAAGCTCATTGAGTACTTACAAGCCATCAAGAAGGATGTCTAAGGAGGGCACATCTTTCCCCCAAATCAGATCTCCAAAATTCAGAAGTTGGAAAATTAAGGTTTCCTCATAAAACCCTAGGTTAAGACATTTGAGAATTTAAAGGCTAAAGTTGGAGTAGATCCTTGAAGAAAGGAGGTCGCCTTGGCATAGCGCACTCACTGGTAAGTCCAAAATTCATTTATGCAAAGTTTCAATTAATGTCATATTTCTAGATCCCGAGGCAAAATGAATTCCAACACTAAGCTTGATGAGAAGCTTGAGGGTGCTAATAACTTCCGATCATGGAAATATAGAGTGGTGCTCATTCTAGAGGAAAATTATCTAAAAGGCTTCAATGAAGAAGTTCAAGAGCCAAAGGGGGATGAGGCTAATGCAAAGTAGAAGAAGAATTTGGTTAAGGAAAAGAGGATCATTGTAGATTCTATCAAGGATCACTTGATCTCTCATGTCTCATCATTGAAGACTCCAAATCAAATGTTTGATACTTTATCTTGATTATATGAAGGAAATTATATCAACCAGAAGATGACATTGAGGACTCAACTCAAGAAAGTGAAGATGCAAAAATAAAAAACCATTCAATCCTAGTTCACAAGGGTGTCTCAAATAAAAGAACAACTTGAAGCCATTGGAGACACAATTGAAGAAGTTGAGCTAGTAATGACTACATTGAATGGTCTCCCAAATTATTTGGAATGATTTATTCAGGGAATTTGTTCCAAAAGAAAGCTAACAAAGTTCAACATGCTATGAGAAGACTGTACTCAAGAAGAAGCTAGACTGGCAATGAGAGAAGAAAATTTGGTGATGATAATCAAGCATTTGCAACACATGAAAGAAAATGAAAGAGAAGGAAAGAGCATCATCCCTCCAAGAAATTTCAAAAGTCACAGAAGTCTCAAAAGACTCAAAAATATTATTCAAGTTACAAATGCTTCAGCTGCTAGAAAATGGGACACATTGCAAGAAATTGTCCTCTCATAAAAGAGCATATCACAAAAGGACAAAATTAAATACATCATGCTCATGTCGGAGAAGATGATGAACCTGCTAAGAAGAGAACAAATATTATGACTCAAGTTAAGAACATGTATTGATATCATCTCTCACAAGAACAATCACTCATGGAAGTGACACATGGCTTGTTGATAGTGATGCTTCTAAGAACATGACCGGTTACACAGATTCTCTCTCAGATCGGATTTAGAAGGATTCACCTCATAAGGTGAAACTCGGTGATGACTACCAGTATCCCATTAAAGGAGTAGGAGAAACCTCCTACAAGTTGGATTCCAGAAAACCTTTGAAGATAAAATATGTCTTGTATGTACTCGGTTTAAAGAAGAATCTCCATTCTATCTCAGCATTGGAAGATAAAGGATTTAAAGTTGTTTTCATTGATGGTGAAGTTCTTATGTGGTCAAAAGGAAATTTTATAATTGATGATGCCATTGTGATTGGTGTCCAAGAAGGAGGTCTATACAAATTAACAGAACACTTAGATTCAACATTAGTAAACAACATTGTAAATACAAGTGAGCTATGGCATAGAAGACTGGCTCACATACATTAAAAAGCATTACCAATCATGAGAAAGATGGTGACAGGGTTTCCTGATATTAAGGTGAATCATGATTGTATATGCAAGGGAAGTGCACAAGGCAATAATGTCAAGAGTTTGTTTCCAAGCAGTGAAATTAAAGCCAAAGGATTTTTGGACATCATGAATTTAGACGTGTGTGGACCAATGAGAACTAATTCAATTAGCGGGTATCTATATTATGTTTCATTTATTGATGATTTCTCATGTAAGACTTGGATTTATTTATTGAAAACAAAAAGAGAAGTATTCAACAAGTTCAAGGAGTTAAAATCCATTACATAAAATCTTTCTAAAAAGAAAATAAATATTTTGAGGTCAAATAATGGAGGAGAGTTCACTTCAGATGAATTCAAAGCATTATGCAGAGAAGTTGGGATTAAGAGGGAGCTCACTACTCCCTACAATCCTTAGCAGAATGGTGTGGTAGAAAGAAAGAATCAGACGATAATGGAAGCAGTGACGGATATGATTCATGATGAATACTTACCTATGAATCTATGGGAAGAAGCAACTTAGACCGTTGTATATGTGCAGAAAAAAAAAACTCACCGTGTACTTGGGAACAAGATGCTAGAAGAAATGTTTACAGGAGAAAAGACAGAACTTAGCCACCTGAGGATATTTAGTTTTCCAGTGTATGTGCATGTTCCTAAAGATAAGAGATCGAAGTTGGATCCTTCATGCAAGAAGGGTATATTTTTTCGATATAGTGATACATCGAAGTCATATAGAGTCTACATCCCTGGTTACAGACATACTGAGATTAGCATAGATGTTACCTTCGATGAGGATGCAACCTTTAATAGATAGAGGCAACATCATATAGATGAGATCCATGATGAGGAGCCTGAAGCTCCTATAGTTGTAGATACAAATGTAGGTAATTATGTTGTGCCAGAAGAGCATGGTCTAGAGGACCATGACATGGAAGAACCATAAAGACCTGTAGAAACGAGTACAAAGAAAAGAATACTAGATTGGGCTCATGAGATTATTCAAATGTCGAGAATTATGGTGCTCCATATGGATCTTTTAGAGAAAGAAAGAAACCTCAACCATATTCCAGTTACGCGGCATTTTTATGTGATATCATTGATGTTGAGCCTACCTGTTATGAAGGGGCGACAGAGAATAAAGTATGGAAGGATTCCATGATTGAGGAATACCAGTCTATCATTAAGAATGATGTTTGGGATGTGGTTCTGAGACAGAAATAGAAGTCAATTGTGAGTTCCAAATGGGTCCTCCAAAAAAAACATTCAACAGATGGTAGTATAGAGAAGTACAAGGTAAGATATGTGGCTCGTGGGTTCTCCCAGAAAGAAGGAATAGATTATGAGGAGACATTTTCTCTTGTGGCGAGATACACTTTGATTAGAACTACACTTGAGATAGCTATAGTAATGAAATGGAAGATACATCAAATGGACGTGAAGACAACTTTTCTGAATGGTGTAGTGGAAGTGTACGTGGAGAAACCACAAGGATTCAAGACACATGATAGGAAGACAAATGTGTGCATATTGAAGAAATCCTTGTATGGATTGAAACAAGTACCCAGGTCATGGTACGTGTTGACCAAAAGTTGGTCATCTATATTTTCCCGCTCTTGGATTAATAAAAAAAATGATATCGGAAGATGAAAATTTTTGAACTATTATAAGTTCGTTATGTGGCCCCCGCTCTCATATTTGTCACGCATTTTTCGGATAGTAAATCCGAGTTCATATGCTCAAGATATCCAGGTTTAAAGTTTAAAGAGGAAAAAGACGCCTCTTTCATGTGGAATAAAGATAACATTTTGGAAGTGCTTTTAATTTTTTTTTGTTGGGTTCAAAACCCATAAAAAATCTTCATGGCATCTCTCGTGGGAACATGTCATTCTCCTCTACTTAGTTGTTATTTGAGTTATGGAGGTTGGTCAGACTCACCATAAATCCATCACCTCTCCCCTTCATCCCCCTCACGTCTATCCCCGACAAACTCACCTCACTCCCAAACCCTTCCCCGCTCCCCACATTTCCCACCCCCTCACTTCCACTCCCTACAAAGTCCCCTCTCCATTTCCTCACCCCTCATCCCTCACATTCCCATACTTAATTTTTTTTGAGTTATGGTGGTCGATCGGACTCTCCATAACCCAACCCGCCAACCCTCCCCC
>SNQJ01S0004053.1:208007-226962 GCA_010110895.2 Picea sitchensis | reverse complement strand
TCATTTTGTTAGTTTTTAGTTCAACACATTTTTCTGTACTTCTTTGTAATTGTGGGTTCTACCCTTCTGGGGTTTATCTGAATCCCTACACATCTTCCAGGTGGATATTGTTGGCCTCCCACCTAATCCAACTGGCTTATTTTGTATGTATTCATGTCATCACATCTTGTTGTACTTCCAGGGTCGTTTTGGGGCCCTAAACAAATTTATTTTGGCGTGCCACCGTGAAACTATAGATGGAGTCAGAGTTTGATGGAATAATGTGTAGTTCTCTAAAACACCATTCCAATGGGCTATAACGTGCCTAAAACAGAGATCGTATGTGAAAGTTATGACCCCGGGAAGTTAATGTACTAACTTACCCAGACGGGGCCCACATGAGTTTTGGCGTTTCATCTCCTAGGGTTAGGTTTTTGGATGTCTAGGGTTTTGGCATTCTCGTTTAACATAAAAAGGCCTTCAGAGCCTCATTGTAATCATCTTCTAGCAAATGAGCATAATCGTCACATCTCTTCTCAGAGATAAAGCTGTCACCATTCTAGTGAGTCTTGCACTCTAAATTTTACAGTCTCTTTATAATTCTTTCATTAATATAAATCAAGTATTGTTGTATTTCTCTGTTTTTGACAATTTTCATGAGTGTTTCATTGTAATATCTCTACTTTCATTTCGTTCCAAAAATAATCCGGATCAAAGGCATCGACAGGGGTGGTAAGGAGGTGGTGCACTAGTGGGAGTGTTGTGTAGTGGTATGGGAGGCCGCTGCCAGTGGTGGCTCACTTGCACACAATGTAATATACCTTACATATATTACAATTTTCATTAATTACTAATTAAATCATTAATATAATAATTATACTTTTAATGTAAAGTCACATATTTTTAGACAAAAAGACGTGACTCTATTCATTTACGTGTATTTATACACATTGTTGTACATTGAATAAGACATTGAATAATAAATAATAAATATATATTTTATATATATCCAATTTCATGCTTCCAAGTGGTATCAGAGTGAAACATCAGTGATCAAATTGAAGTCACATGCATAAGCATGGAAACCATAAATGGCATACTTGAAAACATGAAAAACATTATGGAGAATATGAGTGACACTCTAGAAGAAATGAAGAATTTTGTGAATGAAATAAGAGAAGAATAGTTAGAGAAGGAAGTCTTGGCATACTTAAAAGAGAGGGGTTTCCGCCAAAACCAAATCTCACTTCAAGAAGAACATCAGAAGAATCCCTCCCTCACCAAGACAGACCCCAAGGTCACCAAGCTAATTCCTTAATCCTCCTTACTATGCAACATTAATGGTAATACCACTGATGATAGTAACTACTGCAATCGTAGCATGGATGAATATGAGAAAAAAAAAGATGAAAACAGTCACAGCGTGGATGAATATGAGAACTGTGATTCCTTTCAACACCTTGGTTTTGATCAGAAATATTATGAAACCCTCGTTGGAAAAGATTAGGGTTACAACACAAGCGGTTTTGATATTGACGATGGTGGTTATGATAGAAGAAGTTTGTAGCTAGATTGTTCACATCTTCGATATAAGTCAACCAGGCCATACACATCTGGCATCCATAATTCAACATGTAATGGCAATGGAGTGGTTGTCCAAGAAGAAGGAGAATGCTCAAATGTTAATGGGCCTCATGTGAAAGTGCCTTTGAATGATAATAATAATAATGGTGATGGAGTAGTTGTCCAAGAAGAAGGAGAGTCCTCAAATGATAATAATAGGGACCAATGCTCCAACTGTGAGGCATGGGGCATTTTACATCCCATGGTAGAAGGAAATCCAAATCGAAAATCATTGGTTTTAGATTTGGATGGAACATTGGTGCATTTAAGTAGGATTCACATGCTCGCCAACTATGATTATTCAATCACCTTTGAGAAATAATGTGACACATTCATATTACGTGTTGAAGAGGCCAGGGGTGGACGAATTGTTGCAACATTTGGGCACCACAGGGTTGTATGAAATTGAATTTTTCACTGCAGCATCCCAAGAATATTTCGATGTTGTGGTGGACACGTTGTTGGATTCATTTCCTACCACTTCCATAGGGTTGCACAAAATCGGTATTATATCATGCCTCTCTTTTAGTCCCGTGTATAATGGGTTACTTGTTGTTGGATCCTACAATTGAACTACTGCATTATATGATGAAGAAAATGCAGATATTGTATTTGTCTTACATGGCCAAGAAAGTGGTGTTGCCATTATTGATGAATTTAAGCACAAAGAAGATTCTTCTCAGGGGCTTGTTGCACCCTTTGATTCATACATATCTACTGCTACCACTTTTACCTTAGAACACTTCAGTTACCTCACATAAACACTTGATATGCCTTATGGAACCCTAGTTGTGATTCCTGAGACAATCATGGAGGTTGTCTTCTTCGGCTCGTCGGTTAAAAAGAATGTCGAAGTCCTCGGGAAGGTGTCGGACATTCAGGTTGAAATATCGAAGAAGGGAGCTGAAGCTTGTACGTTTGTCAATCGACCATCTCGAGTAAGAAAGACAATTGAGTGCTTCCTTATTTCCTGGGAAGATGGAGATGAGGTAAATGATGCACACGATCATTCACCTTCACCTATTTTGGATGATGAGTTCATGAAGAGAGTGAAGAAAACTAAAGTTGAAAAACTATCCATTGTGGACCAGTCCAAGGTGTAGTATGCTCCTTTCAAGAAATAATTTTTCTGCAAAGTAAGAGAAATATCTCTAATGAAATCAAAGGAAGTTGCACTTTACAAAAATCATCTTAAGCTTATAGTAAATTTTGATGCACCAAACCATTATGAATATTATGCACACAGGGTGTGGCGCACTGGAAGAGCAGGTCGTAAGGGTGTTTTCATCCCCTTCATTTCCGAGGAGGAAGAAAGATATGCTTCTGACCTTGTAAAGGCATTGGAATTATCTAAACAACCCATACTTGAGGATCTGAAAAAGATCGCTAAGGGGTTTAAGGCTAAAGTGAGTCAAGGGACTGAGCATGCTCATGGCACTAGCTATGGTGGCAGTGGCTTCAAGTTCTAGAGGAAGAAGAGGATGAAGAGGAAGATGAGGCTAGGAAAGCTGCAAAGAAATATCAAGCAAGAGAGTATCGATTCTTAGAACAACCACTAAACTTAGAAGGCCATGTAAGTCTTGCAGGCTTCCATGTAGGTAGAATCCTTGTCGGTGTTTGCGAGCAGATCATGAATGAGGTCATCCCCCTTGAAGAAATGATGAAACCGTTGGACGAACAACACACCCCTAGATCCAAATATTCTAGTCCTATACCCTTCCCTCGTGGAATACTTACACGTCATCTGAGAAATGTAAAGGAACAGACATCCACGTCACATGATTTAAACCACATTCACTTTAGAAGTATCAATCCTCGTCCAACCTTCTTATTCCCCAATCGAACTAAATATTCCACTTCTGCCTCTAACATATCGGGTATGCTTCCTACATGGATTTGACTCCTTCCTCTCATTTTTTGGCAATTTTGCTTGATTTTTTGGTTTTCTAAGTGGGGGAAAGGGGGATTTCAGGTGTTCAAACCCATCCCCCTTCAATTTTTGGCACCTACAGGCCTACAAAAACACATAAAACCCATAAAACATAGAACTTTAAAAGGGGGTTTGGGACTCGGGCTAAATGCGCAAGAGGAGTTTGAATCCCCTCCCTCTTGCAATATTTTTTAGGAAAATTGCTTAGGAAATAAAAGAATGAACAAGAAAAACCATGAAAGAGATAACCAATCCTCTTCAAATACACCTCCCACTCAAATTTTCAAGCAGTGCAAATATAATCAGGATCAAGCAAAATGAGCATGCAATCAAAACCAAACTGTTTCCAGGTTATGAACCAGTGGTGGAGGAAATTTGAGAACTCGTGGGGTATCAACTCCTTGTTTCTCATGTTGGTGTAGACTTGTGTGGACTACTGTTTAGAAACTCTCCATTTCCTATGAACTAGCGTTGGAACCAGATCTCTCTCTAACTTGTGCATTGAGAAAATGAAAGTTTGGAAGGGGAAGAGAGAAGTTTTATATTTTCCCATTTTTTAATTTTCCCCAATTTCTAATTTTGCATGGGGGTATGAGTGTCATGCACCTATCTTTTCTCATTTTTTTTTCTTTAATTTTTTATTATTTCTTTTGAAAAAATGTGCAAAGTCAACCCTTTTATTTTTACTTTGACCTTTCCTAACGAAGCCCGAGAATGAGAGTCGATACCGAATGAGACGGGGTTAGAATGCACCATGGAGCACATCCTAAAAAAGGTCTCAATGAACCCATCCTAAATTGCAATAAAAAACCTGATCTTGTGCCACATAGGCCCTCAATTTTGGCTAGGAAAGTCTGCTCTCTAAAACCCCAATTGGCTCGTGGCGCCCACAAAATGCTCAATCTTGTGAAAGATGCCACATTGCCATACAATATCCAATCAATGAAAACAAAGTATTGACGAGTACTTCGATGAAATGGGAATGAAATCTAGAGATGATGTTGTTAAACAATTCTTTGACTTCCTTGAAACTCCACCATGCTAGTTTCTTAGACCATCTTGCTTCAACTAGTTCCGAGATTTGTGACAGATCTAACTGGGCCATACGATGTCAAAATGAGGAAAATGTGGCATCGTTGGAAATGTATCTTATTTTACTACATCATGTGATCTTTGATTTTTTGATTCATATCCCGTCAACAATAATTTTAAACCCTAAACCATTGTCACCAAATTGGCCTCTAAAACTACTTTTGAAATTGCGAAGGCTCGTTCTCAACAACTGGGGGTCCAAACTAGACATATGATATACCTTTGGGAAGGTATCACACTTCCCTACATCACCTCTAGGATTTATTTTTCTTTCAACTAATATATTAGAACAGAAACTGATAAGGAAATCACTACTATGGATTTTGGCCATTTAGGAGACGTGTAATTTGTTCCCTTCATAGACTAGTTATACAAACTTAGAATTAGACAAATGATAGCTTGTTTGAAAGATTATGTTAATTCATGTAGGATGAAACCACTGTGTTTTATAACAACTAAACAAATTTCACTTTATTCCCTGTGAAAGACCATGTTCATAAGTGACCTGTCTAGTGACAATCAAAAGGGCCCAACGTGAAAATTTTGTAAACTGAGTCCTCAATTTATGAAATTTGAAATGAGAAACCTTAACATAGGGAATTTTGAGTGAAAGTTTCAAAACACAAAAATAATCCTGAGAATTCCTCCCTAGGGGAAAAAGATCATGGTTCTGAGACAAGCCTAACAAGGTCGTAATGAGCCTGATTGGGTGTCATCAAGATGTTGATGGACATAAAGATATTGATGGCTATTGTGAAGATTCTCAATAGGTGATAGTAGGCCATGGGACACTGTGACTTTGAAATCCATTTAGTGTTACTATCCTTCATATTGATAATGGAGGCATTGAACAAACTGAATCTACACCTTGTAATTCTTTTGAATTGATACCAAATGACTTGAAATTGATGCATGATACTCTTCTAGTGTTCAATAAATCACTATGTGCTCAGATGAAACCTATGAATGAAACCCACTAATAATATTTAATGGGAAAGGGTCATAGTAACTATGACTCCTACCAATGTCTTCCAGTGGAACCAGAGCTTAATGGGCCTCTAAGAGCTACCCTCGTGCCAACTCGAGACTATATGAAAAATGAGAAACATCATGTTAGGCCCAAATAATATTTTTAAGTCAACATTCTTGGTGCCGAAGGGGGAAATGCCTTCCAAGGAATGTCAGACAATTAGATCACCTACGTGATAGGAAAGAATACTCAATAGAAAGTTATACTTTTTTAATTAACCCAGGTGGGCGAGGGGGGGAATTCAACTGTAGTATGTGGACCATTTTTCACATTAGGGATAAATCGAAGAATGAAAGTGGTGCAATAGTAATAGACAAAAGAATTTATACTGAGATTCACAAAGGATAGAGGAAAAGGAATAATGACCCGGGTTTTGTTGAGCAATGTGGCCCAAGTGACGCAGGTCCTTCACCCGGATTATGGATTAACTATGAGAATCAAGGTTTAAGGTGAACCTTGGCTCAACACAAAGTTCCATGCATGCATTCAATTCTCGACACACATGCAAGCAAGCGAGGATATTTTTGCAATCAATGACCCACAGGAGAAAGAACTAGCAAGAAAACCAATCAATCAAGGAAATACAGAAATATGAAAAACTTTTGCAGATGCTGCTGAAGTATCTCAAAACTCTCAAGTGATTGTACTTCATAGGAAAAAGAATGTTACTTGGGAAATGTCCAATCACAAGTTTTTTTGGGAAAAGAGTAGTTGCAATCACATAACTATGTTAGCCATCATGCCATCAAGTTTCAACTTCACTAGGAAATGTTATGACAACTCTCTCAGACTTTCCCCACCGACTTTAACTTACTAACAATCGAGCTTAATCCCATTTAAGGTGATACCAAGCCATAATTTTCTTTTGGTAAAAGCATGCTAAAAGGACTCCTAGGATGACACTCTTTTCAAACAACCATATAATGACAAGGAAGCTACTTTTCTCATTAAAATCAAATAATCAAAAAACAAAGAGAAACAAGAAGCCTACAACAATAAAATGAAAAAGGCCAAAATTGAGAGAAACCCCATAAGGGCCTACACTAAAAAATAATATAAAACAAACCAAAAACTCAAAATTGAAACGAAAGGAGGTATATACAAGCAAAAAAATCAAATTGAAGTGAGATATGTACAAAGAGATATAAGGTTTCTCATGCATTAGAAGTAAAGAATCCTAAAATTAGTTTAGACGCAAACTATGCACAATTCTAGTTTGAGAAATGAATTAATAGAAACATGGAAACTAATAAATCTAAACTATTTTTAGCTTCATAATAGCAACAAATACATACTATTTAGCACCGAAATCCTATTGTTTAGCTACAAAATATTGATGTTCTACCACCCAACTACTCACCTTATAATGTTGCTAATGACCTTGAAACTTTAAAAGAAAATATTAGTTTTCAAGATGTACTCTAAGCCCTGAAGCAACAACATAATCTCAATAAAGCACTTGTTGTCCCTGCTTTACAAGTTGTAAAGGATGGGATAGCAACATCTTTGAATGCAAATGTTGATGATTTGGAATAGCTTTCTTAGAAAGAGGTAAATGTTGCTACTATGATCATGTGAATTCTCAAATTAAATTAAATTCAACTCTCCATGTGAATCATGTGTAAAATCACCCATCTCAATTTATTGATGGAGGTTTTTGTCCCAACATCATGTCCAAAGTAGTAATCAAATAACTTAGTCTCACTTGCATGGGTGAAGCCAAGAATATGCTAACCTTTAATAGAAAAGTGCAACCAATCACTATACAAATCAAATATCTCACCCCGGTTATGTGTTCTCACCCAGAGATCTAAACCACTTGCAATTTCTTGGTGGTTGATATGGAAGTAGGAAATTTTACCATGATCCTAGGACATGAACGTCAACTTTGAACTTGTGATTATCTCAACCTCGATGGTTCCCATATGATCACTCRCCATGATTGTAAGAATATCATAATTCTAAGAGAACCAAGAAGTATCTCCTACATTGAGAATATACCTAGTCCCGAGGTTGTTTACATTGAGATTGTTCTTGGTATTTATTCTATCTTCATGAAAGAAGAAGAATATTCTTCTCTTGCCTAATATGATTATGATTGGGATTAGGTTTGACATTTAYAGTTTGATAATGCTTCTTCTTGTGAAGGTAGTGGTCTMGAGGTTATGTTGTATTCCCCATCAAGTAAAGCTCATCACTATTATTACTAGTTGAAATTTACAGTTACTAACAATATTGCTAAGTTCAAAGCTTTATGTTGAGGTCTTGAAAGAGCTATAGAATAGGGTTGCAAACATTTGCAAGTTTTTGAAGATTTCAAGTTGAGAATTAATATGGTCGAAAGGGTATATAAACCAACTATTTTTTTTAGGAGGTGCATTTAGGTCATAGATCAGTTTATTGAAAGTTTTAGATGGTTTGATTTGACTTATATTCACAGACAGTTGAATTTAGTGGTTGATAATTTTGTTGTTTTTCCTTTTTGTTCTAATAGGAAGTTTTCTATTGACAGGTCTAATTGCAATGCCATTTCTCTTTATTGTCCTTGTGTGTCAGATAATGATGAATCTTCACAAATTTTTGAGATTGATGAGGACATTTGTTGTTTCTTTGCTGACTAAGAAGATGAGATACTCGATTATTTAAGTGTTATAAATTTGAAAAACAATGTCTATCCCAAGGGCCTTGTACCCTTAGAGAACATGCTTTCCACCAACTATTCTTCCAAGAGTGATGGTAAAAACCATGAGCCTTCTAAATGACAGATTAGCTAAATTGTCCCAATAATCATAGGTTTTGAAAATGATCCCAAGATCTTGTACATTAGAGCCCAATGCGTTGAACATGAGAAGACCAAATTTTTATCCATATTTTAGGAATTTAGGGACATATTCACTTGGTCTTATAAATATTTTAGGGGTATTAACCCTCGTATAATTCAACATTCTATTCCTCTTGAGAAGGATGCTAAGTCCTTGTTAACCCCAATTTAGATTCCTTCACTTTGATTTTTTATTGTATACCATTGACCCCATGGATAAGAGAAGTAAAAGAAAAAGGTTATTTCTAATTGGTAAGCCTCATACTTTCTTATGAACACTAAATAACGATTAGAGACAAAATAAAATAAAATACTTTTTATAGAATGGTGAACTCCTCCTCCCTTTTTTATTCCATTCTTCTATTATCCATGCATTATGCCTTGTTATGGGTTGGGTTGCTATCGTCTCTCATCTCACACACTAGAATTATGGATTCTTACTTTCTCCATGTTAATCCACTAATCCAATTTTACTATAAGTAAAACAGAGTATTTCATAGAAAATGGTGAACTTCTTCCTTTTTCATTCCATTCTTCTACTATCCATGACCTCTCATGGGTTTCTTTGTTATGGTGTTTCATCTCTCACATTGGAATTATGGACTCTCACTATCTCCATGCTAGTCCACTAATCCAATTCCACTAAAAGTTGATCACAATCTTTAAGTTGATTCTTTCTCCATAATTTTTGGGCTCCATATTCCAACTCTACTCCTAGATTAGCCAAAGTCTCTACTACTCTATTTCTTGTTTTTGAATATGATTTAAGCTTAATACGTGGAAAGCACTCATCATTTGTAGAATATCTTAAGGGGTGGGGTTGGGCTATGCCCTAGTTGATTAAGGGATACTTGAGTTTCTTTATAATAATTTGGGAGTCACCTTTCACTACCAAAGATTAATGTCCATACTATGTGCTATTTTCATAGAATTTCTACAATATTATATGTGGAAAGATTTACATTTGAAGCTTTCATAGAATTTCTACATATTATATGTGGAAAGATTTACGTTTTAAGCATAGAAAATTGTTAGATCAACTATCTACTTTCTTATTATTTATGCTATCAAAAGATTATTGTCCATACTATGTGCTATTTTCATATATGAAATGTTAGAATTTCTACACTACTATATGTGGGCAGACTTACGTTTTAAACATAGAAAGTTGTTAGATCAACTATCTCATTTTCTATTAGTCCCTATTAATCCCTACCTGTAGCAAGGGACTCTAGCTTTGGCACAGTGGTCAACTATATCGTTGACTGCATATTAATTGGTGTTTTGTACGACATTAGTTGGTAAAAATTTTATGTAGGATATCATATTACATATTCTTATTTATATTTCCATATTATCCTGATTTATTTTTAAAAAATAATTTATTTTTTATTTATTAAATATTATAGATTGAATATTTGATTGGTTCCTAGTTCATTGATGTAATATTATTACACTGTTGTATGCTATTTTCTTTTCCGAAATGTCAAGATTAAAAAATAAATAAAATAAAAACAAATTTATGATTGGTTGTTTGGGCTCGCTGTAGTCCAAGTTGCACTCGATGGCCTGACCTTCTAGCAGTCGATGGCCTATCAATATAGTGTGCAACACACAATCTTATTTTGGCTTCTATGTGCTTCCTAGTGAAGATGCATGAGCCAGGCATACAAGTTACATCCTTTCACTGCCAATGGAATTACTTCTGAAATACTTGTTGCTTGATAGATGAATTCGCTAGCCAAACCGAATACTGATGGAATTATTTCTGAACTACCACTATTGTCTTCCCCTGCTACATATTGTTGTTAGCTTTAAATCGATTCTAAAATATGCGGAATAAAATTCTTCAAAAGAATCGAAATATAGATGCCAAATGGATCATACCTCCAGCCATTGATGCTGCTTGAGTTTGACTAATTGATGTAGAAGTTTTCCCAGTTCCACACTAATTTTTCTTTTCGTATGGCACTTCCAAGCTCTGCTCACTCTGATTGATGGTGTAAGACTAAAGGAAATTGATTGAATTAAGCAAGCTTGGGGACCAAACAGAAGTCTTTATAGCCAAGCTTCCATCAAGCTTTTGTTGGCTATGTGTTAACTGTTCCACATTAATTTAGTTAGAGAACCGTAAATGGAGTAATAGACCATTCTAGAAGCTCCCAACAAAAAAACAGTTGCATCCCATTGGTTTCTGAATGAGATGTGGCAGTTGAAAACAGTTCCGGTTGGTTTCGGCGGTTCAATACGGTTAAGGGGAATACAGTTCTGGTTGGTCGAATGAGCTGACGGCGGTTAAGGGAGCTTACATTCTCCCACTTGGTCCATACTTCCAATCTTGATAATCTGTATTAAGTAATAGATACATGAATCATGGCGATAAGTCCTCTTATGACGAGTATTATCTTCAATGTATTACTATGTATTTATTTCTTTTATAATTCATGTGGCAACAATTTCTTAATGAATAAACCTTATGTTTATTCTTGGTCCTACACAGATGAATTCTCTCAAATCAAATTAAGGTGCACATAAATATGAGGAAAACATGACAATAATTAAGAATTTCATTAAAATAACATTGTCCATACAATGAGAAACTACATAATGGAACCAAGTCCCATATTCATTACATGCTCCTTGAATTTAAACGGTGGCATGCCCTCGGTCAAAGGATCAACGATCATTAACTCAGTGTTGACGTGCTCAATGACCACTTTATTTTCTTTAACACGTTCCCTTATGGCTAAATATTTAATGTCGATGTGTTTATTTCGACTCTCACTTTTGTTGTTTTTAGCCATAAAAACAGCATCTGAACTGTCACAATACATTCTCAATGGCTTGGACATAGAATCCATAATTCTAAGCCCAGAAATGAAACTCTTAAGCCATACACCATGTAAAGTAGCCTCAAAACAGGAGACGAACTTGGCTTCCATAGTGGAAGTGGCAATCAAGGTCTGCTTGGCACTCCTCCATGATACAGCTCCACCGGCCATCATAAAAATGTATCTCGATGTTGATTTGTGTGAATCAACACATCCAACAAAGTCAGAATCTGAGTAGCCAATTACTTCCAAATTGTTCATCCGTCTATACATAAGCATGTAGTTTTTGGTTCCTTGAAGGTACCTCATCACTTTCTTTGCAGCTCTCCAGTGGTCTATACCTGGATTACTCTGATATCGTCCCAACATTCCCACAACAAATGCAATGTCGGGTCTTGTGCAGACCTGAGCATACATTAGGCTTTCGACAGCATAAGCATATGGAATGTTCTTCATTTGTTCCCTTTCAAAATCATTCTTCGGGCATTGGTTCAAATTGAACCTATCACCCTTCACAATGGGAGCTATACTTGGTGAACAATCCTTCATCCGAAATCTCTCTAAAATTTTATTAATANTGTGCACTGAGAAAATGAAAGTTTGGAAGGGGAAGAGAGAAGTTTTATATTTTCCCATTTTTTAATTTTCCCCAATTTCTAATTTTGCATGGGGGTATGCGTGTCATGCACCTATCTTTCCTCATTTTTCCCTTTTCTTTAATTTTTTATTATTTCTTTTGAAAAAATGTGCAAAGTCAACCCTTTGATTTTGACTTTGACCTTTCCTAACGAAGCCCGAGAATGAGAGTCGAGACCGAATGAGACGGGGTTAGAATGCACCATGTAGCACATCGTAAAAAAGGTCTCAATGAACCCATCCTAAATTTGCAATCAAAAACATGATCTTGTGCCACATAGGCCCTCAATTTTAGCTAGGAAAGTCTGCTCTCTAAAACCCCAATTGGCTCATGGCACCCACAAAATGCTCAATCTTGTGAAAGATGCTACATCGCCATACAATATCCAATCAATGCAAACAAAGTATCGACGAGTACTTCGATGAAATGGGAATGAAATCTAGAGATGATGTTGTTAAACAATTCTTTGACTTCCTTGAAACTCCACCATGCTAGTTTCTTAGACCATCCTGCTTCAACTAGTTCCGAGATTTGTGACAGATCTAACTGGGCCATACGATGTCAAAATGAGGAAAATGTGGCATCGTTGGAAATGTATCTGATTTTACTACATCATGTGATCTTTGATTTTTTGATTCATATCCCATCAACAATAATTGTAAACCCTAAACCATTGTCACCAAATTGGCCTCTAAAACTAGTTTTGAAATTGTGAAGGCTCGTTCTCAACAACTGGGGTTCCAAACCAGACATATGATATACCTTTGGGAAGGTATCACACTTCCCTACATCACCTCTAGGATTTATTTTTCTTTCAACTAATATATTAGAACAGAAACTGATAAGGAAATCACTACTATGGATTTTGGCCATTTAGGAGACATGTAATTTGTTCCCTTCATAGACTAGTTATACGAACTCAGAATGAGACAAATGATAGCTCGTTTGAAAGATTATGTTAATCCATGTAGGATGAAACCACTGTGTTTTATAACAACTGAACAAATTTCACTTTATTCCCTGTGAAAGACCATGTTCATAAGTGACCTGTCTAGTGACAATCAAAAGGGCCCAATGTTGAAAATTTTGTAAACTGAGTCCTCAATTTATGAAATTTGAAATGAGAAACCTTAACATAGGGAATTTTGAGTGAGAGTTTCAAAACACAAAAATAATCCCGGGAAGTCCTCCCTAGGGGAAAAAGATCATGGTTCTTAGACAAGCCGAACAAGGTCGTAATGAGTCTGATTGGGTGTCGTCAAGATGTTGATGGACATAAAGATATTGATGGCTATTGTGAATATGCCCAATAGGTGATAGTAGGCCATGGGACACTGTGAATTTGAAATCCATTTAGCCTTACTATCCTTCGTATTGATAATGGAGGCATTGAACAAACTGAATCTACACCTTGTAATTCTTTTGAACTGATACCAAATGACTTGAAATTGATGCATGATACTCTTCTAGTGTTCAATAAGTCACTATGTGCTCAGATGAAACCTCTGAATGCAACCCACTAATAATATTTAATGGGAAAGGGTCATAGTAACTATGACTCCTACCATTGTCTTCCAGTGGAACCAGAGCTTAATGGGCTTCTAAGAGCAACCCTCGTGCCAACTCGGGACTATATGAAAAATGAGAAACATCATGTTAGGCCCAAAGAATATTTTTAAGTCAACATTCTTGGTGCCAGAGGGGGGAAATGCCTTCCAAGGAATGTCAAACAATTAGATCACCTACATGATAGGAAAGAATACTCGATAGAAAGTTATACTTTTTTAATTAACCCAGGTGGGCGAGGAGGGGAATTCAACTGTAGTATGTGGACCATTTTTCACATTAGGGATAAACCGAAGAATGAAAGTGGTGCAATAGTAATATACAAAAGAATTTATACTGAGATTCACAAAGGATAGAGGAAAAGCAATAATGACCCGGGTTTTTTTGAGCAATGTGGCCCAAGTGACGCAGGTCCTTCACCTGGATTATGGATTAACTATGAGAATCAAGGTTTAAGGTGAACCTTGGCTCAACACAAAGTTCCATGCATGCATTCAATTCTCGACACACAAGCAAGCAAGCGAGGATATTTTTGCAATCAATGACCCACAGGAGAAAGAACTAGCAAGAAAATCAATCAAGGAAATAAAAAAATATGAAAAACTTTTGCAAACGTTGTTGAAGTATCTCAAAACTCTCAAGTGATTGTACTTTATAGGAAAAAGAATGTTACTTGGGAAATGTCCAATCACAAGTTTTTTGGGGAAAAGAGTAGTTGCAATCACATAACTATGTTAGCCATCATGCCATCAAGTTTCAACTTCACTAGGAAATGTTATGATAACTCTCTCAGACTTCCCCCACCAACTTTAACTTACTAACAATCGAACTTAATCCCATTTAAGATGATACCAAGCCATAATTTTATTTTGGTAAAAGCATGTTAAACGGACTCCTACGACGACACTCTTTTCAAACAACCATATAATGGCAAGGAAGCTACTTTTCTCATTAAAATCAAATAATCAAAAATCAAAGAGAAATAGGAAGCCTACAACAATAAAATGAAAAAGGCCAAAATTGAGAGAAAACCCATAAGGGCCTACACTAAAAAAATAATATAAAACAAACCAAAAACTCAAAATTGAAACAAAAGGAGGTACATACAAGCAAAAAATCAAATTGAAGTGACGTATGTACAAAGAGATATAAGGTTTCTCATGCATTAGAAGTAAAGAATCCTAAAATTAGTTTAGACGCGAACTATGCACAATTCTAGTTTGAGAAATGAATTAATAGAAACATGGAAACTAATAAATCTAAACTATTTTTAGCTTCATAATAGCAACAAATACATACTATTTAGCAACAAAATATTGATGTTCTACCATCCAACTACTCACCTTATAATGTTGCTAATGACCTTGAAACTTTAAAAGAAAATATTACTTTTCAAGATGTACTCTAAGCCCTGAAGCAACAACATAATCTCAATAAAGCACTTGTTGTCCCTGCTTTACAAGTTGTAAAGGATGGGGTAGCAACATCTTTGAATGCAAATGTTGATGATTTGGAATAGCTTTCTTGGAAAGAGGTAAATGTTGCTACTATGATCATGTAAATTCATAGAGAGAAAAGTCAAATTAAATTAAATTCAACTCTCCATGTGAATCATGTGTAAAATCACCCATCTCAATTTATTGATGGAGGTTCTTGTCCCAACATCATGTCCAAAGTAATAATCGAATAACTTAGTCTCACTTGCATGAGTGAAGCCAAGAATATGCTAACCTTTAATAGAAAAGTGCAACCAATCACTATACATATCAAATATCTCACCCCAATTATGTGTTCTCACCCAGAGATCTAGACCACTTGCAATTTCTTGGTGGTTGATATGGAAGTAGGAAATTTTACCATGATCCTAGGACATGAAGGTCAACTTTGAACTTGTGATTATCTCAACCTCGATGGTTCCCATATAATTACTCACCATGATTGTAAGAATATCATAATTCTAAGAGAACCAAGAAGTATCTCCTACATTGAGAATATACCTAGTCCCGAGGTTGTTTACATTGAGATTGTTCTTGGTATTTATTCTATCTTCATGAAAGAAGAAGAATATTCTTCTCTTGCCTAATATGATTATGATTGGGATTAGGTTTGACATTTACAGTTTGATAATGCTTCTTCTTGTGAAGGTAGTGGTCTAGAGGTTATGTTGTATTCCCCATCAAGTAAAGCTCATCACTATTATTACTAGTTGAAATTTACAGTTACTAACAATATTGCTAAGTTCAAAGCTTTATGTTGAGGTCTTGAAAGAGCTATAGAATAGGGTTGCAAACATTTGCAAGTTTTTGAAGATTTCAAGTTGAGAATTAATATGGTCAAAAGGGTATATAAACCAACTATTTTTTTTAGGAGGTATATTTAGGTCATAGATCAGTTTATTGAAAGTTTTCGATGGTTTGATTTGACTTATATTCACGGACAGTTGAATTTAGTGGTTGATAATTTTGTTGTTTTTCCTTTTTGTTCTAATAGGAAGTTTTCTATTGACAGATCTAATTGCAATGCCATTTCTCTTTATTGTCCTTGTGTGTCAGATAATGATGAATCTTCACAAATTTTTGAGATTGATGAGGACATTTGTTGTTTCTTTGCTGACTAAGAAGATGAGATACTCGATTCTTTAAGTGTTATAAATTTGAAAAACAATGTCTATCCCAAGGGCCTTGTACCCTTAGAGAACATGCTTTCCACCAACTATTCTTCCAATAGTGATGGTAAAAACCATGAGCCTTCTAAATGACAGATTAGCTAAATTGTCCCAATAATCATAGGTTTTGAAAATGATCCCAAGATCTTGTACATTAAAGCCCAATGCGTTGAAGATGAGAAGACAAAAATTGTATCCATATTTTAGGAATTTAGGGACATATTCACTTGGTCTTATAAATATTTTAGGGGTTTTGACCCTCGTATAATTCAACATTTTATTCCTCTTGAGAAGGATGCTAAGTCCTTGTTAACCCCAATTTAGATTCCTTCACTTTGATTTTTTATTGTATACCATTGACCCCATGGATGAGAGAAGTAAAAGAAAAAGGTTATTTCTAATTGGTAAGCCTCATACTTTCTTATGAACACTAAATAACGATTAGAGACAAAATAAAATAAAATAATTTTTATAAATGGTGAATTCCTCCTCCCTTTTTTATTCCATTCTTCTATTATCCATGCATTATGCCTTGTTATGGGTTGGGTTGTTATCCTCTCTCATCTCACACACTAGAATTATGGATTCTTACTTTCTCCATGTTAATCCACTAATCCAATTTTACTATAAGTAAAACAAAGTATTTCATAGAAAATGGTGAACTTCTTCCTTTTTCATTCCATTCTTCTACTATCCATGACCTCTCATGGGTTTCTTTGTTATGGTGTTTCATCTCTCACACTGGCATTATGGACTCTCACTATCTCCATGCTAGTTCACTAATCCAATTCCACTAAAAGTTTATCACAATCTTTAAGTTGATTCTTTCTCCATAATTTTTGGGCTCCATATTCCAACTCTACTCCTAGATTAGCCAAAGTCTCTACTACTCTATTTCTTGCTTTTGAATATGATTTAAGCTTAATACGTGGAAAGCACTCATCATTTATAGACTATCTTAAGGGGTGGGGTTGGGTTGGGTGGGGTTGGGCTATGCCCTAGTTAATTAAGGGATACTTGAGTTTCTTTATAATAATTTGGGAGTCACCTTTCACTACTAAAGATTAATGTCCATACTATGTGCTATTTTCATAGAATTTCTACAATATTATATGTGGAAAGATTTACGTTTTAAACATAAAAAGTTGTTAGATCAACTATCTAGTTTCTTATTATTTATGTTATCAAAAGATTATTTTCCATACTATGTGCTATTTTCATATATGAAATGTTAGAACTTCTACACTATTATATGTGGGCAAACTTACGTTTTAGCTATTTTCATATATGAAATGTTAAAACTTCTACACTACTATATGTGGGCAAACTTACGTTTTAAACATAGAAAGTTGTTAGATCAACTATCTCATTTTCTATTAGTACCTATTAATCCCCAAAGATTAATGTTCATACTATGTGCTATTTTCATAGAATTTCTACAATATTATATGTGGAAAGATTTACGTTTTAAACATAGAAAGTTGTTAGATCAACTATCTAGTTTCTTATTATTTATGCTATCAAAAGATTATTTTCCATACTATGTGCTATTTTCATATATGAAATGTTAGAACTTCTACACTACTATATGTGGGCAGACTTACGTTACGTTTTAAACATAGAAAGTTGTTAGATCAACTATCTCATTTTCTATTAGTACCTATTAATCCCTACATGTGGCAAGGGACTCTAGCTTTGGCACAGTGGTCAACTATATCGTTGACACCATATTAATTGGTGCTTTGTACGACACTAGTTGGTGAATTTTGTATATAGGATATCATATTACATACTCTTATTTATATTTTCATATTATCCTGATTTATTTTTTTAAAAATAATTTATTTTTTTATTTATTAAATATTATAGATTGAATATTTGATTAGTTCCTAGCTCATTGATGTGATATTATTGCTATTTCCTTTTCCGAATTGTCAGGATTAAAATAAAAACAAATTTATGATTGGTTGTTTGGGCTTGTTGTAGTCCAGGTTGCACTCGGTGGCCTGACCTTCTAGCAGTCGATGGCCTGTCAATCTAGTGTGCAACACATAATCTTATTTTGGCTTCTATGAGCTTCCTAGTGAAGATGCATGAGCCAGGCATACAAGTTACAGCCTTTCACTGTCAATGGAATTACTTCTGAAATACCTGTTGCTTGATAGATGAATTCGCTTGCCAAACCGAATACTGATGGAATTATTTTTGAACTACCACTATTGTCTTCCCCTGCTACATACTGCTTGATAGATGAAGCCGCTAACCAGACCAACCTGCTGTTATCTTGATCTGATACTAATTATCCTCAGTGACTATTCTCTAGAGAAGTGCTCAATGACTATTCTCTAGAGAAGGCATGGGGAAAGTTGATGTATTAATTTAAAAAAATGGCATTCCACACATTTGTGGTGAAGAAGAGAACCTGATCCAACTGGAGAAGCCCCATATTTTTCTGAATATTTTTGAAATACACATTATCGAACCAGTCTTTGGTCACAGTGTCAAGTGGCGCCATTGTATTTGCATCACTGTTTCCATATGGACACAAGTTTTGCAGGTTTTGGAGTAGAGATGACTGGATCGTTGGGTCCGGATTGTTTGAGGCGTTGAAATTGAAGAGGCGTGAGCTGAAAGTGGGGCAGTGGTCACGGCCAATGGTGTGATCCCCTAGACAGTAAAAGTAATATATGTTCATTTCTCTACAGGTAAGAATGGAGATCTTCAACACTTCTAGGTGTGGAATGAAAAAAGTCATTTCATTGAATGAGTTAATTATACAAA
>SNQJ01S0004053.1:192282-203091 GCA_010110895.2 Picea sitchensis | reverse complement strand
GGCTTCAAGCCAAGCTGGTCATTTCTTGGTTTTAGGTATGATATATGAATCAATGTTTTCACATGGTTCCATAGGATGATCGGGTTGTTCCTTTTCATCATTTTCATTTTTTGTGCTTTCTTCGTTAGGTTCTTCAATCTCTTATTCTTCAATAGTTTCTTCTATGGATTTCTTGAAGGCCATCCTTTCATTGAATGTTACGTCTCTGCTGACTTCGATCTTGTGTTGTTCTGGAATATATATTCTCTAAGCTTTGGATTAATCACTGTATCCCACGAATATCCCCTTCTTTCCTAAGGGTTCTAGTTTATTCCTTTTATCCTTGGGAATGTGAGAGTAAACAGGACATCCAAATATTCTTAAGTTTTCCATGTTAGGTTTCTTATCTGAGAAGGCTTCTTCTGGTGTCATGTCCTTCAATATACGATGAGGGCTTCTGTTCTGCACATATATTGTTGTCATTGTTGCTTCTCCCCACAAGAACATGGATAGACCTTAATCATTTAGTAAGGCGTTTACGGTCTCTTCAATAGATATGTTCTTTCTTTCTGCTACACCATTTTGTTGAGGATTATGAGGAATAGTCAACTCCCTCCTAATCCCTGCCGATTTGCATAATGCAACGAATTCCTTTGAAGTGTATTCTCCTCCATTATCTGTTCTTAGCGTCTTGATCTTCTTATTTGTGAGGTTTTCTATCTCTGCTTTGAACTCTTGAAACTTGTTGAATACTTCGTCTTTTGTCTTTAGTAGATATAGCCAAGTCTTTCTTGAATAGTCATCTATGAAGATTATGTAGTAAGAATATCCTCCTAGAGATTTTACTGACATCGGACCGCAAACATCTGAGTGTATCAGATCTAGAATCTCCATAGATCTGTTGTTGTTGCTTGGGAATCGTTTCCTGATATTCTTCCCAAGAGCACATCCTTTGCAAATTCCTTCATGTGTAGACCACAACTCTGGTATTCCTTCAACCATCCTTTTTAGAAAGGGTAATGCTTGATAGTTATTGTGAGCATACCTTCTGTGCCAAATCTCATTGGGGTTGACTTCGTTGTGTACAAGAGCTTCTTCATTTTGTTCTAGTAGTCTATATAGATTTCCTTCACGACTTCCAATAACCCTAACATTCTCTATGATGGAGTCTTTATGCCATGATAACACCTTTCCATCCATGAAATCTATTATGTTTCCCTTGTATTCTAGGCAAGATATCGATACAAGATTCTTTTCTAAACCAGGTACATATAAAACATTGCTTAAGTGAACATACTTACATGTTTTCATTTTGATGGAGGCTTGTCCAAATCCTTCCATGGGGTAAGTGTTTTGTCTCCAAGCTCTACCTTGTACGAGGTCTTCTTCTTATTTAGATTTGAGAGTCTGGCTTGATCTCCCGTCATGTGCCTAGAAGCTCCGCTATCGATTATCCACATGTCATCTTCAATCGTTCCAGTGAATGTTGAGTAGTGTAGAAGACTGATTGTTTCACTCATGTCTTCAGTTGACTGGTAACTGGTCATGCCTTGATCCAAAACTTCAACTTCGTCATTTTTGTCTTCTGAGAGAGCCAAAAGGTGCGCTGAGTTAGGGCGCATTTGAATATCTTCTCTTTGAGAGATATGCTCCATCACAAGGTGACAGATATGAGATTAGGGTTTATGCAACTACGTTTGCTAGTAACCCTAGCAATAGTGTCTTGGAAGCTGCCCCTACTAGTAACCCTAGCGAAAGTTCCTCAAAGAGCTCAATATCCTAATGGCTATGTTTGCTTCTAGCGGTTAGACTGAATGAAGGAGGAGTGGGCCCATAACCTTTTAGAATATGAAAGATTGTGCTTGTTTTACCATTGACAATACCCTTGTCACCCAACCATAGGCCGAAGCCACCCTTCGAGCACCTTGACCTTGATAGAGAAAAGAATCCTGGTAACAATCCAATAGCCAAGAGAGGCTAATTCACCAAGCAAGAAGTAACCAAGCTGATCAGATAGTCCCACCCAAAAACTGGCGCAGCACCTTCCCCAGGACTTGCACACAAAACTGTTGGACTGCAGTGCGCAGAAACTGCTCTCTAAAATTTTGAGAAGTGTGTCAAATGAGAGACTGACGCCTTGTATTTATAGTGATTCTGGCAGACTTACTAGGGCCTAATTCTCCTTCTGGGTACTAATTAATTCATATTAATTATCTATTGTTAGCCGACATCTTGTCTAGGGTTTCCTTCATTTCTTTGCTTCCTTCTGGAACATTCTAATCTTGTCAAACGTCACAATAGAGGTTCATACCTCCCAAAGCTACCTTAATATTAACAACCTTCTCACCCTATTTTGGATCCTCGCGTTGGTGGGTTCACTAAATCTCCAATTCCTAGTCAATGTTTCCTATTCTGCCCATCCTCGTACTTCTTTCCAAATATGCAACACCAAAGGTTTAATACTAAAACGCCATCATGCAACAACCGTAAAGATCGTCATTAATAAGAAAAAGTCTCGAGGACTAACCATCCCTACAGAACTTGTCCAAAAACATACAAAGAAGATCTTGCCAAGTAATGGCAAAGCTATTACAAATTTCAATATATTAGCAAAAACAAGTCCGGGCCAGCGTTTCCCTGTTCCATACTTGGACACTTTTTCTATTGTGGGTTCCCAGATTGACGGCCTTGAAATTGTGTTTTGAATCTTCCGCGACTTGAAAACAGTGCCCGAAGTTCCACGATATACAATTTGTCCTCTGGAATGCCCCGTCATGAGTCCAATGGCCTGTCGTTTTTCTTTCTTTCTATTGCTTATGGATTTCAAGGAAATTTGTGAACTGAACAAGATCCTGCAAATTGGAAGATGATTTACATTTGGACCTGAAATAATCTATTAATATATATTAATATGAATACTATTGGAATAAATATAAAAACTCTCTTTAAATTTTCCCTCTTTTCTCCCCCTCTATTATCCCTTTATGGTTCTATATTTAGTTGCATCTCTATGATCACGGCCTCCTGGATTCGTAGATTGGCATATGCTTCTCTTCATCTATATCTTCACACCATGAGCTTGACCAACCGTGGTCCCTTTCAATACTTAGCCAATTATCTGACCATCGGGTCTCGGGTTTGTGGTATCCAACACTTATGTCCCTTGTTCCGTCATATACATCTTTCACCCAAAGAACTTTCGTGATCTGCAATTTATGCTTTTACTAGTGAGAACTCACCAGGAGTTCAAAAATATTGGCATTAATAAACGAACAGTAGATGTTCTTCTGTGAGATACTTAGGCCTTTTCCCCTTTTCTTCTTCCCATCTATTATCTCTTTCTAGTTATATAGTTAGTCGTATTTCTATGATCGCAGGTTCTAGCGTTGGCAGGCTAACATATCTTCATCTCCGTCTATATCCTCACTTGATGAATCTGACCGACCATTGTTCCTTTCCATACTTAGCCAATTTTATGGCCGCGATTTCCAGGTTGGCGCTTTTGAACTCTGTTGCTTCTTGTTTCGTGATATACATCTCGCACTCAAAACTTCTATGATCTACAATTCCACAGCGGCCTCCTCGAACTCGCAAGATTCACTCTACTAGGGTTCACGAATGTTTCAAAGTATCTGTCGCTACCTTCCATCCCCACTAATTTCCCGTCTTTCATAATATACATTAATTATGCTCTTACTAGTGACAATTGAACACACTGGTATGAAACAATTGGCACCCGACCCTCCGCCATATACAAATTGACTACCGGATTCCGACATCGTCCCCTCTTTCGTGTTACAAATTATGCATTCAAATGTTCTGAGTGATACAATTTGACCGTCGGGGCCTCGCATCTTCTGGGGAGACCTTGTCACCCTATTTTGTATCCTCGTGTTCGCGGGTTCACGAAATCTCCAATTCCTAGTCACTCTTTCATGTTCCGGCCATCCTTGTACTTCTTTCAAAATATGCAACACCAAAGGTTTAATACTAAAACACTATCATGCAACAACCGTAAGGATCGTCATTAATAAGCAAAAGTCTCAAGGACTAACCATCCCTACAGAACTTGTCCAGAAACATGCAAAGAAGATCTTTCCAGGTAATGGAAAAACTATTACAAATTTCAATATATTAACGAAAACAAGTCTGAGCCAACGTTTCCCTATTCCATACTTGGACAGTTTTTTGATTACGAGTTCCCAGATTGACGGCCTCAAAATTGTGTTTCGAATCTTCTGCGACTTGCAAACAGTGTTGAAGTTCCACGATATACAATTTGTTCGTTGGAATGCCCTGTCAAGAGCCCAACCATCTTCCATTCCTTTCAATACTTAGCCCCAAGTTGGTTGTATCTCCATGACATTGTACATGTATTATGTATCGAGTCCACCCTATTGTTTCCCTGTTTCATACTTAGACACTTTTTCGATTGCGGGTTCCCGGATTGGTGGGATCATGATTGTGTTTCCAATGTTCCATGACTAGCAAACAGTACCCGGAGTTTTGCAATATAATGCATCATCATGCCCTCTTCCATGTTACACGTTCTGCGGTCAACACTCCCGAGAGATGCAATTTGACCCTCGGGTCCTCACCTCTGTTGGTGATATCTTGTAGCCCTATTTCAAAGCGTCACCAACCTCTTTCGATAATTATCCATTCCTTACTCGTTGTTCCCTGTCCCCGCCACCTTCCTACTTCTCTCTGGAAATGTAATTGGCAAGATTTAATGCTAACACTTCGTTGTACATGAACCTTAAACATGTCATTAATGACCGAAAGGGTCTGTCGTATACAAATTGACCGCCAGACTCCCATATCATCCCCTCTTTCGTGGTACACATTTTGCATTCAAGTTCCGAGACATACAATTTGACCCTCGAAAAGTCAAGTCTCCTGGGGAACCATTGTCACCCTAATTATGAAGCCCGTCCGACAACTTTCCGTACTTTCCCATTTCATGGAATCTCTTTCACAGTTCCTCGGGTTGACAGGTTCACAAAATCTCCAATTCTTATTCATTGTTTACTATGTCCGACCAACGTTTAATGCTAATAGTTCATAATGCAACATCCATATAGACCGCCATTAAAAAGCAAAAGCGTCGACGAGACAGTGAAATTTAATTAAATCTTGACCCCTCGAATTTAAATTAATTTATCTTCTCTTATTTTTTGTTTTCTTCCCAGAGACATGCAGAAAAGATCTTGCCACGCAATGGGATATATATTACAATCTTCAATATATTAGCGAAAACGAATCCGCCCAGTCGTTTCTCTATTCCATACTTGTGCCACTTTTTTTATTGCGGGTTCCCGGATAGGTGGGCTCATGTTTTCACCTCCATTTTTCCATGTCCTGCAAACATTACCCGGACTTCCGCGCTATACAAATTCCCTCTAGACTATCCTATCATTCCTTCTTTGGTGTTATGTGTAGTGCACTCAAAAAATTTTGAGACATACAATTTGACCCTTGCGCCCTTACCTCCCATTAATACATTGTCATTAATGAGCGAAATGCTCGAGGAGATATCCCATTAATACACATTAAACCAAGATCTACGAAGAGTTATATTGTCCCTTCCGATTGTTCATCTCAAACACTGGTCGTCGCGTTGGCCCGTTCAGGAAATCTCCAATGCTTAATTTCTCTTTGTCATATCTGCCATGTTCGCACTTCTATGTTTGCAATTACTAGTCTTTAATGTTAACAAGGCATCATGCAACAACCGTTGAAATTTTCATTATTGAGCGAAAGTCTCGAGGAGATCTCCCATTCACACGCATTGGACCAAGATTTGCGCAGCGTTATATTATCCCTTCCAACTCTTCATTTCAATCATCGTCTGGAGAAAACAAACATTCTTGTAAACTTATGGTAGCAGGTCGACAACAGTTTTGTGGAGATACAGTGAATATCTTCGGACGTCAGGACCAGAACTTCCAGTGGTCCAGGGCATACTCTTACTATTCATCCCGTTCCGCCCAGAACGAAGTGATTTGGACCTCTAGAATCGCTCATGCAGGTTGCGTCCCTGAGGCTTTTGACTGTAAGGAGGTGGTCTCTTGGTGCAACGAAAAATATATTTCAATCCAAAGAATTATTCCACTATGTGACCATTCTCCTACTTCTTTGTCACCTCAGGTCTTATGCAAGATGTTAAGATTATCGAAGCCAACATTGACCTTCAGAGGACAAGACTGCAAGCAGTTCCTAGAAAAACATGATAACGGGTTGGAAATCTTAGTCGAGTTCCTCGAAGACCCGACAATAGTTCCTGAAGATATCACGAAGTTGCAGGTAAGTTCCTTTAGAAATCCATTACGGGAAAATTGCTTGGTTGTTTACAAGAATAACGGGACAGGAATCCACAACAAGCATTTCCCGTATAGTTATTTATATTTTGTATTTCACAATCAAGGAACAATTCATTTTCAATTGGGGGAAGCTAATTTCCATTGAAATCTGTTCCCAGCTGTCACAATTCAAAGAATCGAATAAATTTTATATGTCATCCTACTTGATTTTCGCAATAGTGCATTATTGTCTATTTCCAAAACTGTCTCTTTCCAAGAAAATAAACTGTGAATTCGACCCAGTAACATTCTGGTACCTGGCCTTGTGGAGGCACAAGGCCTCCCATTGTTTTTATGAGGTTTTTAATGACTTTGTCTCAGTTTTCAAAGATTTATTGTTAGGGAAGGATGATCCTGGGATGTCTGGCCAGGCAACCAAGTTTTTGAATAGGAAGGGGACACTTGAACAAAAGGAAAATAACAGTGTACTAATGGTCTTTGGATCCAAGGAAAATCCTTCTTTCCTTCCATGCCACATCACAGACAAGATGTTTGTTACAGAAATAGCAAGTCAATACAACCACTAGTTTCATTTTTTCCATGACAAGAAAAAAAAAACTGTTCATTCCTCTACCCTAGAAAGTTGGGGACTTCGTGTGCAGAAACGCCAACAGGATTGACGAATTCCCAGGCCATTTCAAGAACTTGAACCTAACATATGTTCAAAGGCTAAAAGGGTTCGACCCTAATGGGATTTTTTGAGAAAATTTACTAGCATTTGGCTTTAGCATCTCTTTTATCCATAGACACTTGACCGAAGACAGAGACAATGACGACAACACTCCTGCTTCTGGCGATTGCGACGTAGATACTTTGCAAAGCGCCACTGAATTGTACAGACAACAGGGAAAAGTATCAAGTGAGAAGAGTGTCCAATCCCCTGCCAGCACTCTCAAGAGAACGACATCACGGAGCATCGCTTCAATGGCCCACCCCAGTAAGAAAGCAACCCAGAAATCTTCAAATGAAGGAGGATATAAGAACCCTCCTCGCACAAAAATTGATAGTTATCACAAAGTTCCCCTGACGAAGAAGAGAAAAAACATTATAGGGCAGGCAGATGAACCCATAATTCAAAGTGAGCATATGCAACTTGAAATTGAAATTGAGCACATGCACAAAGTTGGCCCATCCACAGACGCGATGCACCATAGTTTCGCAATGGAAATAACTGAGACCGACATTTTTTACGAAGATGAATCCTTTGTATTCCAGAGCGTTGTTTTTGACAACCAATCTAAAAATATAGTCATTGAAAAGAGAGATGTAACAAATAAGAAAGGAAAATCCCATACATAGATTAACTTTAGGAAAATGTGGCAGTCCCAAATCTCCCTATTTCACCTCGTAACCGGTGATTCTCTTGATGATTCCATTGGAGGAATTGAAGCGGAGAATGCCAGACTGAACGACCGCGTCAAGGAATTGGAAGAAGCTTTCATTGCTACCCCAGAGTTTGCCAATCCTCTAGAAAAAACCATGCCTGCTACCCTTGTAGCCAATTTAAAAGGATCCTCCAGCCTCATCGCATCGTGTAGATCCCTTGTAGAGAATAACATCAAGAAAAGAATGCAGCTAGTTACTGAAGCCTGTGAAACATCACAAAATATAGTTTCCTTTCGAAAGAGGGCAAATGATTTGCACAAACATTTGCAGACGAATTTAAAAAATGATCAACGTTTCTATGAACAGATGCTGGCCCCTTTTGCCAACCATGCCATCAACAGCTTGGATCTGAAAATAAGACAAGAGGATCTCCCCTCCCCAAAGAGGATCAAACAATTAAAATCTTGTTGGCAAAAGAAATTTAAGAATCTGCAGCTCATTGTCGAACCATGTGAACAAGCCATATCAGATAAAGAAGAATTATTCATAAACCTGACCCAAATAGACTTAGCCGGAAGTACCAACGAGGTTCAAGACCCAAACTTAATCATCAAATCCTTATCAATGACCAAAGCAGCCTTCGATGAACAACTTGATATTTTAAAGGGGTTGTCTTTAGAAAAATTTTACGACATCCTTGAATATCGTGTAGATGATCTCGATAACTGGCTACTGGACTATGCAACACAGAATGAAGAAATTGAACAGGCTCTGCATAGTATTTCTATGGATCTAAGGAAATTAGAAAATGAGCTTTTCGACATAGAAATCCGGGATGAAATCAACGTGGCCCCCATGAGAAGCTACATTGAAGAATGGTTCCAATGGAGAATAGAAAACCTCATCGACGAAGGGCAACAACCAATTGGCACGATTCCAACGACCGTCGACGACAACAAAAAAAACACATCGGATTCATAGTAAGTCTATACTGATGTCATCTTGTTTTCTTTATCAATCCAGTTATTCTACCTCTTTAAATAGAAATATCTAACCAAAGGCTCATAACTTCCAATTTCTTATTTTCAGGTCTTCCTCTCTATTGTCGCGCACTTCTTATTTCTACAGTCCTAATTCTTGTACTTATTTATTTTTATGGTTCATTGGAACCCCAATCCCAGTCTATATGACAAACGCATTTAAATTTCCATAAATATGGAATAGATTCCAGAAATATGTAACAAACATTATTAATTTTTGATAAATTTCAAAGAAAACTATGTTGGATGTCAGGAAATTGTGTTTATTATATTTGAATGTTTAATGTGTGTGTTTCCTGGTCCTTTTTTCCAGGAACCTTTGTTGCAAGACATTATTAATATTTGATAAATTTCAAAGAAAACTAATTCGGAAATGCTAATTTTTTTTCCTTCAACTATGTTGGATGTCAGGAAATTGTGTCTATTATATTTGAATGTTTAATGTGTATGATTTTGTGGTTGGCCAGTGGAACGATACCACAAAGTCATCCTATGCATGGATACCACATGTACTTCAACCTGCTTCCCACGTGTCTGTACTCGGTCCCACTGTAGCAGTGCATTTATTCCCATTCCAACCTGGCAGGGACTACGCTGCCATGCAACACTTGTTTTATATTATACGCAACTCTCAACAGTAGTCGTGGGAATGGTGAGAGCACTTGAGAGTACGACAAAGTCTACTCCATACGTAAATCATCATAAAGTTGATTAGATTGATACAGGATGCAATCTACCTTTATAACTTATAAATTTATATCAATTGCCTTTAGATTTCTTGCCTCCCATTTTTTCTTCTCTAAATATGGAAAAAATAATAATTTTCTTGTCAGCCAACGAAATCTCATCACTTTTGCACTCACTTTCATAAATCTGAAATATGGCCACGATGAAAATGGGGCATCACCTTGGCATGCATGGCATGTTTTTATGGAATATCTGACTTCCACCATTGTATGTTTTAAGAATAGGGGGCTAAACATTTACAGTTTTATATTTATGCCATCATCTCTTATGCACTTTCTTTTTTTTGGTTGGGATAGTTGACCTCCACATTTCTATGTTTTAATATTCGGATGCTAAACATTTAGAATTTTGCATGTGATGTGGGGCTTCCTTGCATCAATTTGGAATTTTTTTTTTAAGTTAGTGAACTTTTTGGAGTGGTAATTTTTTTTTCCATAATTGTTTGTTATATATATATATATATATAATACATTAAATATTGAGTTTTTAGACTTATGTGGTTAGGGTTTCATAATTCATAAGAAGATCCATACTCAGAGAAAACAATAACATGCCCATCCTAATCTGGAGGGAATGCATGCCCACACTAAGAAGAACCAATTTTATCTGATTCTATTGAGGTGGATAAGAGGGAAGGAGTCGGTTCTCACTAATTTCTAGACCTCCATCTCTATTAAGGTTGTTGGGGTGTTTTATAATTTCCATGGCTTCTCTAATTCCCCGGTTAAAATAGTGGTGCAAGTATTTCGGTGTCCTTTAAGCAAACATGGTGCTTGGAAGTTAGATATAGCACTATGGTCCCCTCCATCTCTATTAAGGTTGTTGGGGTGTTTTATAATCTCCACGGCTTCTCTAATTCCCCGGTTAAAATAGTGGTGCAAGTATTTTGGTGTCCTTTAAGCAAACATGGTGCTTGGAAGTTAGGGAATGTTAGCAAGAGTTGAGTTGTGGGTGCCTAATATAGCACTATGCTCCTTAATCCCAACTTGAAGAGAACGAATTTCACCGATGTTCATATTAATATAAAATAAATTTAAATAAAGAATTAATATAAATTTAAGTTTTAATATAATGATATGTTAATTAATAAGATGGTTTGTAATATCACATATAACATAATATTAAGTGAATGGATTCCAAGACGTCCACTTTTGTGGACTTTACATGATAGTCCATTTTGGTTAAGAATATATGTTGTGCTATGAGGAAAAATGTAAAGAAGCACTTGGAGGGTTTCCTCTAGGACATTTTCTATGGAAAAAAATAAAATAAATAATGACACCCCTTATATTTTAAGTAATGAGATATAATATTCAAGTCAACCTCTCTCTCTCTCTCTCTCTCTCTCTCTCTCT
>SNQJ01S0004053.1:66011-164674 GCA_010110895.2 Picea sitchensis | reverse complement strand
AACCCATTTCATTAAAAAAATCTAATGGCATAAATACATTCTCCGCGGATTCTGAAATTGATTGATTTCTTATTTTGTGCGAAATTGATTGATTCCATATTTTGTGCGAAATTGATTGATTCCTTATATTATAGGCCACTCGAACGGTACTCGCAGGAATGGTTAGTGCACAGTGCACTTATAGTACGGCAAAGTCTGCTCCATACGTAAAGCATCCTAAATTTAGAGAGTCAATTACATTCATGCAGGATGCAATCTCCATTTTTTTTATTATAAAACATATGATTTATATAATTACCTTTAGAAGATTTGGAGAGTCAATTACATTGATGCAGGATTCAATCTCATTTTTTTATTATAAAATATATTATTTATATAAATTGTCTTTGGATTTCCCGCCTCCCATTTTTTTTCTTGTCAACCAACGGAATCTCATCACTTTTCCATTCACTTTCCTAAATCTGAAAAGATAGTTAAACTAAGCCAAAAGCCACTCAACATGGTGCCCATAGGCCTCTATATAAAATTTTCATATGGTATGTTTATTTCCTTTAATAAATTGGGTTTGTCCTTTGAAGATCATGTAGGGGTAAGTCAATGAAGGAAAAGCCACTCAACATGGTGCTCATAGGCTTCCATGGTATGTTTATTTCCTTTAATAAATCGGGTTTGGCTTGTGAGGATCATGGATCATGTAGAGGTAAGTTAATAAAGGAAAAGCCACGCAACATATTGCCCATAGGCTTTCATATACAATTTCCATATGGTATGTATATATTTTTTTTAAGGCTTCCCACTTTGAGTATATATATTTTTTATATTAGTTATTTAATGAGTTTTGTAGATATGTTATTGGAAATTTGAAATTAAGTGAAATTTAATACAAATTTATGAGTAGAACGAAATGAATTCGGATTTATATTCTCAACACAAAGATACAATGAAAAATAATAAAGATACAGTAAAACTTGGCTTCTATTCAATAAAGAAATATGCTAAAATTGTAAAATGTAGACTGAAACAAGCTTGTTAGAATGGTGGTGGCTTATCTCTCAGAAGAGACGTGACAACTGCGCTCATTCGCAAGAAGATGATTACAATGAGGCTCCAAAGTATTGTTTACATCAAACATGAATGTCAAAACCCTAGACATCCAAAAACCTAACCCTAGGAGATGAAGCACCAAAAGTCATGTGGGCATCATTGGGGTAAGTTGGTATATCAACTTCCCGGGATCATAACTTTTGCATGCAATCTTCGTTTTAGGCGCAGGACAGCGCATTGGAAAGGTCTATCTGAAGACTACAAATTATGTCGTCACACTTTGACTTATTTCACCTGTAATGGTGGCGAGACCAGAAAACACTATTTAGGGCTTCAAAACGGCCCTGGAAGTTCAAGACCCGAAAAACTAGAAAAAAACTACCGAAATGAAAATTGAAACTGCCAAGATGAAATCTGTATGTGAGCCAGTTGGAATAGGTGGGTGGCCACCAATATTCACCTAGATCAATCCTCCCCCCTTAGGAAGCAATGGTCTCCATTGTGTTGAGTTCCCCCATCAGATGAGGAAATTTATGTTGAATTTGGCCTTGGGTGAGCCACTTACCTTGGTGCAAGCACTGTCTTTCTTTGACAACCTGATAAAGTTGGATATTTTATTGGCGAGTGCCCTTGACCTGTGTATCCATGATCTAATCAGTGGATGCATGTTCCATGCAGTCAAGGTTGAGCTTTGTTGGTGTCAATTGTTCTGCTACCTCTGAGGTGTCCAATAATGGTGGAAAGTATGGCCGAAGGAGGTCCACATTAAACACTAGGTGCAAGCCAAGGAAGGGGGGAATGTTGAGCTCAAAGGAATTGTCACCCACAACCTTGGTGATGGTATAAGGTCCATAGAGGAGTGGACGAAGCTTCAGATGGGGTCTTGTAAGGCATTCTTTCTTCAAGTGCAACTAAACTTTATCTCCCACCTGAAACTTGTGTGGCACCCAGTGTTGATCATGGCGTCGCTTGTACTTGGCATTGGACTTCTGTAAAATATCCTGAACCTGTTGGCGGATGTGCTAGATTTGCTCAATGAACCAAGTAGTTTTGTCAGCTTCAGTTTGAGCATGGAACGAGTCTTCTTGGGTGGCCGCAAGGGGTAGTGCAACATCCATGGGACCCAATGATTGAAATCCCAACCCCACCTGAAATGGGATATGGTTGGTTGAGTTATGTATGGCTCTGTTGTAGTTGTGTTGAACATAGGGAAGATTCTCATCCCATGTGCGGAGATGCTTGGAATTGTACATGCGCATGATATGAACGATCATCTGGTTGATGACCTCGGTTTGGCCATCCGTTTGGGGGTGGAAGGCAATGGATTTGGTGAGCTTGGTGTCCAGTAGTGACCAGAGACTCGACCAGAATGTGTTGAGGAACAGGATGTCTCGATTCGAGATGATGGTTTGTGGTATACCAAAATGTATCCAGACTCGTTCGAAGAAGAGCTTGACAGTGGCCTCTACTATGATGCTCTTCTTGTAGGCAACCAGAATCGCCATTTTAGAAAAACGATCAATCACCACAAAAACACAATCATTTCACCGCTTGGTTGACAGAAGGATCGACATTTAGTCCATCGAGATGAATTCCTAGGGCCTTTTAGGAGTAGGCAGAGGGGTGTACATGACTTGTTTCTTAATGGCCGATTTGACAATGGCACAGGCAGTGCAGGACCTGATATACTTGCTGACATCATGTCGAAATTTTGGCCAATTGAAATGTTGTTGCATCACTGCCACTGTCTTTTCTACGCCGAAGTGTCCTGCCACCCGACTATAGTGTGCTTCCCAAATCAACTTCGCTCGCTCACTTGATGGAACGCATAGATGAGCCAAATGGCACAATAACCCATCCTGAAGATGGAAATCAGTGACAACTGTGTTTGCGCCCAACATCTGGTAGGTGGTGGCGAAGTCAAGATCTCTCTCATAGAGTTGGGTCCATCCAGAGGTCTCGTGGCCGTAGGATTTTAGCATCGTGGTGAGTTCTACAACTAGAGGGTAGCTGAGACAATCAACGACGTGGTTGGTGCTTCATGTACTATACTTGATGTTGAGATGGAACTGTTGCAATTATTTGGACCACTTATGATGGCGGTCATTTTGCAATTTTCCTTGTGTCTACATGAACTGCAACGACTTATGATCGGTGTGGATGATTGTCTCCTTCCCGAGAATGTAATGCCTCCACTGGTGGCAACCTTGCACAATGGAGTACATTTCTTTATCGTAAGTAGGGTACTTAAGTACAACATATGATAGTGTCTAACTATTATAGGCCATGGGGTGTCCGTGTTGAGTGAGAAATGGGCCCATAACATAGTCTGAACCATCTATCTCAATCTCAAAGGGTTGTTGCAGGTTGGGTAATGAGAGCAATGCGGTTGAGCGCAAGCACTGCTTCAAATCATCGAACACTTGTTGTTGTGACATGCCCCACACGAACTTTGCATTACCACCACCCCTGGTTACTTGGTTGAGGGCCCATGCAATATGGAAGAATCCCAACATGAACCTGCGATAGAAATTGGCAAGGCCTAAAAAGCTATGAAGATCAGTGAGTGTGGTTGGGGCTGGCAAGTCACGAATCACCTAGATCTTGGTTTGATCCACATGCACCCCATGCTTATCAACAATCTAGCCTAGGTACTAGACTCTATCCATTACGAAGGAGGATTTTTCCAAATTTGCATATAGCTTGCGTTGTTGCAGAGTGTGCAGAACCTATTAAATATGCTACAAGTGTTTCGCGAAAGTCTTGTTGTAGATGAGGATGTCATCCAGATACATCACCACAAAATAATTGGTGAAAGGCCGCAAGATATCATCCAACATCCTCATGAAAGTTGTTTGGGCATTCGTCAAACCAAAGGGCATGACCAACCATTCAAAAAGACCTTCTTTGGACTTGAAGGCAGTTTTCCATACATTTGTCTTCTCTATTGGGACCTGATGGTAGCCAGAATTCAAATCAATCTTACTGAAGTATTTGTCCCCCTTGAGATGGTCAAGGAGATCATCGATTTGTGGAATCAGGTACCGGTTCCTGACTGTGATTTTATTTAGGGCATTGTAATCAATGCAGAGTCACCAAGTCCCATATTTCTTCTTCACAAACATGATTGGGCTTCCACACAGTGATGAGATGGGTCGAATGTGCCCCTTTTGGAGAAGTTCTTGGATCTGACACTTGATCTCCTCATTTTCTAACAGAGAGAGACGATAGACTATCCCATTGGGTAGCGGTGCGTTGGGGTTATATCAATTGAATGCTTGACCTGACAATGCAGAGGTACCCCAGTGGGTGAGGAGAAGATGTCTTTGTATTCTTCCATGAACTTATACACTTGCTTTTGTTGCATGGAGAGATCGACCGCGGAGGCCATGGATGTGGCTGCAACCTTCTGCTCACTTTGAGAGTGAATCACGAAGAAGAAAAACTTCTCGGTCTGAGAGATGACCTTCCTGCACTGTTTGGAAGAGATCAAGGAAATGGCAGTAGGTGAGACTACCTAGGGCATCCTATACAATTTCCTGTCCAAAGTAATAATAACACTGTGAGGCCTAGACTCATATACAACATGACGTTTCCATAAATAAGTTTGGCCCAAAATAACATCACAAACTTCAAGGGGAGTGACATCACACAATACCTCATCTTTGAAGGGCTTGATGTCATAGGACAAGCGACATTGTTGGATAATGTGAAGATCACTTCCTTGGCGAAGCCATTCGATGGTGTATGGTTGTGGGTGTGGCATTGTCGACAGGGTCAGTCGCTTGACAACCTTCATTGAGATGAAGTTCTTCTGACTACTGTTATCAATGATGAAGTGCAGTGGAGTACCCTTAACCCACATCTATGAATGAAAGAGGCGCTCGCCTTCCTCTAGCTCATCAGGTTCATCGTGTTGGATCTTGGTGGTAGCAATGGTGGCACTAGGTTCTGCATCAATAATTTGTCTCCCCTTTTCTAGTTCTGACTTGGAGTCAAAACCTGCATCTGATTCAGAGGCTTTCACCTTAGCCACCAATGACTGCTTTGAGCAACAATCATCAATGTTATTTCAGGGGCTCTTATGGAAGTCACACCACTTCCCGATGTCTTTCTTCGCCTTTCCATTGTCCTTCTTTGTTTGCAGCTTAGATTGGTTGTCCTGAGGTTGTCCATCTTTGATCTGCCATTTGTTCTACAGGTTGGGGTTTCTCTTGCCCTACTTTTGTTGTGAGGGGTTCCCAGACCCAAATTGTTGTGTCTTTTGTTTAAGCTTCTCCTCGATTTTGACAGCATATCGATATGTTGCGCCCAAGGACGAGATGTCTATAAAATCCATTTATGTCTAGATTTATCTATGCAGACCATCGCGGTACTTGAGCACCATATGTTGCTCAGAATATTTGATACCCATCTTGGTGCACAAGGTATGGAAGATATTTTTGAACTCTAGCACTGGTTGGTCCCTTTCCTGCCGCAATGTAGTCCATCTTGTATACAGGTCGTCATAACTTCCAACATGGTAGTATTGTTCCTTAATAGCATGCCTGAAGGACTCCCAAGTGAGTGCGACTATAAATAATGAGGTTTCTTGTGTTTCCTTTTCCTCACATAAAGTTTCCCACCAATCTTTGACATGGGAGATGGCTTTGAGGAGGGCAAATGTAATCTTTTCTATATTGGAACAGTTATGGACATAAAAATACTCTTTTAGCAGATTCAACCATTTTTCTACAACATCTGTGTCTATCTGACCTTCAAATATAGGAATATCAAATTTGATCTGTACCTTGAAGGGGGCAGCGCCTTTGCTTGAGGAATATGTGTCATATGTTGGTAGTCGTCGAAGGATTTGCACAAAACTATCTATCATCTCGTTCCTCTGTTACACGAGGAGTTCCTTGAACAATAGTTTGAAAGGATCTCCTATCTCGTCATCTCTCTTTTCTCCCGCCATGGAAGGTTTCTTAGGCATGCGAGAGCTCTTATCCTCAAGTGAAAAAAGCTCGAGACCCAACTCTTTGTACCTTGACCTCGTTGGGGACATGCACTAAGAATGACAAGGAGCAAACCGCTCTGATACCATTGATCCGAATTTTATGAGCAGAACGAAATTAATACAGATTTATATTATTAACAGAGAGAAAAGTGAACAATAACAGAGATACAAATAAAACTTGGCTTCTATTCAATAAAGAAATATGTTGAAACTGTAAAATGCAGACTAAAACAAGCTTGCTAGAATGGTGGTGGCTTATCTCTAAGAAGAGATTTGATGGCTACGCTCATTCACAAGAAGATGATTACAATGAGGCTCCAAAGGCCTTTTTACATAAAACGTGAATGCCAAAACCCTAGACATCCAAAAACCTAACCCTAGGAGATGAAGCATCAAAAGTCATGTGGGTTGTGTTGGGGTAAGTTGGTACATCAACTTCCTGAGGTCATAACAATTGCATGCGATCTCTGTTTTAGGCACACAACATCCCTTTGGAAAGGTCTACCCAAGGACTACACATTATGTTGTCACACTTTGACTAAATTTGTAGTGTGACTGTGGCGGGCCTAGAAAATGTTGTTTAGGGCCTCAAAACGACCCCGGAAGTTCAGGACCCAAAAATTTAGAAAAAAACTTCCAAAATGAAAAATGAAATTGCCAAGATGAAATATGTATGTGAGTCGGTTGGAATAGGTGGGTGGCCACTGATATCCACCTGGATCAATTTTGGATTTGATATAACTTTTCAAAAAAGTGGTTGATATAGAGAAATATGTGTAAAAAATGATGGTGAACACTCGTCAGAATTCCCATAACCAAGTTATAGAAGATTGTGGATAAGATTCAAGAGCAATATGCATTGTAAATCAAGATAGCGAGAGGTGAATGGGTCATTGGGGAATTGGGTATCTTCATTCCCATTGTAATTGTTCTCACAATTATGAGCATCAAAGAAAAAAAAATGTGACTTGTTAGCGTCAGAAGTCACCCCTAGATTGCAGCAGGAGCAGAGCCCAACGCCCATCAGTTTGTGTCACGATTTGTTTAATGGGGTGATCAAATGGAGGTTAACTCAAAACGATGTGGTTCTAACTCCGACACTAGGCCAGGCATGCACGGGCAAGTGAGGTCTTGGATAACTTCAGACAATGAGTTGTAGTAAGGGCGATTAGGGGGGAGACTTGTGTAAGAGAGGTGCAAAGGTCTGTCGTAAACATCAAGTTCCTAACAGACTGTGGAAGAAGACATTTAAACTCAAGATCTTCTTACATTCAAACGCAGAAAACCAAAGAATACAATAGTGCCACAATAAATCCTTTATCATAACACAACTGCAATAGCTCATGTGAATCAGTCAATCATGAACTCCCTCAGTATGAGATGAGAACTAGATGGAATAAGGAAACTGTCTTTCATTAAACAAGAAATCTTACATACGGATGCATAACCAAAGAACTAGAGTATCTGTTAAAACTTCACAATCGGGTGCTCCGCTCTACCATCGATCCCTTCAAAAATGAAAAAACCGAGTACATATACTTGGGCAGATTTGTCCAACAGAGGCGCGCTCGCCCTCCAAGGCGTAACGTCTCTTCAATCAATCTTCGGGTGGAAGTCCTTCGTCAGACGTCTCCTTAACTTCGCATGGCCTTTGCAGGGGAGGAGTAGCTGAGCCAGTAAATGTTGAGCTAGCGTGTGCATACCTCCTCCGGCTGGTCGAGAACTCGCCATGGCTTCTCTGGAAAAATGGGTACACAGGATCCTCTCGAGCAGTCCGCTTGCCAGACCCTCCATTCTTCGCATTTAATGAATGAGGAGAGGTTTCAACCACCCTTTCTCGCCTTCATTTACTCCAAGTGAAAACCAGGACCGAGGTCAGATCAAATGGCACTTGGAGGTCGCGGTAATTCCTTCTGTGAATCATACATGACGCCTTCGGCCCTTCCTAAACAACTCTTTTCTTCCCCAAGTGACCACGGGCTTATCCCCAAGGCGCCCTCGGCATTCGCGAATGGGAAGGAGCTAATCCTTGCTTCTTGAAATCGCGATGAGCGAAACGCCGAGGCGGCTTAATCTAGCGCCACATGCCCCTCTAGATCTGACGGTTCTGAATGCACTTTGGTGATGGTGTGGGCCAAAGTCCTGGACACTCCCGGCACCTCACGCATCAGGAATACGACGATGCTAGACCTTTCTTATCATAACTGCGATGGGCGAAACGCCAAGACGACTCAATTGGGCGCCACGCGTCTCTCTCAAATCTGACGGTCCTAAATTTACCCAACGTTGTTGTGGGCCCCAGGCCCTGGAAGCTCTCGTCCCTTCGCACATCAGGGATATGAGGGAGTTGTTTCTTGCGCTTCGAAATCGCGATGGGCGAACAGGCAGGGAGCCTAATAGTGCGCCAGGTGTCCGCTTCAGATGGATGGCTGAGACTGCTCCTCGATATTGTGGGCCCGGCTTTGGGAGCTATCGTCACTTCGGGGTTCGAGGCTTCGAGATATACAATGACATAAAACCTTCACCCCTTGAACTCGTGACTGTCGAGAAGCCGACGTGACCAGATCTTGTGCCACGCGTCCTTTGGGATGATCGGCTGCCATCCATTCCTGCACAAAATATGGGCGTTATCCATGCGCTATCCTCGGTGCAACTTCGCTATCTGCAACTTCCCGTCAACCCTTGATCTTCTCATATGGATGGATCCAGACCGTTGACACCACAATTTTTCCCGCTCGCTTGATTTTAAGTCCGAAAAGGACTTCTTCTATGCACTGTGCTTGGGCGCTCCTCATGCAACCTGCGGACCTGGATATCCCGATGCCGAAGACAAGTAATGTTGCTAACATTAGGCTCCATGGGGGATAGAGTCGTCCCTGTGATGCTCTAAGGACTCATTTTTCAGTTCCAGTGCCTTGCTGTTGGGCTATGGAGTCATCTACTAAGCCGACAAATACAAATACGAAATAATAAAAAAAAACGAAGAGTCAAAAGAACAATATTTACAAACAAAGGAGCCACCGAAGGCTCAGACAAAACATTTCTTAAGAAAATGCCCATTTACTGGGCTGTTGAAAACCTCTTCACCCTCCAAATCCTGCAACCTATAAGTGTTATTTGAGAAAACTTCAGAGATTTTGAAGGGGTTGATCCACAGGGCTTCAAATTTGTCGTGTTTGCCCTTATCTTGCTTAGGAGCGTCCCATTTCAGCACCAGGTCTCCTATCTGGAACAGCTCCTTCTTGGCCTTCTTATTGAAAACCTGCTTGATCCTTTGCTGATGATCCTGAATTTTGTCCCTTACCTGCTCTCTGGCCTACTGGACTTCTACCAGTTGATGAATCCTTCTGATCATATCATTGGGCTCTTCTTGATAATCCTGGAAGAACTTCGCTACGGGAATGGCCAGCTGAGAAGGGAAAATAGATTATGCTCCGTAAACTAACTGGAAAGGGGAGATGCCTATAGATCTCTTTGTGGTCACCCGATCAGCCCATAGGGCGAATTTCAGCTTCGAGTTCCAAGCTCTTTTGTTGTCCTCCAGTAATCTTTTGATGATCCTTATTAGGCTTTTGTTGGAGGACTCTACTAAACCATTGCCCTGGGGATAGTATGGTGTGGAGTGAATCAGATTGATCCCGAACTGTTCACAGAACTTGGCTAATGGTTTATCCTTGAAAGAGGCTGTGTTATCAGTAACAACCCTCCTTGGGCAGACGAACCTTGCGATGAGGTCTTCCAGGAATCCAATAATTACCTTGTGGGAAGCGCTCTTGGTGGGGATAGCTTCAATCCACTTGGTAAAGAAGTCTGTGGTAGTCAGGATCCATCTGTGTTGTCCGCTGGAAGTAGGGTGGATTTCTCCAATAAAATCTATCCCCCATTGTTGGAAAGGTCCCGAAACAGCTACAGGATGTAAAGGCAGAGACTTGAGTTGCTTCTTTCCTGAAAATATTTGGCATGAGATACAGGCTCTAACTCCTCTATGGACATCAGTGAACAAGGTGGGCCAATAGTACCCAGCTCTGAGAATTTTGTGAGCTGTGGTCTTCCAGGAATGGTGCCCTCCACATAGGCCGCTGTGAAATTTGACCATGACCCTGTCGGCCTCTCGTGGGTCCATGCATTTTAAAAGCACCCCCAGGGGGTCTTTCCAATATAAAATTTGATCGATAAGGCAGTACCTGACTTCCTTGAGCTTCAGAGCTCTTGCTTTGTTTCTTTGCAAGCCATCTGGGGGCCGCAACTCCTGCAGAAAATATATGACATCCTTATTCCAAGGACATTGAGCCAACAAGGGTTCTATTTGAGGGCCTACATCGGACAACTGATTCTGTTGATTTCCTGATTGTTCATTGGCGAAATCCACCCCCAAATCTTTGCGATTAGCTTCAGCCAACAGCTTGGCCAAGCCTTGACCTTTGATCAATTTGGTATGCCTTATTTCCAAGTCGAATTCCAGGATCTTGGCTATCTATTTACTCCTCCTTCCGTCTATGTTGGGTTGTACAAGGATGTCCTTCACAGAGGCTGAAGGAACGTATGCAGTCACCTTTGAGTGCAAGACATAGACTCTAAAAGCTTTGAGAGCTTTCACTAAGGCATAGGCCTGTTTCTCCATGATTTCATACCTGACCTTTGCATCTCTTAATGCCTTGTTGAATAAGGTGATGGGTTTCTCTCATCCTTCCTCATTTTTCTGCAACAAGACCGTCACTACTGTATCAAAAGAAGCAAAAGAGAAGATTAGGAAATTTTTGGAATAGTCAGGCCTGATCAGCACGGGTGCCTCAGTCAATGCCCTCTTTATCTGGATGAAAGATTCCCTGGGTTTGGCGGTCCATTTCCCTTCTTGAGCATGGTTGTGATGTGTTTCACCAACTCAGCAAAATTCGAGACGAATCTCCTCAGAAAATTAATCTTCCCCAAAAAGGCTTGAACTTCCTTCTTTGACCTGGGAAGTGACAGGGTCCGAATTGCCTCTACCCTGCTAGGATCAATCCTCACCCCTTCTGTTGATACTATATGGCCTAACAGCTTCCCTTCTTTCATAGCAAACAAAGATTTCTTGGGATTTAGGGAAAGGCCAAACCTCCGACACTTCGAAAAAACTTTTCTCAGGTGACATCAGTGCTCTTTGTCAGACCTGGAGAAGATTGTTATGTCATCTAGATAGATCACCACAAACTTATCTTTCTCCCCGATGAAGGCTATGTCCATGGCTCGCTGAAATGTCACTCCTGCATTCATCAACCCGAAAGGCATTTTGGCATACATGAATGTACCCCAAGGAGTGGTGAAGGCCGTTTTTTCTCTGTCCTCAGGCATGACCGATATCTTATTATAGCTGGAAAAACCGTCGATCATGGAAATCCTAGAGGCACCGGTTACCCTCTGCAATATGTGTTCCATGTTGGGCAGGGGATAATTGTCTTTCTTTGAGCTCCTGTTCAGGTTCCTGAAATCGACACAAAGCCTGATTTCTCCACTTTTCTTTCTTACTGGGACCAAATTGGCCACCCATTCGGAATATCTCAAGGGGACGATGATTCGGGCCTCTAACAACTTCTTCACTTCTTTCTCCATGACAGGCAGCAACATGGGATTTATCTGTCTTAGCTTTTGCCTAAATGGCTTAGCCTCTTCCTTCAGTGGGATCTTGTGTTCAATGACGGATGTATCATACGTCTTGAGGTCTTCGTAGGTCCATGCAAACACATCAACAAACTCTCTCAGCAACTCAGTATATTTGGCGCTCTGTTCTCTGGTCAAACTCCTTGACAACTTGACAAACTTAGGCTCCTCTGGTGTGGCAATGTTGCACTCGGCTGTGTCAGCATCTTCATCTACAACCCTGCCCTTTACTGCCACATCATTCCCATCGAACAATCTTTCTAACGGGACTAGTCCCCTAAGAATGTGATTGCTAGGTAGCTGAATAATCTGGTGGTTAAAAATTTTATTTAAAAACACCTCAGGGTGAGGGTCACCATCTGTGTCAGGATCCTGATCAATGTGCAACGCAGAAAATTCATCAACAGATTGGAGAAATCTTTCGATTTCCATATCATCTTCGAATACCTTCCAATGCTTGACATTGTCCGGTACAGAGGGCCTATATTTTATTTCAACATCAGAGTTGACCATAGGCGGCAAAGGAACTTTGAGAAAACTGGCTGAGATAGCTAAAGAATCGGCCACAGCATTATCCTCCCTTGGAATAAAAGAGATATTGAAGGCTGAGAAGAAATTGTCAATTAGGTCCCATGCTTCATTCCTGTAATTTATGAGTCGAGGGTGCTTAGCCTGATAAGCGCTTCTGATCTATTGGACCACCAACTCTACATCTTCGAACACTGTTATCTCCTGAATTCCCATTTCCCTTGCAGCTCTTAATCCTAGAACAAGGGCTTCATACTCTGCCACATTGTTGGTGGTTTCAAATTCTAATTTGTATGACAAAGATACGGTTTCATGGGTAGGTGACACAAAAAACACCCAAGCACCAGCGCCTTCCCTAGAACAGGCTCCATCAAAAAACATTTACCAAACGGGGGTGATGGAAGGAGGAAGTTCACGAGGAGAGGTGGGTTGCTTTCTGATTTCAAGAGGAGGCTCGGGAGCATGAGTGAGTTGCAGTAAACTGGAACCTAAATCAGTGTCCAAGGCGAAAATGGGATGGTTGGTAGGATTGGCTTCATCACTGATTATATAGGCCAATTGAGCTTCCCTATATAGCCTCCTATGTTCTCCTCCGAACACTGGGATAGTAGCATATGTGAGGTCCATCTGCAAGGTTCCCCGCAGTATTTTTATCCAAGATCTTGATAACAACATACCAAATTTGGGGGGGACATCAGCCACTACAATATCCATGACCACACTTTTCATGGGCAACTGAAACAAGGAAACCACCAGGTCTTTGATGACTCCCGGACACTGCAGTCTCCTTGAGTCGAAAGAGTACAAATCATGATAATATTTCGTCACCTCCAGTCCCAATTCTTCCATTACTATTTTGGGCATAAGGTTATGGGAAGCCCCTGAATCCATGAGGCAGTTATGCATCATTTTATCATGTATGTTCAGGGATGTGTAGAAAGGGGGGGATGAGTCATCTCTATCTTCTACCATGGGGCCTAGGACAACTGCTGGCTTTTCATCTTGGATATTTATGGAGTTTGTGGAAAGGCATGAGACCTCGGACTATAAAAGCTCAGAGAAGTGTTTCTTGAACCCTTCATGTTTGATCAATTCGGTCAGGGGCACAGGGATTCTGATCTTTTGAACTTCATGCTCAAAATTAAAAGAAGATGTGAGCTTTGGGATTTCTCTTATTTCGGGAACATGACTCTAGACTATGAGAGAGAGGGGTCGGGTCTTCTTACCTCCGTGACTATCTGCTACTTCATTAGCAGTTTTCTCTGTTCTAGTGAGCTACTCAGGAACCTCAGGTGCTACTGTCTTTTTCTTGGACCTCAGGTCATACCTGCCTCGGCTGCCACTAGCCTTGTATCCCTTGCTTAGTTCATTTAGCTGACTATCCACAAGAGACTCCTCGTATGCTGATTGAGTGAGATGAGGGAAAGGAGGAGTGTCTCTGAAGCAGTGGATTTCAGAATCAAGCTCATTTGTTTCCCTTTCTTCCTCTTCGGCCACAAAATTGTTTTGAAAAGGGGCCTGAATTTTTTGGTCTTCTCTGTCTCTTCCCCTCTCTCTTTTCATAGTCGAGGGAGAAAAAATATTTGGCCTTTTGAAACCTCCTTTGTTTTCGGCGTTTTGAGGGCCCTTGTATGCTTGCCTACCCTCCAACTTCATTCTCTCCATTTCTGCAGACAGAGACTTCACCATCTTGGTTAGTTCATCCACTTGAGCGTGGGGCACCGACGGGCCAGAAGTTGAGGCTTCCGACCTTCCCTTTCTTCTGTCTGCGTCGGCCTTGTTCCTCAGTCTGTCAGCTGCTAATACATTGGATTCCACCTCTATGGTCGCATCTTGCATTTGAGCTAAGGAGGTGGCTCTTCTTTCTCTCAACAAAAGACAGAAATCGGGGCCAAACGCACTAGCATAAGAAATTTTGGCCGAGGCTTCTGAGGGTTTTATTTCGGCAGGGATTTTATTATACATCTTATTAAATCTTTTGGAGAAGTCAAAGACAGACTCTCCTTCCATCTTCTTCAGAGACCCGAACTCTGTCATGTAGTACATGAAATCTTTCCTATTGCCCCACTGCCTCAGGAAAGCATTATCCAGGGCTTTGATCCCAGTAATAGATCCAGGGGCCAACCCTCTAAACCACTTCCTCACCTCACCATCCAAGCTCTGGATGAAAACTCTCATCCAGACATCTTCATTTTCAATGTTCAAGTTGTCTGCATAATTGTAGAAAGCAGCCAGGTGCTCTTCAGCAGTTAGGTCCCCTTCCCCAGTGAACTTGGGCATATACTTCAAGTAATCTCCAGCAGGGAGAGGATTCATAGGATGGGGTAGGACTAAGGGAGCATATCTGGCAGGGACTATGGCATCCATTCTATTCAGAGGGGGATTAGCACCAGCCATAGGAATATTAGGTGGAGGAGAACTTGGAGGAGAATGAGTTCGCGAAGGGGGTACTGGGAATGAGTCCCGAAGTGGAGTGGGAAACAAGAGGGGATTTAAGGAGAAGGATAACGAGCTCAAGTCAGTAGGTGCTCCCCTTTGAACAGGAGTAGTAACAGTAATAAGAGGAGGAGCAGTAAAGATAGGAGTGGGGAAATTTTCTGCAGTCATGGGTCTACGCCAAGGTACAACTTCGGAGGAGAGGGGAGTGACAAGGGTTTCTCCCTCCAGTCCTACACCAGGAGGGGAAAACTCAGCAGGAACACTCCCGAAGTTCAGGAAACGGGAAACCTCTGAAGGAGTCCTATTGAGAAACTGAGGAGGAGAAAATGGAGTTCTTACAGAAGGAGATGGCGGATTACTTGTTTTGGCGGTGGAAGATTCTTCTTCAGGGGCATTTCCTTTTCTGAGAACCACCTCTGGATTAGTTTCAGGTGTAGCTAAAGGCAGCTATGGATGAGACCGCATGTGTCTACCTCTGAAAGCCACAATTAACGTGGCAAACTCACCACAGTGGAGTCGTCACAATGGAGTCACCAGGTGCACAGTAGCAATCTTCAAAGGCTCTGATACCTGATGCACCTTCAGAATCAGAGGCTCAATGTCGTTCAATCTCGAGGAAAATTTTCAACTTCGTCCCCAGCAATGGCGCCAAAAATTTTAGCGTCAGAAGTCACCCCTGGATTGCAGCGGGAGCAAAGCCCAACGCCCATCAGTTTGTGTCACGATTTGTTTAATTGGGTGATCAAATGGAGGTTAACTCAAAACGATGTGGTTCTAACTCCGACACTAGGCCAGGCATGCATGGGCAAGTGAGGTCTTGGATAACTTCAGACAGTGATTTGTAGTAAGGGCGAGTAGGGGGAAGACTTGTGTAAGAGAGGTGAAAAGGTCTATCGTAAACATCAAGTTCCTAACAGACTGTGGAAGAAGACATTTAAATGCAAGATCTTCTTACATTCAAACGCAGAAAACCAGAGAATACAATAGTGCCACAATAAATCCTTTATCATAACACAACTGCATTAGCTCATGTGAATCAGTCAATCATGAACTCCCTCAGTATGAGAAGAGAACTAGATGGAATAAGGAAACTGTCTTTCATTAAACAAGAAATCTTACATACGGATGTATAACCAGAGAACTAGAGTATCTGTTAAAACTTCACAATTGGGAGCTCCGCTCTACCATAGACCCCTTCAAAAATGAAAAAACTGCGTACATATACTTGGGTAGATTTGTCAACCAGAGGCACGCTCGCCCTCCAAGGCGTAGCATCTCTTCAATCAATCTTCGGGCGGAATTCCTTCATCAGACGTCTCCTTAACTTCGCATGGCCTTTGCAGGGGAGGAGTAGTTGAGCCAGTAAATGTTGAGCTAGCGTGTGCAGACCTCCTCTGGCTAGTCGAGAACTCGCCATGGCTTCTCTGGAAAAATAGGTACACAGGATCCTCTCGAGCAGTCCACTTGCCAGACCCTCCATTATTCGCATTTAATGAATGAGGAGAGGTTTCAACCACCCTTTCTCGCCTTCAATTACTCCAAGCAAAAACCAGGACCGAGGTCAGATCAAATGGCACTTGGAGGTCGCGGTAATTCCTTCTCTAAATCATACACGATGCCTTCGACCCTTCCTGAACAGCTCTTTTCTTCCCCAAGTGACCACGGGGTGTGACCCGTGCTTATCCCCAAGGCACCCTCGGCGTTCGCGAATGGGAAGGAGCTAATCCTTGCTTCTTGAAATCGCGATGAGCGAAACGCCGAGGCGGTTTAATCTGGCGCCACGCGCCCCTCTAGATCTGACGGTTCTGAATGCACTTCGGTGATGGTGTAGGCCCAGGTCCTGGACACTCCCGGCACCTCGCGCATCGGGAATACAACGATGTTGGACCTTTCTTATCATAGCTGCGATGGGCGAAACGCCGAGACGACTCAATTGGGCGCCACGCGTCTCTCTCAAATCTGACGGTCCTAAATTTACCCGACGCTGTTGTGGGCCCCGGGCCCTGGAAGCTCTCGTCCCTTCGCGCATCAGGGATATGAGGGAGTTGTTTCTTGCGCTTCAAAATCATGATGGGCGAACAGGCGGGGAGCCTAATAGCGCGCCAGGTGTCCAGTTCAGATGGGCGGCTGAGACTTCTCCTCGATATTGTGGGCCCGCCTTTGGGCGCTATCGACACTTCAGGGTTCGGGGCTTCGAGATATACAATGACATAAAACCTCCACCCCTTGAACTCGCGACTGCCAAGAAGCCGACGTGACCAGATCTTGTGCCACATGTCCTTTGGGATGATCGGCTGCCATCCATTCCTGCACAAAATATGGGCGTTATCCATGCGCTATCCTCGACGCAACTTCGCTATCTGTGATTTCCTGTCAACCGTTGATCTGCTCATATGGATGGATCCGGACCGTTGACACCACAATTTTGCCCGCTCGCTTGATTTTAAGTCCGAAAAGGACTTCTTCTATGCACTACGCTTGGGCGCTCCTCGTGCAACCTGCGGACCTGGATATCCTGATGTCGAAGACAAGTAATGTTGCTAACATGACTTACTAGCAAAAGATCAAGCATCAATTCAATAAGATGTTGCAATTCACTACGATCAAGAATTTCTAAAGAAGCAAGACTCCAAGAGAAAAGTTGACAAAATCTTTTTAGGTAAAGACAAAGAAATTAATTGTTTGAATAATCGTAGTCAATTCTTTCTTATGGAAGTAAAAAAATTAAAACTCGAGGATATATCAATCTTGAAAGTAGACAAAAAGAGATCCATGGATGTGAGTGAATCAAGGAAGTTTTTAAAAGTTGAGACTGCATATAAAGATACCTTAACTAATCTGATTGAATCAAGAAAGTTCAAAGAAATTGATACTATAGATAAAGAGACTTCTATGGAATTGATTGAAACTGACAATCAAGGAGTCATTATTGATGAATCTTTATCAGTGAAAGAGCATCCAGAAAATGAGTTGAAGAAACAATTCAATGACAAGTCAACATCTATATATTTAGTGATGATTGACATTCCATTGATCACAGATGAAGCGATTGACACACCAATGAATATGAAATTATCACATATCAACATGCTAACTCAAGTAAATCACAAAAATATTAAGAAGAATAAACTTATCAAGGTACGATATCGACACCCAAATCATAGTAGTAGCATGTTAGAATCAACATGCCCATATCCAAAGGTACCTAACTAGAGCCAATGTTGTACTTACATATCAAAGTATTTGAAGATTCATACAACTCAAAATCATAAGCAAAAAAGATCGAATTCAAAATATTATCATCAAAGAGTTGGAGAAACGATCCACCTATGATGGATTGATTCTTTCTCGATAGGGAAATATTGTTTAAAACTTCATACATCTTATCACCTCATGTCCTCAACCTTATCAAATAGGCAAAAGTTCCAGAAAGATGGATTGTTGTATCATAAGAAGTGTTTTTCTACCTGTGCCTTGAGGACAATGCATTTTTAAAAGGGAGAAGACTTGTAATATACCTAAAGTATATTGCCACTATGTAATTATGTGTAATCATTTATGTTGTATTGGTAGTCATATAGATCAATATTCTATATTTATTATATTGTAATTAATGATAGCCATACATTTTCCCAAAGGGCATGACTTGTCACCTCTTACATGTATTTATATACGCATCCAATGTAATAATATAATCACCAATCTCGTATATATTCATATAATAAATTATATATTATTAATATGGATATATGGGGTTTCTATATGCTTTCATGATGACTTCATGAAGTGAACCATCAAGTTCATTTCAACTTTATTTTGTTGCTCCTCTTCTCTCTATTGCTTATCCTTTTGCACTCTGCTAACTTTGAAAACAACTCCGCAAGTGATTCGACTCTTTTGTAAATATTTTCTTCTAATCATGTTTCATGCTAGTATGGCTAAGTATATTTGAGTGTTGAACAATGGCTTGTCATTATATCATGAGGATCATGTCTCCTAAATCTTTCCTCTTCAAAATAATAAGATGTCAAAGATCCTCCTTTCGTTGCAGCGGATTTAGAATTACATATGCTATATGATCCTATGGACAATGGTAATGTCAGCAAGGGATCTTTCTTATCTTTCTCTAGAAAGGCTCCAATCCCACGCAAATATGTTTGATATGCAATTTCCTAGATTATGAGATTATTTGGAATGAACTTAGGCAAAAGATGAGGAGGTTCGGAAGTTCCATACACTTTGAGGTATGTGTAACCTTCCATCACATAAAACTCCCCTAGGGTACTCACTACTTCCATTACTTCCTTAGTCATGCAAGGGGCTGGTCTACAAAAAATCAGAGGGTAGATAGGGGTGATGAAGTTATCACGGATTCTTGTGTATTCACATTTGTATTTGTTCCCCCATAGTATTTGGAAATACATATGAATTATGTGTTTTCTACTTGTCATTTCCAACCTAATCATGTGAAATAATTTGCTGCAGAAACAACATCCATAAAGAAAGATGACATAAACAACATCGAGTATTCTTCGACGACCTTATCTACTTGTTTCTGCTGTGTGGATAGGTCGGTCGCAGAGACCTTGTATGTGGCTGTGATATTACACTCATTCCGAGAGTGAATCACGAAGAAGACAAACTTCCCCGTCTGAGAGATGACCTTCCTGCATTGCTTGGCAGAGATCAAGGAAATAACACTAGGTGGGACTACCTCGGGTATCCTGTACAATTTCCTGTTCAAAGTAATAATAACACTACGAGGCCTAGACTCATATACAACATGACGTTTCCATAAATAAGGTTCGCCCAAAATAACAACACAAACTTCGAGAGGAGCAACATCACACAATACCTCGTCTTTGAAGGGCTTGATTTCGTACGACAGCCGACATTGTTGGCTTACGCGGAGATCACGTCCTTGGCAGAGCCATCCAATGGTGTAGGGTTGTGGGTGCGGCATTTTCGGCAGGGCCAGGCGCTTGACAACCTCTGCTAAGATGAGGTTCTTCTGGCTACCACTATCAACGATGAAGTGCAGCAGGATGCCTTTTACCCACATCTGTAAATGGAAGAGACGCTCTCCTTCTTCTGGCTCATTTGGTTCGTCAGGCTGGAGCTTGGTGGTAGAAACGGTGGCACTGGTTTATGTGTCAATGATTTGTCTTCCCCTTTATGGTTCTGACTCAGAGTCAGAACCCACATCTGATTCAGAGGCTTTCACTTCGGCCACTAGTGACTACTTTAAGCGGCAGTCAATAGTGTTATGCCAAGGGCTCTTATCGAAGTTGCACCACTTCTCGGTATCTTTCTTTGTCTTTCGGGTGTCCTTCTTTACTTATGGCTTGGACTAGTTGTCCTCATACTATCCATATTTTCTATGCCCTTTGTTCTGTGGATTGGGGCCGCCCTTTCCTGGCTTTTGCTGTGAGGGGTTCCCAGGCCCAAATTGTCGCGTCTTTTGTTTGAGATTTTGCTCGATTTTGACGACATATCGGTAGGCCACGACCAAGGACGAGATGTCCAGAAATTCAATTTCGGTCTGGATGTATCTATGCAGAGCACCATGATACTTGAGCACCAAATGTCGCTCTGAATCTTTGATACCCAGCTTGGTGTGCAAGGTATGGAATATTTTTGTGAACTCTGGCACTGCTTAGTCTCTTTCTTGCCGCAATGTGGTCCATTTGATATACAAGTCGTCATAAATTCCAACAAGGTAGTATTGTTCCTTAATAGAATCCCTGAAGGATTCTCAGGTGGTCATGACTGTAAATAACAAGGCTTCCTTTGTTTCCATTTGCTAACAGAAAGTTTCTCACCAATCTTTGACATGGGGAACGACTTTTGAGGAGCGCAAAAATAATTTTTTCTCTATTTGAAAAGTTATGGACAAAAAATACCCTTCTAGTAGATTCAACCACTTTTCTACACCATCTGCATCTATCTAACCTTCAAATACAAGAATATCAAAGTTTATTTGTACCTTGAAGGGGGCGGTGCCTCCGCTCGAAGAAGATGCGTCGCCTGTTGGTAGCCGCCGAAGGATATGCGTGAAACTATCCATCACCTCGTTCCTCTGTTACGTGAGGGCTTCCTCAAGCAACATTTTGAAAGAATCTCTTGTCTCGTCGTATTTCTTTTCTCCTGCCATGAGAGGTCGCTTGGGCGTGCGAGAGCTTTGGTCCTCAAGAGAAACAAGCTCGAGACCCAATTCTTTGTACTCTGACCTCGTTGGGGACATGCATTAAGACGACGAGGAGCATATTGCTCTGATACCACTGATCTAGATTTTATGAGTAGAATGAAATGACTACAAATTATTAACAGATTCTTAATAGAGAATAACAAAGATACAGTAAAACTGGTTTTCTATTCAATAAGGAAATAAGCTAAAACTATAAAATGCAGCGAAAAACAAGCTTGTTGGAATGGTGGCGGCTTATCTCTAAGAAGAGATGTGACAGATGTGCTCATTCGCAAGAAGATCATTACAATGAGGCTCTGAAGTCCTTTTTACAATAAACAGGGGTTTCAAAAACCCTAGACATCCAAAAACCTAACCCTACGAGATGAAGCGACAAAAGTCATGTGGGCCCTGTTTGGGTAAGTCAGTAAATCAACTTCCTGGGGTCATAACTTTTGCATGTGATCTTCATTTTAGGCGTACGATAGCCCGTTGGAAAAATCTATATAAGGACTACAACTATTGACGAGAAATTTTTTGACTACTACATACCCAAAAAAAAACGTCGTTTAGGGCCTCAAAACGACTCCGGAAGTTCAGGACCCAAAAAACTGCTAAAAATAGTAAATTACCAAAATTGCAAGAAAGTTGTTTTGAGCCAGTTGGAAAAGGTGGGTGGCCACCGATATCCACCTGGATCAATGTGATGGGATCAGCTGATGCAGATGAAACACATTAAAGAGAAAAATGTTACTTGGAGGGAACTCAAGAAGTATTTTGAAAAGAAATATTTGACTAAGAAATACTATGACAAGAAAATGAAAGAGTTCTTTGAACTCAAACTTGGGAGTATGACCATAGATGAATATGAAAGAAGGCTTTTAGAACTGTTGAAGTATGTTTCTTTCATCAAGGATGAGACAATTAAGATTCATAGGTATTTGAGTGGATTGCCATCATTCATCAGTGACAAAATACAATATGATGATCCCAAAAAATTGGAGGAGACCATAAGGCGAGTTAAATTCTTATATGATCAGTAAAAATCAAGTCCAACTTTCCAAAAATCTCTGGAAGACAAGAATAAGTTCAAGATGGAACAAAGGAAGAAAGGGAATACGCCACCATTCTTCATCAATAGTCCTCAGGGACAGTGTTGGCACAGGGGTAGACCCAGGGTTCAACGCTTAACAACGCACCAACAAAACCCTGACTATCGGCCCTTTCGGCAACACCTGCGAAGTAGGTGAAGTCTCACCTGAGGTAGAAGCAGGGTGGGTTATAGGATGCAGGTGTTTGTAACCAGGCTGTGACACAGATCTTTGATAATAACACTTCACAGGGTCTTTTGTTAACGCTTAGGAAGTGACATACATTAGTGCATTGACCTTATTAACATAGCAGAACATACCCAATAATAGATCAGCGTAGTAACAATGAATGATAATATATCCTGAGCACTTGGCACTTAGCATTATAGATTAGATCTAGAATTCATTTACCCTCAACATAAGTAAATCACTAAGAAATAACAGATTCATCTATTACACAGCATAATCTAATCACTTAAGCAGATCTATGACAGAAATAACATAGCAAAAGGCAAACCATAAGACACCAAATATACGTGGTTCACCCCAGGATGGGGCTATGTCCACCAACCAATTCGCTTATTTATTCTTTGCAAAAATCTTACATTCATTTACTCCTGTGCATTAATCCATAGAGTTGAGTTTTGCATGAGACGGAGGATCTGCGCACTGAGCCCTAGATCCTCCTTCCAAAACTATGTCAGGGCACAGAGCCAACTCTCTATCGATCATAAAGCCTTAATGCACATACATTCTCTTGCACAAAGAAACTTGAACTACTTGCACTTATCTGGCCACTTTTACAATACAGTCTTCTTTATTTATACTTTTACAAATCCTTACATTAAGGCCTAAACAGGGGAAAACCCCATGGGCCGACATCCCATAACCCATTACAAAAACCCTAAAGAACTCTTTATTGGGTCCACATAGCCCGCAAAAAAAGTGAGATTCGTGATCTCAGCTCCGCCTGGGTGCTCCTTCCTCGACCAATGTGTCGAAGTCCAAAAGTGGGCCAACTCTGACCAAGGTTTCCTCAAAACTTGGTCGAGGGCCAACAGGCCCCAAACACTCACCTATGATTCGTCCCAAGTCACTCAGGTGCAGAAAATGTTGCTTCTAAGACCTAGAGATTAACCTGAGATGCCTCGACTTGCTACTTCGCCTAAGCCTCCTGCTCAATGAGCTCTTGGATCGTCTGCTCTGTAATARGCCCTTCCAGGTGCTTTTCTACTGTTGCAACCACTTGATCCAATTGTGAGCCATGTCCATCAATCTCTTCAAACACCTTGCAGGCTTCATCTTTCACAGGTTGTAGCTTATGTGTCACTTCCATTACCCTACCCTAGAGGGCACTTATCTGTTGTTGTACTGCACGCTGCTCCTGGAATCTCTTCATTCTTTCTACCATAGTGAATAGCTTCATCTGTGCCTGCATGGAAAATTCTTTCTATTGTGCCTCATGTAACTGCACTTCCAGCTTCCTTAGCTATGGATCCTCGACGAGGCGTTGATATGTTTGTGTGCTTCTATCACTCAGTTGTATGAATTTCGAGGCGAGGGCTCTAATCCTTACTAGCGTGTTATTAGCGGTCTCCTCCCTCTGGTCACGCACCTCCTGTGGGATGTTCGGTACTGTTTGGGCCACCAATTCTATTATCCTAGCCTGAAGTTGTTGGAGGGTCTTAGCGAGCTTCACTATTTGAGCTTCAACCAGATCTTTCCCTTCCTGTGCCAATCCTAGCACAGAGCGACATGCTTTACTCACTGCTTCTTTGACCATGGCCCGCTCTGCGAGAAGTTGCTCCTTTTCTCTCTGTTGCTAGGCTTTTTCCTCCTGGAGCTTCGCCTAAAGCTCTGCTTTCTCACTCTCATGGGCTGCTACATTGACCTGCGTTGCTCGTAATTGCACTAGGACTTCATATTTATCCTGTTTCAAGGCTTCTGTAGCCTTCTCCTTCTCTTCCTAGACTCTTTGGAACCGAGCTTCTGTTGCATCCGCCAATCTTCTCAATTGGGTTGGTTCATCCCCCAATTCTGCATTCTATGACGAGGAAGGCACAGCAGGTACTGCGTGGACCAAACGAACAGCTTATTGTACTTCCTTTAATTCCTTCTCGATCCTTCGATATAGCTCCTCTTGCTTCTCTCCATATCTCTGCAAGATGTCCTTAGAAGCATCCTCCATAGCTCCGCGGACCAGACTGATGTCGTCCTCAATGAGAGTGGCCTCCAACTAGGGCTTATTAGTGCGCGTCTTCTTCTCGGTTGAATGTTTCTTCAGAGAAAGCTTCCTCTTTTACATTGTTATTGTCCCAATGGGGGGATCCTCAAGTGGAGGGGTGGTAGCTGCGCCTCCTCCTTGATCTTATGTTCCCTCATCTCCTCCTCCATGTCCTTCTACTTCGTCTTCTCCTCCTTCTGGTGAGTCAGACCCATTATCTTCAGAAGCATTGCCCTCCTCATCGCTCTCTATATCCTAGACTTCCTCCTGCTTTTTCTTCTTCTTCGTCCCACTGGATTGTCCGACATGCTCGACTCGGGTAACTATGGGGCTTCCTATGGTGTCAGTGTCGAATAATTCTACATCAGTGTCAGGTTCAAGAAATTCCTCCGGCCACTCCTTTGTAATCTTCTCCATATCATCATCTATCAGCTTGTAGTACGACTGCAATTCTTCTTGGTTCTCATCTCTGCGCACAGTGATGTAGATGAAATGAGGATCAACACGAAAATTTGCTATTGGTCAGTACCGATGCAGGGTGCATGGTGTCATGCACGGAAATGATTCGATGGTGACCTTTAACTACTAGTAGTATGCATGAAAAATGACATTGGACTTCAACTACTTCGTCATGTCGTTGGTGTACCACAGGGTGGAAAACCGAGTGGCCAACGGCTCCGAGGGTTCGATCTCTGGGAAGGTATCTCCTTCGGGCATTTTCCAAACAACAAATGTGATAAAAATGAACAACCAACTGTAATGGAATTCATAACCCAAATCCTCGGCTTCACAACAATCCTTCTCTAGTTCATTGACGAGGTAGTTCGCCCAGTTCATCTACATGCACTCCACACATTTTCCTGCGAGGTCCACCACGAACCCGGTGACCTGTGTAGGGCGGTTCTTCCTCACGAGCTTGCTAGCTAGGAGTTGGAAATCAAGGCACATTGTGCCATCCTGTATAGAGGCTACCTTGTAACCTTGCTTTCCTTTCTCTACTTCTCTGTAAGCTTCCTTGATGCGCTATGCCAGGGAACGATCTAAGGCCTTCCCTGGATAAAACTGTTGAGGTTCATGACCCTTCACACTTAAGCCTGTGATCTGGTGGATCAGTTCCAGATCCATAGTAATCCTTCTTTCGAGCCACAAGTATCTGCCATGATAGCACGACAGGAGGAGTTTAACGCAAGCATTATCCTCCTGGTGGCGGCCAAAATGCGGGATCTTCATCTCATTCAGTATGGTGGACTGCGCCAACCCCTTAATCCATGGTTGTGAGACGAGGTGAAGCTTCTTTCCAGTTGTCTTCGTGAGGTAGCGGTGGGGCACCAACATGGCGTAGTTCTTCCGGTCTTCTAAATTGAAGTCGTCATTCTTTAATAGTAGGATATGTTTGAACTGACTCTCGATTATGCATATTCCTTTCAGAATGTACGCACTAAACATGGTGTACTCAAAATCTCGGGGGATATTATCGCGGTTAACAGCGCCAGCCAAAGGTGGGATATACTCGGGTAGTATCGATGAGATCTGATTCGCATTAGCCAGATCACCGTGGTGCGTACTTCACTGCTCAATCACGGGGTTAACACGGTCAGAATGACATCCGGTCGAAGGGGAAGCTTGCAGTCCCCTAGTCGATGATGCCTGGACACCTTCGGATATCGGTCTGTCGGCCATTAGCTTCTTGGGGACTTCCTCGACATACTTCTCCAATTCACTAGGTTCACCCGACATTCTAGTTTTTAACAAGCATGCGGGGTAGGAAAGCGGACAGGCGGGTTAGACAAACAGACAGGCAGGGTCTAGTATCAGATAACACATCTCGACACTTAGACAATTCTATGTTGAGCTCAATCAATCACGAATAGCAAAAATTGGTCCTGGTGCAGCGACCGACGAGTTAAATAAGTGGGGTATCATAACGAATCTTCCAACGGCCAGGAAATGCTTCCATCAATGTAAATTTGTTCGTTATGGCACAATCTCAACGTCCAAAAGTGGTCCATTAGCCCATAAATGTGTTTTCTAACCATTCTGGAGCGTCATTCTAACGGTCGGGGCGACTCCAACGGTCACCTAGCTTCACTAGGGCGAAGTCCCATTCTGCGTGGACATGTTGTTCCAGCGAGGTTCAAATCTTGCGAACCTACCTTCTGTGAGGTTCCAGTCTGCGAAGTCTTCCATCTGGTTTCTATAGCTTCATGTAGATTTTCCAACTTAGCTTTCTTTTTATTGAGCTTCCTTGTCTTCTTTCCTGTTATCTGAGTCTCTCTAATTGTTTCTCGAATCCTGTTTCCATCTTATCTTCTCCTAGCGTAGTGGCTTCACACTGTTGAGGTGCCCTTAAAGGGTCTGAAGTTAATATCTCTTTTTTTAACACTTCCTAAGTGGGCATACTTCTTTCTTAAATAGATAGGTTCCTCAAGCCTTCTTGCATTCTTTCAACCTTGATAGCTGATTATATTGCCTTTTGTCCCTCCTGCGTTGTTACTTTGTTCTGTTGCTTCGACTTATCCTCATGTTCTTCTATTATTCGATCTATTTTCCCAGCTATGAAATCCCTTAATTCTTGTGTTTTCTTTTATGTGGCTTCTTCCTCTGCTTTCCTTCTGATCTGATCCTTCTCAATCCAAGTCTTACCTAACAATAGTGGGAAAGGGGCGTTGTCCCCAACAAACTTAATGACTTCAAATTCCTCTTCAGTCGATGTTCCATGAACAATAATAGGTACATTAGTAACTCTTCCACATAGGGTTATCATCTTTCCCTTAAACAAGCCTATCCTTCCCAACGAAGGTACCACAGTAGGCTTTCCCAAAATTTTCCAAGTTTCTTCTGTCATAATATTCAGTTGTGTTTCTTCATCCAAGACACAGTCTATGTCGAAGTCTTCTATTCTTGCACGTATGTGTTGTTTTACTTTCAGGATCTCTGGTAAATTGACATCTTTGTGAACATCCATCATTTCTTTCAACTGTAATAACATAGTCTGAACTTTCTCTGATTCTTTCTCTTTATGACTCTCTAACATGCCCTTAGTCTCTTGAATCTCTTCGTAGTTTTCTTGTCTTATGTTCATTCGTTCAACTTTATCAATCATCCTTGGACAATCCTCGACCTCATGACCAACAATCTTACAACAAAGACAAATAGGACCTGCACCAAGGCATTCCTTTGTAAGATGTCCTAGTATTCTTCAGTTATAACACAAATTTAATCCTCTTTTTCTTTTAAATTTTCCCCAACCTATCCTATACTGCGCATTTCCCCTAGGATCATAATGTTGGACCTACAATCTGCAAAAATTCTTTCTAGGTTCCTACATCCATTTATTAGTCCAAAAACTTTTTCTATGCATAGGAATAACATATCTTTCTTCATTTCCATTAAATTTACTCAAATCAACTCTTTCTTTCAACTGAGCCCTAGCCTTCAGACTAGGACAAAATCTATTAAACATACTTAAGTTCATGCTTTCAAAACAAAAAAWTTCACTTATCTTACTCTTGTCAAAGCACAAAGCTTTACCTCTTTTAGGATCTTACCTCTTTTCTTCAGATCATATATCTTTCTTAGCACAAAGCTTCGCAAGTCAAGTAGAGTACTGCGCACTTYAGTAGCAGATCTATGCACAGAGCTTTACTTCAGTTCCCAACAATCACAGTTTCAGGTCCCAGCAACGGAACCATTTGTTGGCACATGGGCAGACACAGGGTTCAACGCTTAACAACGCACCAACAAAACSCTGACTATCGACCCTTTCAGCAACACCTGCAAAGCAGGCAAAGTCTCACCTGAGGTAGAAGCRGGGGGGCTTACTGGACGCAGGTGTTTGTAACCAAGTTGTGACACARATTTGTGATAATAACACTTCGCAAGGTATTCGGTTAACGCTTAGAAAGTGGCATACATTAGTGCATTGACCTAATTAACATCGTTGAACATACCCTATAATAGATCGGTGCAGTAACAATGAATGATAATATATCCTGAGCACTTAGCATTATAGATTAGATCGAGAATTCATTTATCCTTAACGTAAGTAAAGCACTAAGCAATAACAGATTCATCTATTACACAGCATAATCTAAACACTTAAGCAGATCTATGACAGAAATAACATAGCACAAAGCAAACCATAAGACACCAGATATACGTGGTTCACCCCAGGATGGGGCTACGTCCACCAACCGCTTCGCTTCTTTATTCTTCTCCAAAATATTACATTCATTTACTCCTATGCACTAAGCCATAGATTCGAGCTTCGCATGAGACAGAGGATCTACGCACTGAGCCCCAGATCCTCCTTCCAAAACTAGGTCAGGGCATAGAGCCAACTCTCTATCGAGCACGAAGCCTTAATGCACATACATTCTTTTGCACAAAGCAACTCTAACTACTTGCAATTAGCTAGCTACTTTTAAAATACAATCTTCTTTATTTATACTTGTACAAATCCTTACAATAAGGCCTAAACATGGGAAAACCCCATGGGATGACATCCCATAACCCATTACAAAAACCCTAAAGAACCCCTTACTGGGTCCACATAGCCTGCAAAATAAGTGATATTCGCAATCTCAGCTTCTCCCGGGCTCTCCTTCCTCGACCAATGTGTCGAAGTCCAAAAGTGGGCCAACTCTAACCAAGGTTTCCTCAAAACTTGGTTGAGGGCCAACAGACAGCCAACTTCTAGAGAGCCCAGAACGATTGAGACAGGTGGGCAAAGGCCAAGGCAACCACCTATTCAATGTCGGGGTTGTAAAGGAGATCATATGTATAGAGATTATCCTAACAGAGGTGAAAAAGTGAGGACTATTCACAATGTACAACAAGTTGAAATAGTGGAATACATGGCTAGAAATGTACAAAGGATCTATGCCGCCCTGGACAACAAGCAAGTAGAGTTTCAGTCACATATGATTGAAGTGGAAGGTATGATCAACAACCAAACCATTGTTATTTTAATTGATTCAGGAGCTAGTCATAGTTATATAGATCCTAAGATGGTGGAAAGATTGCATTTGCCAAGGAGAAAGCATGGAAAATATTGGTTGGTGCAGGTGGCAACCGGAGGCAAAAGAAAAGTTAATGAGATGGTTAAGTCGTGTCCTATGGACATGAATGGACTGAACACCAGGGCAGATTGAACATCTTGCCTTTAGGTTGCTATGATTGTCTAATTGGGATGGATTGGTTGGACCAACATCATGTTATCCTAGAATGTCATAATAAGACATTTACTTGCTAGGATGAGGAAGGGAACCTAAGGACAGTACAGGGAATTCCCAGGGCAGTAATTGTTAGAGAAATTTCAACATTGTAGCTGAAGAAATGTTACAGAAAAGGATATCAAATATTTGCAGCACATATGGAAGAGACACCTAAATATAGAGTGTCAAATATTGAAGATTATGCAGTCCTAAAAGAGTTTGAAGATGTGTTTAAATAAATACCAGGTTTACCCCCTAAAAGAGACATTGATTTCTCCATGAATATGATCTCTAGAGCATCTCCGGTATCCAAGACCCCTTACACGATGAGTACACAAGAATTGAAGGAATTGCAAATGCAACTTGAAGAGCTTCTAAAGAAAGGGTATATACGCCCAAGTGTGTCACCTTGGGGTGCCCCAGTATTATTTGTGAAGAAAAAGGATGGAACATTGAGGCTTTGCATTGACTTTAGGCAGTTGAACAAGGTAACTATGAAGAATAAGTATCATTTGCCAAGGATTGATGACCTCTTTGATCAGTTGAAAGATGCAAAAATATTCTCTTAGATTGATCTCAAGTCAGGTTATCATCAGGTAAGAATTAAAGAAGAAGACATCAACAAGATTGCTTTCAGAACAAGGTATGGTCATTATGAGTTCACAATGGTGCCATTTGGGTTTCAAATGCACCAGTTGTCTTCATGTGTTTAATGAATGGTATTTTCATATAATACTTAGATAAGTTTGTCATTGTATTTTTAGATGACATTCTTATATATTATAAGTTGAAGGAAGAGCATGAACAACACTTGAGGATGGTATTACAAGTATTAAGGGAGCATCAATTGTATGTAAAATTGTGCAAGTGTTCATTTTATCAGAAGAAAATTCATTATTTGGGACATATCATTTCAAAGGAAGGGATAGCAGTGGGCCCTAAGAAGATAGAAGCCATTAGAGGAAGGTCAGCACCAAAGAATGCGATAGAGGTCAAATCATTCATGGGCCTTGCATGCTATTATAAGAGATTTATTGAAGGATTCTCAAAGATTTCACACCCAATCACTTCGTTGCAAAATAAGGGTGTGAAGTTTTAGTGGACAGTGGATTGTGAAAAGAGTTTCCAACACTTGAAGCAATTATTAACCAGTGCTCCAATTTTAAGGATTGCAGATCCAAATGAAGACTTCATTGTATGCATTGATGCATGTAAAGAAAGGCTTGGTGGATTCCTCAGTCAAAATGGGTATGTTGTATGCTTTGAATCAAGGAAGTTGAAGGAGCATGAAAATAACTATGCTACTCATGATTTGGAGTTGGCAGCCATAGTGCATGCCTTGAATATGTGGAGGCACTAGCTCATGGGAAAAAGGTTCGAGTTGAAGACAGACCATAGTGGTCTGAAATATTTATTTGGACAACCAACTCTAAATGTTAGGTAAAGCATGTGGTTAGAATTTCTCAGTGAATATGACTTTGATATAAAGCACATCAAAGGGAAAGAGAACAAGGTGGTTGATGCACTCAGCAGAAGAGTGCATGAGTTGCATGCTACATCCATTAGCATGTACCAATCAGATTTGAAAGACAGAATCTTGGATGCTGTAAAATCAGATTGGAAATACAAGGAATTAGTGGCAAAATTGCAACAAGGTATTTTGCAATAGAAAATTGAAGACTATAAGCTAGAAAATGATGAAATTCTCATATCTAGAGGCAGAATTTATGTACCAAATTCTCAGGAATTGAATATTGAGAGAAATGCATAATGTACCTTATGTTGGGCACCTAGGTTATCATAAAACTATTGCAGTTGTCAAGAGCCAATATTATTGGCCAAGCATGAAGAAAGAAGTTGTTGATTTTATTACCAAATTTTTTGAGTGTCGAAAGGTCAAGGATGAGCATAGACACCCAGCTCGTTCATTACAACCATTACCCATTCCTAAGTGGAAATGGGAAGTTGTAATAATGGATTTCATCACCAAACTACCCAAAACAAACAAGCATCATGATTCTATTATGGTAGTGGTGGATAAGCTTACTAAAGCTGCCCATTTATTTCAGTAAAGCTCACTCACAAGGCATCCAACATTGTTGATATTTATATGAGAGAAATTGCTCGATTACATGGTATACCCAAGACAATTGTGTCTAACAGAGATCCAAATTTTACATCAAATTTTTGGAAGGGATTATTTAATGGATTTGGAACAAATTTGAATTTTAGCACAACTTATCATCCAGAATCATATAGACAAATAGAGAGGGTGAATCAAGTGATTGAGGATATGTTGAGGATGTATGTGATGGATAAACCATCGAAATGGGAAGACTACCTACACTTAGTAGAGTTTACTTATAACAATGGGTACCAAGCATCTCTAAATATGAGTCCATTTGAGGCACTTTATGGCAGAAGGTGCAACACACCGGTAAGTTGGGACAACCCAACAGATAGAGTAGTAGTTGGGCCAGAATTACTCAGGGAAATGGAAGAGCAAATGTTGAAAATAAAACAGAATTTAAAGGATGCCCAAGATAGGCAGAAAAGCTATGTTGATAAGGGAAGAACTCACGGGGAATTTAAAGTGGGTGACCATGTATTCTTGAAAGTAAAGGCCAACAAAAGTTCCCTAAAGTTGGGAAATTGTTCAAAGTTGGCAACTCAATATTGTGGGTCATTTGAAATCCTAAAGAGGATTGGGCCTGTAGCATACATGCTTTCCTTGCCTGCATCAATGTCTATTCATAATGTATTCCATGTATCATTGCTCAAAAAGTATATACCTAATGTTAATCATGTCATTGATTGGAATGTGATTCAGGTGGAGCAAGAAGGCGCCTTTCAAGTGCATATGGTGTGCATATTGGACCAGAAGATCAATCAGCTCAGGAATCGATCCATAGAGCTAGTAAAGGTCCAATGGACCTGGTACAGTCCTAAAGATGCAACTTGGGAGCATGAGGATGCTCTGCGGGAAGAATACCCACATCTTCTTTAGGATTTTTGAAGTTTTGGTTGTATATGTGTATATATTGCACTGAGGACAGTGCATAAATAAGGGGAGGGGAATGTAATACCCCTAGGTCGAACCCCAAATGTAAATGTAAATACAAATGTACTTAATCTGGTGAGTTGTTTGATATCATTTTTGCATGCACCTTCCATGGTATAGTGCACACATGTATTGCACACTAAAATGATGAAGTGTGCACATTCCAGGATACCGTGCGTAACAAACTTAAGTGCGCGTGATTTTGAGGCCATAGAGCCTTTATGTATATGTTGTGTTTTATAGGCTCGTGAGCCAATTATTATAAGCTAGGAGGCTTATGTGTTGAATTAGGCTGGAGAGCCTAGATGCTAAAGGCCAGTGAGCCTATTTTTGTATATGTCTTATCATTAATATAATACATCGTTGCATGTAGACCGACCACGATAAAAGAGTATGGGGGACTAAACTCCACTGGTTAGGGAAAGGGGGCTAAAAGTTACAGATAAGGGCTAAGCTAGGGAGCTTAAGCCAAAAAGGAATATTATATTAATATTCCTTAAAGTATAAAGTTTGGATAATTATTTTATCCTAAGTTCTAAGGATGGGGAAGAGTGGGCCAAAGCAGTTCTCAACATGACAAGTGTCAAGTTGGGAACATGCATACATATAGTTTGGACTTAGTTCATTTTCCCAATCATTCCATCATCATTCACACACTCATTCAACTGTCCTTCGTACCTTCCTATCACTATACCTGTACCCATACCCATACCTATACCTATATCTGTATCTGGTTAGCTTAGCAGTTGGACTGAAGAAGCAAGTTGTTAGGACCATGGGATATTGAAGAGGCGGGTTCTCAAGCCCGTGAGCAATTCTCTCTAGGTGAGAGAATTGTTGGGAATTGATTTCCCGAAGGTGCCAAACTGCAACTACAGGGCTTTGAGACTTCCTTTTCGACCTATTGTTGAAGCCTCGGAAAGGATGTGGGGCAGTCGAAGGACTGTTGAGCAGAGAAGGGGCACACTTCCTAGGGTGGGACATGCATGTGGGGAATGAGGGACTGTAGGCTGTTATTTTGAGTTGGCACCTATGACAGAGTTTTTCCTGTTGTCTGAGATACATCAGCCTGGTTAGGAATTCCTTTACCCGGGTGGAGTTTAATCCCATCTTGAGGGTGACCCACTGCTAAGAGTTTTGAGCAGTGTGGTCTAAGGCTAGGAGGAACATGGAAGGTCTGCATGCAGTTGGTGATATTTTTACCAAGAAAAGTGCCCATTATGTGTTAAATTACATGTTGCATTATTATGTATGTGTTTATTTTTATGGGTTTTTCCTGTGTGTGATGCATGTGTATTTTTATTATTATTATGTACGAAACTGTGCATTTGCATAATGTATTTGTTTGTTTTAAGTTTTATATATAAACAACTGCAAGAGTTTATGTGTGCATATGTTTTAATTTTGTATACAGTTCGAAATTTTTATGTGGCATAGCCTAGTTGGATGTTGGGGATGCTACAAGATATCTTATGGGTAATATGAGGTTGTTTATCTTTCTATAGATAACCACTACTCTTGGCTTCCCTCACTTCTTTTCTAAATGTTTGTTAACAAAATATAAAAAACTAGCCCAAGGCCCACATCTTCTTTTTTCAATCAAACCTTTATCGAGGAGATCAACAATTTATTCCTTGCAAGTTTGTTGCTCTGTAGGAGACATCTAACAAGTTGTTTCCTTTTGTGGGATTCCTTTATAAACTTTTTCATATGGAAAATCAACAAAATACTACTCTATGGACCAAAATCCATTTAGCATGTCACTGCAACATTCAAATTTTAATTATTCACAATGTCAAATAAAAAGACATATTTTTTTTAATTTTGCTTGTTTACAAACCCTTTTGATCTTTGGGAATTTTTTAGCTGCACCACCAAGATCTTCATCCTTTGGATGAGATTGGATATTGACTTCATAATCATGCAATCAAGGAATTTGAATCAATTTCCCTTGTATCTACATTTTGATAAATTATTTATCAAAGGTTATTGGCATACATCTCTTAGAAAATCTTAACCTAGGAGAACATCAAATTCTGAGTCAAACTCATCAAAGTTGACATGAATAGTTAGAACTCTTATAGTGATGGGAAAAGTATTAGCCATCATATTAATATGAACACGTGATTCATTGATTGTTCTGACAATAACCTTACAAGGCTTCCATAAAAAATTTGGAATAGCTAATATTTTACAACAAGATAACATAGCTCCTAAATCAATAAAAGAATCTAGATCATATTGCCTATAACATTTAATTTTTATGTCAATAGTGATATTATAGCTTTTAGTAGTTGGGCCAACAATCTATGTTTTATCTTCTTGTTCTTGTTCTGAAATCTGTTTGGACTTTTCTTTTGACAAATTTGGCTCAATGATTTCTTCTTTAAACATTCTACTAAGTTCTTCTTCTAAAGAATCTTCCATATCAAGATGAATCTTAAATATTTGTTGTCAAACCAAGTGACCCTCCTTAACATTATGATTGATTTAGTATTTCAATTATTTTTTCTTTTCTGCCAACACCTTCTTTTCCTTTTTCCTTTCTAATTGTCTCTGAATAGGGCATGAATCGAATTTACAACACTCTTCTTCTTATTCTTCTTGCTCAAATCCTTACAAGTAGTATTGTTCAATATTTGTAGTGGCTGAAAATAATGGAGGAGGTCGTTGTGGATAGACCATGCTATTGCTAGAGGAAGGAATGTGGTCTTTAGCAAGAGAATGCGAGTTTGGATAACAAAACGAACAAAAATTACAAGAGGGAATAAAAGCTAAATGTGCTTATAGATCATGAATTTGTTGGTTAGAAGAGGTACCGAGTTTATCTAATAAAAAAAATGTTTTGGAGAAAGAGTATCATCATATAACAAGGGGAGAGAATGGTCAGATTGTTCAGAAGGAGAAGGAGGAGGAGAGGAAACATCCAACTCTCTAGTATAACCTTCTTGGTTAGAATCAAAGTCTAAGGCATATACATTCCAATAATAAAGGTCACAACAATATTCTATAGTCATGACTCAGATAAAGTGATAAACAAGTTCTAAGGCTTTGGCTGATTTCTTTCAATTAGGACACTTGTTTTCCCAATGTCTAGATTTTTATAGATAAAACAATGACTAATTTTATAGGGAGAAAGGCATCTACAAAATCTTTGATATTTCTTTTTGGGGAAGGAGAAGGCTCTACTTTTAGAACACTTAGGGCAATGACAATTATATAAAACCTTTTTATATGATTTGTAGGGTTTTTTACAACTAAAGTCAAAAGATTCATACATGGAGTTACATAATGGAGGATTGAACCATTTTTGTTGTTTTTTCAACAACTTTTGCATTCGATAATCTTTACATCCTTCTCTACAGAAATTGTATATTTCCAAATGAACACCTGCAAGAGATAGTGATTCAATATCAATCCCTTTCTATTCAATTTTGACTTGCATTAAATCAAGGATTGGATTGTAGATTTTAACCTTGTACAATTACTTACTGCAAATATATTCTTATTAAAAATAGAAAAGATACAATGGCACACACACACACATTACATAAAGATTTTACCCTGGAAACCCAAACCGGGAAAACCAGCAACTTGTTTAAAGCCACACCTCTAATCTTTTATTTATCTTGTATCTTCATTGTTTACAATACAATATATATAGGATCCCGCAACATATAAAACTCCTAATCCATTCACCCAGATTTGTCAACAACCCTGATTCCTTAACCAAAATTAGAAAACCATTGGCAAAAACGATGTGCCAAAAAACCATGAAAAACAGATGCAAAAAATCGCTATTTTTTTCGGGGGCGCAACCCACCCCATGGAGCCCGGTGCAACGCAGACACCAGGTTAGGTCATGCAAAGAATATAACACATACCCAACATGGATGAGGAAAATACCTCAAATAATATATGAGATAAATGTGATAAGATGGGTTTTTAGTATTATACAATAGATCTTGCATCACACATTTGTACTCATCCCTAAACTGCAAAGTACACCATTTTTAGCTTACAAACATATCTGCACTATGATCCTTACCATTTATCTCTATTTCATAAAATTATGCATTAATCGCATTCACAAGATCTTCTAGTGGAGTCTTACTAGGTAGAATAAGAAGTCTTCCTAAACCTTCTAGTTTAAACCACAAATTAGCTAAATGGCCAGTGAATCCCCAAGTTAGCCAGAAAGTGGCTTCTTGATCTACTAATTTATCATGAGACAAAGCTCTATGGGTCTTGACCCATCCTTCCCAAGCATGTAGTGTTTTTTTGATTTCTTGACAGTTTTTGCAAACAAGGTCTTTTATAGGATATGTTTTTGAGAGGGAGGTCATCATAGTTTGCAAAGGTGTGGTAGGTAAATTTGGAAAAGGTGTTCCATACCTTACAGTCCATTCATACAAGGTAGGTGATCCTTGCCTAATATTATGAGGAATTTTATCATACACATGCATTTTACTATAATCATGTTTAGAGGCTCTGAGAGAGTATTTTCTTTTCTTACTAGGCTTTGCAACCTTCATTTCGACATCCATTTCACTTTTAATTTGCATTACTAAGTCTGATACTATTATTGCTTGAAGTAGATTGTTCAAGTGACATATTCCTGGAAATGGTTGGTTGAGGTAGTTGAAGAGCAATATTGGTGTACTTCTCTTCCCATTCATCAAGATAAGATAATTCAATGAAATCAAGTACAATTGGGGTTGATTTCACTGGTCCAACCACCATATTTTCAATTTTAGCACGTTGAGTAAGCTTTGGATGGAAATGAGTCATGGTAGTAGTGACAAACTAGAGGCAAATAGTAACGTGCAATTGAACAATCTAGAGGCAAATAGTAAGTGTGAAATTGGACAATCTAGGATTGATCAGAATGATGTCAAAGCCTACTGCCTTTACATAGGACTGGAGAAGAGTATGAATATGTAGGTATATGACACTGACAACATATTTAGGTATAACAAATGACCAAACATGACCTTTGTGGAGAGGGGATTCAAACCCACGAACGAAGGCATCCTGGAATTTATCATGTCAATAGTCTACACACAACAAAGACTTATAACATTCAATCCAGGTCTAAATAAATGATGGAGGTCAAATTGAATAATTCCTAAATGAATATATTTATAACCATGTTCAAGGCCGTAATCAATATCTTCAAAAATTAGTGGCACTCGATAGGCTCTATAATTCAAATGAACATGGATATTCGAGGAAACATAATGAACCTTCTTGGTCGGCATGAAAATTTAACAAACCAATTTCATAAATATTAGAAATTGGAATATGGGGACGAGTCCAATTATTATTGGGCTCAAATTCTTGAACTACAAGAGGCTTATTAGATGTATCCTACAAAGAAACAAACTTGCAAAGAAGAAATCTTTGGTATCCTAGGTAAAGGTTTGACTGAAAAAACTAAAAGTCAAACTAGTACTGCATATTATGTTAACAAACATTCGGAAAAGAAGCAAGGGAAGCCAAGACTAATGGTTAACTACATAAGCTAAAAAATCTTTATTACCCATAATATATCCTCTACCAAACAAGGAATCAATTTTAGCAAAAATTAAAGGTTGTCTGGTATTTTCTAAATTTGATCTAAAATCAAGATTTTGGCAGATAGGCATCAATCCCAAGGATAGGTTTTAAAACTAGCTTTGTAGTTCCCCTTGTGTAGTGCCAATGGAAAGTATTTCCCTTTGGATTGAAAGATGTTCCCTCTGAATTTCAAAGGTGCATGGAAGATATCTTTGGAGATCTTCCATTCCTAATAATATATATTGATGACATTAATTTGGTATGTTCTAGAGATTTAAAAGAGCATAAAAAACATCTAGAATTATTTTATCAGAGAGCTTACTAGCATGGATTAGTACTTTTGCCAACAAATATGGAGATAACATAGACATAAGTTGAGTTCCTAGGTTTCTATATATATGAAAGACAAATTAATCTCCAGCCTCGTGTTTTGATGAATTTAAAACCCTTTCTCGATGTTATTTTGAATAAGACTCAACTACAAAGATTCCTTGGCTCTTTGAACTACATCATAAATTTTTATAAAGAACAAGCTATGGATATTGCTATCTTTTGTCAAAGATTGAAAAAGAATCATTCCCCATGGAATAAAAAATGACAGAAGCAATTAGGAGGATCAAGTCCAAACTTGACTCTCTACTTTCATTAGCTTTGCCTAGTGGAAATGGTTAGTTTATTCTTGAAATTGATGCTTTAGATACTACTTGGGTTGGAGTATTGATTGAAAAATTGGGTACGCATAAAATAATATGTATGTATATTGTTGATACTTTCAAAGGCCCATAACTAAAGTACCCATCAAGTCATAAGGAAATGTTGGCAGTAAAGCTTCAATTGCAAGATTCAATTATATTTGAAGCCGGTGGAGTTTGTAGCCATATCAAATATAAAGCACATGCCATGTATGCTTAGGCATGGAAAGTAATTGGAAATGGGCAATAACATGGTTCTCGGATGGAAATTTTGGTTGGATGGTTATGATTTTTTTTTCCAATAAAATAAATTATTATTACAGATATGTTGACAAAGGAAGGAAGCCTTGAAGTTCAACAACAACTAGTCAAGCTTCTTAGAATATTAATAGTTGAAGGAAAAGACAAGTAGGCGGTTGTGGAACGAGAACCAATAAGGAATTATTGCTATCATTGTTTCATCAAAATGATTAAGGAAAGTCCTGCAAAAGCTTGTATCCTTGAACTATGGGAAAATTGTTGTAATTTTGCAAATAATTATAGATGATTTTAGTCATGTCCTTATATGAGTGTGTTAGTCCTATATTTTGAACCTCATGTTAGTCGTAGTGTCTTAGAATTCTTTCACTACATGTGACTTATGAAGATATTTTATAGTTTATAATTTGATTAGGTATAGARAGAGTCTATGGGTTATCTTTGAGTGTAAAAGGATTTATCGAGCCTAGTCCATGGTCACCGTGGTTTGTCATATTTTTATAATATTTTTGTCCACATCAATGTCAAGAAAAAGTCTCTCAATATTATTTATTTATGTGTTTTACTATGGATCTAGCCATAGGTGGTCTGCATAACCAATGGTTTAAGTTCCAAGTAGAGTTTATGGAGTCATAGGTTGAAACATTGTCGAAATGTCAAGATTATGAAGATAATCCAAGATATCTTCTACGAACACACTTCTTCATTTATTTCCCATAAGAATTCAGACTTCCTTGTCTTGAAGGTTCACCTTTCCATCATGGATTTTTTCTAGAGTATCCACAAGTACCTCCAATCTTAATCAATGATGAAGAGATGCTTGATATTGACAACTATTATGGAGATCGTGATCTTCCCATGGCTTACAAATACCAATATGTTATGGATGATCTCGATGATATTGAAATCCACAATCTCGAGAGACCAGATAAAACTAGTGGCGATGGACAAATGTGGGCTTGGAGGAACTCAGGGACAACATAACACGTCTAGCCATAAGTGACAACTATTTACCAGATAGGGTGAAAACTATTTACCGGATGGGGTGACAACTATAGGGGATGGAGACTCCCATGTGGGGATGGAAACCGCCCACATGTCAACTTAATTATCGCATCCCTCCCACATTTGTTCACCGGTTGACACAAATATAGAGCATTGGCCAATGCTGATGGTGGATGCCCTAGAATGACGACAATTAGTTTAGTGGAATGATACATCAGGTAATGGAGGTACGAAAGCTCGGTTTTGTTGTTAGAATGATGTGACGTTCATAGGAGAAGACATTCATGGCGTACCCTGCCAGTATAGATGAGTTAATGAGTAAGTGAAGAAGGAAATGGGCTCGTGGGAGAAGGACCAAGTTTGTCATTCATGACAAGAAGAGGAGGCGAGGATAGGAATTGATGATGGCGTTGAGGCCCAACGTTAAATGGAATTGGTCAAGCAGTGTTCACATAGAAATTTTTTATTTGGGCTTGTATCTTCAAGTTGTCGAATACAGGTCCTTGAGCGAGTGGTGGTGCTTGTGGGAAGTCAGGAGGATTTTGGCCCAGGGGTGCTCCGCCACCCTGGGTCACTCACTCCTCTCTATTCAGATTGGGATAAGGAGGGACTATCCTTCCTCCTAGGCCAATAAAAACTTGTGACCGAACCAAATTCATGTGGTGGTCAAAGCTAGAGATTGGGAAACAACGTAGTGGTATTGAACCTATTCAAAGTAAAGACGCCATGAAGAGTAACAACTCAACAAACGTCTATGGGTGACCCAAGCAAGAGAGAGGGGAGGGGGAGTTTCAAATTAAATTAGACCTTATGGCCCAAACCGGAGCAGAGAGGGATGTTGGGGAGGTGAGCAACATATTTCATATCCTGTTTGGGAGGCAGTTCTCAAGAACCGTAAGTTAGATGAGGAAATTATGGTGGAAGCCAAGGACTGGGTTACATACCTAGGTCAATCCCAAACCTGGGACACTAAATATTTTTGTCTGGCATAAACATATTGGGTAACCAAGGCTATGGTGGCCTAGGAAATGGCTCACAAACAGGAAGAAAATAGAGCCACGATGCACGTCGTGCAAATTCTTGAGGCTAAATTCGAGCTTTTCTATAAATATCAATTTCGGATTCGTTTCTAGGAAATATGAATGAGAGACTAGGGTCTGCTACAAAGTCAACCAGAGGGCACCACTAGCCAGGAGGGAACCACAAAGCACCCAATTAAGTTGGAGGATGACCAGCCGGAACCTAGCAGGTGACTTAAAGAGGAATCAATCACAAAGAAACGCAACCAGGCCATAGAACGAAGGACTCGGGCTTGAGTTCTCTTCTGTTCTCATTTTTTGAATGGTTCATATGTTTTGTTTTTTGGTTTACTGATCAATCATGGGGACTTTGTTTTTTATCCCATGACTAAATTTTGTAATATCTAAAGCTACATATAAGAGGAAGTAGTTCCAAATCGAGTATAGTATAAACCTAGATAAATTGGTAATGGAAAACTCAGATAGTCAAAAATACCGGGACAAGAGTATGATTTTTTATTCAACAAACTCCTAAGTATTCTAACTGTATTTTTATGTATATATAATAGAAAATCATGGTCTCATTTTTTTCTAAAAAAGAGAGAAATCCATAATCTCGAGAATTATATGTAAGGATGAAAAAAAAGAATCATATTGGGCCCATGCCTAGTCATGAGGAAGCCATGTGTAGGTCCTCCATGCTTATGCTTCTTTTTTGTATAAGATAAGTGGAGATTGGTCCCCTTATGGTATATTTGAAAGAAATAACCTCATACATGATGAGATAAAATGTGGTTGTCCCCACTTGCCCACTCTCATTTTGTCAAGTCTTGTGTCTTTTGGCCTGCATGCCATGAAAAGGAATAATATTCTTGTAAAGGTAGTTATTGGTTATCCATGATCGATTACCTATAGGAAAGATTATAAATAAGAGGCTCTCCTCCTCATTTGATTCATTTGAGAAAGGAGAGTTCTAATGTTTGAGTCTTAGAGTTGACAGTTGTAACACGCCTCTAGTGTCATGCCTTTGGTGTCTTAAAGCCTATAATCTCTCATTAGGAATCTAATCTCCCTCCTATCTAAGATCTAAGTCATTCTATGAGGTGCAATTGAAACATTGCGACCATTCTTCCCTCATAGAATTATTTGAATGGATTAACTGAGGTAGTTCGACCCCTAGTTTGGTACTTATTGGGCTCAACGACTCTTAGTCTTCGTGTCGATCCCTCAATTCGAGTTTTGTAAATATGACCTTTTCATATTAATAAAATACTATTTTTGTTACCTATCAATATTAATTTATATCTAATTTTTTTATTTGAAAGTTTTATATCTTTTATTCAAATCATGTGTCATTGAAGCAACTAAGACATGACTATTCTAGAGCATAAGTATTTTAGAAGGTTGTATGTTGAGGATCCCATACTCGAGGACGATGTTGAAGGCCAAGTGAGCCATTGTTATTCCATCCATAGTCATTGGATTTCAAGTGCACAAAATATTTACATTACCCGTGTTCTCTATCTTACCCAATTATGGAGTGGAGACAACTACTTTGCAGTAGAAGAATCTAAAACGGGAAAACATAATTTCTATATTTGTGGTATGGTAGATGTAAGGGGTATCAAAGCTAGTAGCAGATCATTAATTTCTAGAGAAAATAAAACTTCAAACACAAATATTTATGTCTAGTCTCTTGCAATTCAAGAATTTGAGCCCAATCCTAATTAGACTCTTCCCCATATTCTAGTTTCTAAGATATATGACATTGGTTTGTTAAATTTCCATGTCAACTAGAAGGTTTTTTATGTTTCCTCTAATATCCATGTTCATTTGAATTAGAAAGCCCATCAAGTGCCACTCATTTATGAGTTAGATATTGCTTATGGCCTTGATCATGGTTACTAGTGTATTCATTTATGAATGATTTAATTTAGCCTTGATTGTTTAGTCAGACCTAGGTGAATGTCATTGTGTGCTTGACCATCAACACAATAAATTCTAGGATGCCTTAATTGGTGGGTTTGAAGCTCCTCTCCACAAAGGTCATGTTTGGTCATTTGTTATACCTAGATATCTTGTTAGTCTCACATGCCCATATATTCATACTCTCCTCCAAGCCTATGTATAGGTAGTAGGCTTCGACATGTTTGATCAATCCTAGATTGTCCAATTGCATACTACTATTTGCCCCCAATTTGTCACTACTACCGTGCCTCCTTTGCATCCAAATAATACTTGGCATGCCTACCAAAAGTGTGGTGGTTGGACCAAGGAACGCAACCCCAATTGTACTTGATTTCACTGAATTATCTTATTTGGATGAATGGCAAGAAAAGTACATCGATATTTCTTCTCAATTACCTTAGCCAACCATTCCCAAGAAGATATCACTTGAATAATCTGCTTCATGCAATAATGTCATTATACATAGTTGTGCAAATCCTATGAGACTAGCATCTATAAATACTTCTTTAAGTTTGCCATGTATAGAATCTTCTTCATCTATTTATGCTCTAGTATCCAATCTAAATAGAGACTTATGTCATGATGGAATTCATAAGGAATGCAAGTATCGTGACAAATTGAAACAAAAATAAGAAGCTCAGATATCGATTTTCCATCTCAAAACCATGAGATTTCCACGAGATTGCATATTTTGAGAAATCTACTAGTTCATTCATTTAGGAAATCTACATTTGATCATTAGATTGCATATTTTGATTTTGTAAAGTTTAGAAAGCATGATGAGTCAACTTCCTCAAAATTCAAATTGCTTAACTATGGAAATCTGCAACAATCTTTGATGGCAAAGAATTTAGATGACATGACCAATGATATTATATAATTTAAAGATCTTAATTCACAAATCAAGGAATCTCTCATCCTAGTAGATTCAAAAGTTGAGTTGTTACATTATAGCCCTAAATAGCTTGTAGAAATAGAATTCATTAAGAAAAGTTAGAAGATTTTAATGAGAGATTGTGTGTATTGAAAGAAGTCACAGATCACATTTTTGTTGTTGTTAAAAAGACTTGAAGATTTCCCTTCAATTTTTTTTGACCCCTGAGATCATGGTCCTAATAGTGCTTTAATGGCCAAAAGTCCCAAGGATAAAGAAAAGGGAAAATATTTAGAATATAAAGCATTGATTATTGAAAAATTAGGTTATTTTCCCTTATAGTCTCCCAAAGCATGCCAAGTTGGAGTTTTGCTCTAGAGAGTTACTGAGAAGTTAAAAGCCATTAAAAGTGAAATGGATGTAGAAATGAAATATGCGGAGTCAATTAAGAAAATAAAAGATTCTCTAGGACCCTTTGGACGAGATTATAGTAAAATCCATGTGTATGATAACATTCCTCCCATTATTAGGCAAGGATCACCTGTCTGGTACAAATGGATTTCAAGGTATGGAACACATTTGCCAAATTATTATGCCACACCTTTTCAAATCATAATGACCTCCCTCTTAGAAGCATGTGCTATAATAGACCTTGATTGCAAAAGATGTCAAGAAATCAAAAAAGCATTACATGCATGTGAAGGATGGATCAAGACCCATAAAGCTTTGTCTCATGATAAATTGATAGATCAAGAAGCCACTTTTCATCTAACTCAGGGATTCACTGGGCATCTGGCTACTTGGTGATTTAAAATAGGAGATTTAGGAAAACTTCCTATTCTAACTAACAACACTCCACTAGAAGATCTTGTCAATGTGACCAATGCTGAATTTTATGGAATAGAGACAAATGATAAGGATCATAGTGCAAATATGTTTTTAAGTCAAAAGTTGTGTAATTTGTAGTTTAGGGATGAGTACAAACATGTGATGCAATATCTCTTTTATAATATTGAAAACCCCTCTGATCCTATTTATCTTATATATTATATGGGATCTTTTCCTCATCCAATCCTTGATTCAAGGCAAGCCAAAATTGAATAGAAAGGGATTGATATTGGATCACTATCTCTTGCAGATGTTCATTTAGAAATAGAAAATTTCTTGCAAGAAAAAAGATAAATATCATCAAATGCATAAGTTGTTGAAATGGATCACTTCTGCATTATGTAACTCCATGTATGAATATTTTGACTTTGGTTGTAATGAACCTTCAAATAATATAAAAAAAGGTTTCTCTAAATGCCACTGCCCCAAGCCTTCTCTTTCCCTAAAAAGAAATATCAAAGATTTCACATATGTTCTTCTCCCCATAACACTAGTCATTAATCTATTTGTGAAAAATATGGACGGGGTAAACTAGTGTCCTAATTAGAAGAAATCAAACAAAGACTTAGAACTTGTTGATCAATTTATTCGAGTCATGACTATAAAATATTGTTGTGACCCTACTTATTGGGATTATGCCTCGTACTCGGTTTTGACTAAGATGGTTATATCAAAGAGTTGGATGTTGCCTCTCCTCCTCCCTCTTCTTCTCAATAGTTTCACCATTCTCTCCCCTCGTTAGATGGTGATACTCTTTCTCTAGAGCATTTTCTTCTTTTAGCTATGCTTAGTCCTTCTTTTGACCAATACATTCATTATCTAGAAGCACAATTAGATTTTATTCCCTCTCAGAATTTCTATGTCCATTTTGTTATCCAAACTCACATTTCTCTTTCTAAAGATCACTTTGGTTCCTCCACCAGCAGTGTGGTGTATCCACTGTGACTTCCTTCATTATTTTCAACCACTACACATCCTAAATAATCCTAGTGGCAAGGATTTGAGCAAGAAGAAGAATAAGAAGAAGATGTTTGTTGTAAATTTGGTTCACCCCGTATTCATAGACAATTAGAAAGGGAGAAGTAAAAGAAGTTATTGGCCAAAAAGGAAAAATAATTGTAAACCAACTCAATCGAAATGTTAAGGAGTTGCATTTGGTTCAACAATAGATCTTTAATCGTCATTTTGATATGGAAGATTCTTGTAAAGAAGAACTTAGTAGAATGTTTGAAGAATAAATCATTGAGCTATACTTGTCAAAAGAAAATTCCAAATGGATTTCATACAAGAACAAGAATATGAAACAAAGAGTTCATTGTACTCTATTGGCCCAACTATTAAAAGCTATAATATCACTATTAGCATAAAAATTGAAGGTTATATATTTTATGATCTAGATGATTTTATTGATTCAGGAGCTATGTTATCTTGTTGTAAAACATTAGTTATTCCTCAATATTTCTGGAAACCTTGTAAGGTTAATGTCGGAGCAATCAATGGATCATGTGTTTAGATTAATAGGATGGCTACTCATTTTCCTACGGCTATAAAAATTTCTAAGAGATCATATGCTAGTAACATTCGATAAAGGATTTATCAAATCGCAAGTACACGGGTAGCTAATTCAAATTCCTTGTTTATATGATTATTAAATCAAGATTCAATCTCCTCCAAAGGATAAAGATCTTGGTGTTGCAATTGAAAGACTCCTAAAGATCAAAAGGATTTTTAAACAAGCATAATTAAAAAAGGATGTCCTTTTACCTAACATTGTGCATAAATTAAAATTTGAATGTTGCAGTGATAGGCCATATGCATTTTGTTCCAGAGAGCAATGTTTTGTTGATTTGCCATATGTAGAAGATTGTAAAGGAGTCCCATGAAAAAAAACAACTTATCAGATATCTTCTATAGTGCAACAAACTTTCAAGGAAGAAATTGTTGATCTCTTGGATAAAGGTTTGATTGAAAAAAAATAGAAATCCGTAGGCTAGTCCCACATATTGTGTTAACAAACATTCAAAAAATAAGTGAGGGAAGCTAAGACTAGTAGTTAACTACAAAAAGCTAAGCAAAGCCTTATTACCCATCATATATCCTCTGCAAAACAAGAAAGCAATCTTAGCAAAAATTAAAAATTATTAAGTATTTTTTAAATTTGATCTAAAATCAGTGTTTTCATAGATAGACATTAATCTCAAGTATAGGTTTAAAACTAGCTTTGTAGTTCCCCATGGGAAGTAACAATGGAAAATTATGCCCTTTGAATTGAAAAATGCTCCCTCTAAATTTTAAAAGTGCATGGAAGATATATTTAAATATCTCCCATTTATGATGATTTATATTGATGACATTTCGTTATGTTCCATAGATTTTAAAAAGCATTAAAAAAAATCTCGAGTTGTTTTATCATAGAGTTTACCAACATGGCTTGGTACCTTCACCAACAAAAATGGATATAGCACATACATAAGTTGGGTTTCTATATAAAGGAAGGACACATTACTCCCCAACCTCATGTTTTGTTGAACTTATAGTATTTTCCTAATGTTATGTCGAATAAGGTTCGACTACAAAGATTCATGGGCTCTTTAAACTATATTATTATTTTTTATAAGGAACACATTAAGGATACTATTATCTTATGACATAGATTGAAAAAGAATATAGCCCATGGAATAAAAAAATGATAGAAGAAGTTAAGAGTATCAAGTCCAAACTCAATTATCTATCTCCATTAGCTTTGCTCGCTAGAAATGGTGATATTATTCTTGACATTGATGCTTCAAATACTACTTGGGCCAAAGTATTGATTGAAAATTGGGTACGTAGGAAAGAATATGTATGTATACTTTTGATACTTTCAAAGGCCCATAATCTAAGTACTCATCAAATCATAAGGAAATATTGGCAACAAAAGCTTTCAATTGAAAGATTTTGGTTAACTTTGAAGCAAATAAAGTTTGTTGTCCGAATAGAGGTAAAGCACATGTTGTATATGCTTAGGTATGAAAAGCAATTGGAAATGGGAAATAATGGGATTCTCGGATGGAAATTGTGGTTAGATGGTTATGATTATGATTTTCAATATAAATTGGGAAAGAAAAATTATGATTGCAGTTTTGCGAATAAGGGAAGGAAGCCTTGAAGTTCAACAACAACTAATCAAGCTTCTCATAACATTAAAAGTTGAAGAAAAAGGCAAGTAAGTGGTTATATAACTAGAATTGACGAGGAATTATTACTATCCATGTTTTGTCAAAATGAGTAAAGAAGGTCTTACAGAAGCTCATATCCTTGAACTATGGCAAAATTCATATAATTTTGTAAATAATTATAGATACTTTCAGTGTATCAGTCCTTATTTTGAACCTCATGTTGGTCAGAGTATCTCATAATTATTTCACCCTCATGATTTACGAAGCCTTTTGTGTAATTTGTAATTTAATTAAATATAGAAGGAGTCTATGTGTTATCTTTGATTGTAATAGGATTTGTCGTGAAAGTCCATGGTCATCATGGTTTGTTGTCTTTCTATTATTTCTATTATAGTTTTGTATGTGTCAATGTCTAGTCAACAAGCGTATACCAATCAACGAACATGGTCTACAATATAATCTAATAGAGAAAGTGGGTTATTATAATACTTGAAATAATTAAGAGCTTAAATAACTAATGCTAAAATAACAAGTGTTGCATGGCAGCGTAGTCCCTGCCAGGTTGGAATGGGAATAAATGCACTGCTACAGCGGGACTGAGCAAATACACATGAGAAGAAGCTTGAAGCATAGGTGGTATCCATGCAGAGGATGACTTGTGGTAGTGTGTCACATACTAGACACAAGACATTGGGCTGGTAGATGACCCCCAAGGTTAATATGCGAACAAGGCAGTTTTTTTCCTGGGGTGTGTATAGTTCAAACATGGGACTTAGAAAATTTTTGTCTCAATGACTTGCAGTAAAGGTTCCTAGAAAAAAGGACTAGGAAGCACACAATTTCTTGACATCCAGCATAGTTGAAGGAAAAAAAAATTAACATTCCCAAATTAGTTTTCTTTGAAATTTATCAAAAATTAATAATGCCTTGCAATAAAGGTTCCTGGAAAAAAGGACCATGAATCACACACATTAAACATTCAAATATAATAAACACAATTTCATGACATCCAACATAGTTGAAGGAAAAAAAATTTAGCATTCCCGAACTAGTTTTCTTTGAAATTTATCAAAAAATAATAATGTATGTTACATATTTCTAGAATATGTTCCATATTTCCGGAAATTTAAATGTGTTTGTCATATAGACTGGGATTGGGGCTCCTACGGACCATAAAATAAATAAGTACAATAAATAGGACTGTAGAAAGAAGAAGTGCACGACGGTAGAGATGAAGACCTGAAAAGAAGAAATTGGAAGTTATGAGTCTTTGGTTAGATATTTCTATTTAAAGAGGTAGAATAACTGGATTGATAAAGAAAACAAGATGTGATCAGTATAGACTTACTATGAAGTCGATGTGTTTTTGTTGTTGTCGTCGACCACCACTAGAATCGTGCCAACCGGTTGTTGCCCTTCATCGATGAGCTTGTCCATTCTCCGTTGGAACCATTCTTCAATGTAGCTTCTCATGGGGGCCATGTTGATTTCATCCCGGATTTCTATGTCAAAAAACTCATTTTCTAATTTCCTTAGATCCACATAAACACTATGCAGAGCTTGTTCAATTTCTCATTGTGTGTCGAATAGTCCACTAGCCAATTCTTGACCTCATCTTCACCATATTCAAGGATGTCGTAGAACTTTTCTAAAGACAACCCCTTTAAAATATCAAGTTGGTCATCGAAGGCTTGTTTGGTCAAGGACAAGGATTTGAGGATTAAGTTTGGGTCTTGAACCTTGTTGGTACTTCTGGCTAAGTCTATTTGGGTCAGGTTTCTAAATAATTCTTCTTTCTCTAATATGCCTTGTTCACTTGATTCGACAACGAGCTGTAGGTTCTTAACTTTCTTTTGCCAGCATGCTTTTAATTATTTGATCAGCTTTAGAGAGGGGAGATCCTCTTGTCTTCTTTTCAAATCCGAGTTGTTGATGGCATGGTTCGAAAAAGAGGTCACCATCTATTCATAGAAACTTTCTTGATTTTTTAAATTCGTCTGCAAATGTCCGTGCAAATCATTTTCCCTCTTTCGAAAGGAAGCTATATTTTGTGATGTTTCCCAGGCTTCAGTAATTAGCTACATTAATTTCTTGATGTTCTTCTCTACAAAGGCTCTACAGGATGTGAGGAGGTTGGAGGATGCTTTTAACTTGGTTGCAAGGGTAACAAACACAGTTTTTGCTAAAGGACTGGCAAACACTAGGGCAGCAATGAAAGCCTCCTCCAATTCCTTGATTTGGTCGTTCAATCTGGAATTCTCCACTTCAATTCCTCCAATGTAATCATCAAGAGCATCACCCGTTACGTGGTGAAATCGACAGATTTCGGATGGCTGCATTTTCCTAAAGTTAATCTTTGTACGAGATTTGCCTTTCTTATTTGTTACATCTCTCTTTTCAATGATTAAATTTTTAGATTGGTTGTCAAAAACAACGCTCTGGAATACGAAGGATTCATCTTCATAAAAAATGGCGGTCTCATCTATTTCCATTTTGGAACTATGGTGCATCGCGTCCGCGTGCAGGTGAATATTTTGCAACAGGGCATCCACAAAAGTTTCAAGTTGCATGTCCTCACTTTCAATTTCGGGTTCTTCCGCCTGCCCTACAATGTTTTTTCTCTTCTTCGTCAGGGGAAGCTTGTGAAAACTATCAATTTTTCCGCGAGGAGGGTTCTTATCTCCTTCTTTGTTTGAAGATTTCTGGGTTGCTTTCTTACTGGGGTGGGCCGTTGAAGTGATGCTTCATGATGTCATGCTCTTGGGAGTGTTAGCCGAGGACTGCACACTTTTCTCACTGGATCCTTTTCCCTGTTGTCTGTACAATTCAGTTGTGCTTTGCAATGTCTCTACGTCACAATCGTTAGAAGTAGGAGTGTTGTCATCACTATCTATGTCTTCGGTCAAGCATTTATGGATAAAAGAGCTGCTAAAGACAACTGATAGTAAATGTTCTCAAAAAATCCCATCAGGGTCGAACCCTTTTAGCCTTTCAACATATTTTAGGTTCAAGTTCTTGAAATGGCCTGCGAATTCGTCAATCTTGTTGAGGTTTCTGCACACGAAGTCCCCGACTTTCCAAGGCAGAGGAATGAACTGTTTTTTTCTCTCGTCATGGAAAAATGAAACCAGTGGTTGTATTGCCTTGTTATTTCTGTAACAAACATCTTGTCCGTGATGTGGCATGGAAAGAAAGTAAGATTTTCCTTGGAACCAAAGATCATTATTACACTGTAATTTTCCTTTTGTTCAAGTGTCCCCTTCCTGTCCAAAAACTTGGTTGCCTAGCTAGACATCCAAGGAGCATCCTTTCCTAACAATAAATCTTTGAAAACTGAGACAAAGTCATTAAGAACCTCATAAAAACAATAGGAGGCCTTCTGCCTCCACAAGGCCTGGTACCAAAATGTTACTGGGTCGAATTCGTAGTTTATTTTCTTGGACAGAGACAGTTTTGGAAACAGACAACAATGCACTATTGTGAAAATCAAGTAGGATGACATATAAAATTTATCTAATTCTTTAAATCATGAAAGTTGGGAACAAATTTCAATGGAATTAGCTTTCCCCAATCGAAAATGAATTGTTCATTGACTGTGAAGTACAAAATATAAATAACTATATGGGAAATGCTTGTCGTGGATTCTTGTCCCGTTATTCTTGTAAACATCCAAGCAATTTCCTGGAATGGATTTCTAAAGGAACTGACCTGCAACTTTGTGATATCTTCAGGAACTGTTTTCGGGTCTTTGAGGAACTCGGGTAAGAGGTCCAACCCGTTATTATGTTTTTCTAGGAACTATTTGCAGTCTTGTCCTCTGAAGGTCAATGTTGGATCCAACAATCTTAACATCTTGTGGAAGACCTGAGGTGACAAAGAAACAGGAGAATGGTTGCGCAGTGGAATAATTCTTTGGCTTGAAATATATTTTTCGGCGCACCAAGAGACCACCTCCTTATAGTAAAAAACCTCAGGGACGAAACCTGTACGAGCGATTCCAGAGGTCCAAATCACTTTGTTTTGGGCGGAACAGGATGAATAGTAAGAGTATGCCTTGGACCACTGGAAGTTATGGTCCTCACGTCCGAAGATATTCACTATATCTCCACAGAACTGTTGTCAAGCTGCTACCATAAGTTTATGAGAACGTTGATTTTCTCCAGGCGATGTTTGAAATGAAGAGTTGGAAAGGATAATATAACCTTGCATAAATCTTGGTCCAATGTGTGTGAATGGGAGATCTCCTCAAGATTTTCACTCATTAATGACAATTTCAATGGATTTTGCGTGATGCGTTGTTAGCATTAAAGACAGGTAATTGCATACATAGAAGTACGAACATGGAGGGTATGACAATGAGCAATTAAGGATTGGATATTTCCTTAACGGGCCAACGCGACGACACGTGTTTGAGATGAACAATCAGAAGGGATAATATAACTTTCCGCAGATCTTGGTTTAATGTGTATTWATGGGAGATCTCCTCGAGCGTTTCACTCATTAATGACAATGTTGACGGTTCCTACATGGTGAGTTGTTAGCATGAAAGTTACTAATTGCATATTAAGAAAGAGGTACGAAGGTCGCGGGGACGAGAAAGATCAATTAAGGAGTGTCTAATTATCGAAAGCAGTAGGGCGGGTGGGCTTCAAAATAGGGTTACAAGGTACAACCGTTGGAGGTAAGGGCCCGAGGGTCAAATTGTATGTCTCATAAATTTTTGAGTGCAAACCGCATAACACAGAAGAGGGCATGATGGGACAGCCCCGAGGATAATTTGTATATCGTGGAAGTTCGGGTAATGTTTGCAGGACACGAAACAATGGAAGTGAAAACGTGAGCCCGCCTATCCGGGAACCCGCAATCGAAAAAGTGGCTCAAGTATGGAATAGGGAAACGGCTAGGCGGATTCGTTTTCGCTAATATATTGAAACTTGTAATATATATCCCATTGTGTGGTAAGATGCAACACCCCTGTTTCCCCCAGCTTGTAATTAATCATAAAATAGTATTACCATGCTAAGGCATGTGGATGATGTAAATGTATTATTGTTAAATTGCCCATAACTGACTGTTGGGGGGTGAAGCCTAGAAGTATGAGCCATGATATCTCTAGAGGAAAGAATCAATTAATAAAGGAAAGGACCGGTGGTTGAATAATCAACCACCCCCATGAATGGAAACATGGGTTGTCAGCCCAAAGTACCACAGAGACCTGTAGGCCCGAGCTTCCTTTTGATAGAAGGAACAAGATAGGTTGGAAACCCTCCAAAAGAAGCAAGAAAAACCGTAATATATGGACACAGACAACAAGAGGGGAAAAAAGAGACGAGCGCGAAATCTCGGAAGGAGATGCGCAAATCAAAAGGAAGTGTAGAGAATATGACCTAAAGGACCCAAACGCGAGCTTGATGTTGAGGAAGCATCTGATAAACCTCGCAGGGATATTGTGACAGGGAGACGGTCTCTGAGAGATGACATAGTTCCCTAGTGATATCATGGCTTGGCACGGGGGTGGTCAAAGTGTTAAGAATGAATGCCTCTGAGCCTATGGTTGGGAAGAAAGGCACACACCCACAGTCAGTTAGTTGGCTGCAACCTGTAATAGATAAGTATTCTACTACCCTATGTAATTGAGCTGTAACTATGTAATAAAGTTGGATATCCTGCGACCGACTCATGGATGTCCATGTTTGCTTAATGATTGTGCTATATCTCTTTATTCTTGTTTAAATTGTGTATTTAAGTAAGTGTGGAATTGTCTTATTTATATACGTAAATGCATGAGCCATGTGGTGGCTTAAGTTAAAATAAGTGGGTTGTGAGTTCGTCGACCTTGGCCAAGGTTTCACGTATGCATGTCGACACACCCAATCTCCCTGAGTCTCCAGGAGAACGGAGTCTGTTAAGATCAAGAGAGGTAGTGCAGATATGAATAGAGTCTCTATAGGGTGGACAGAGACTGAGACCCTCTTAAGTCCTAGAGTTATTGAATGAACGCAAGGGGTGCGCGGAAGATTCTTCCAAGTGCTAAGTTCAGGAGAAAGAGCACAAAGCGTGCGGTAGCGCCTAAGTCCTTCATAACTGACGAAGCTCAGGAAGGATAGCGAGATTCAAGTATCGAAAGGGAAGATCCTTCCGTTTGGAAGATGAATGAACGAGATCTGTTCAGGAACATCCAAGGTTTGTTGTGACCGTTGGATACGAGAAAGAACGCGAGAGTTAACCCCTTGAGCTCTTCGGACTTCGCGAGTTCAACAAATTGAGCGAATCCGTCATAAGGGAGGTAAAATCCACAAAGTCTTGATCCTTGAAGTTAATCTAGGCCTTAGATCTGAGGATGCCTGGGAGCCATCCCGATCGTTAGATCTACGAGTTCGGAGTTCGTGCATCGAGATAATCGCGTGTTAGCACGACCAAGTCTTCTGAAACCCAAAGTCATGAAATGACTTGGACCATGGATCTATGGATCCTTTGGAACTCACCTCAATCGTTAGATCTACGAGTTCGAAGTTCACCCATCAGGAGAATCACGTGTTAGTGCGACCAAGTCTTCTGAAACCCAAAGTCACGAAATGACCTGGACCGTGGATCTCTGGATCCTTCAGGATCCTTCTCGATCATTTGATCTATGAGTTTGGAGTTCATGCTTTGGGAGAATGGAGAGTTGGAGTGGGCAAAACCTTCGAAGTAGAAGTTACGGGATGCTCAGGAGTTAAGCCTCGGGTCATAACCCGAGGTCACATTTGAGAAGGGCCTAGCAAGAGAGGATAGTGCCCATTGTTTTGGAACTCGTTGAAGTGCCTGAGCCTAAATTTTCGGTGGGTCATTGATCTGGAAAGAGAGAAGGGACCGTCGGTTCCTCTCCCGTCATTTCAGAACTTCGCCAGTTCGGAGTTCGGATGAATTGGTGAGTGGTGAAGTGAAAACATCTGAAGCCGAAGTTTTGAAGTGCCTTTTGAATAGGCGTCAAGTCATGGCCTGAGGTCATATGAAGGAAGGGGCTATCATGGAGAGCTAGTGCCTATTGCTCAAATCCTTAAAAGGGGACAGGAAAGAGCCCATGGGTTTGGAAGAACCTGCAATACGAAGAAAGGGGAACCTAGAGAGAGTTAAGGAAAATGAAATGTTGATGCCCTATTCCTTAAACTCCTTTTTACGGTTGGGTGTGTTACAAATTGGTAGTAGAGCACGGTTACAACACTTTGCCTACTTGGGCTCATGCATGAGTTGCATAAAGAGGTATTGTTGTTTGCATTTACTCCTTGAGGAGAAGTACTACAGATTGAACCTTTGATTTTTGGAATTCTTATTGAATTTCAGCAGAAGAATTTCCTCAACCATTTGTCAAAGTGATAACTACTCTTACCGGATATGGATATACTAATTAACATTAATAATAAGACTTGAAAGTGGATAGATGAAGGTGGCATGGTTATGTCAAGGGTAGCTGAAGCCCGAAGGACGGATGACCCAGTGTTCGTAACATTGCCTCGAAACATGGGGAGTTGGAACCTCAGGCACTGATGATTGTTGATTATATAATGGTCAATACCTTTGTGGGCTTAAAGGAATCTGATCGGATCAGGTAGGATCCTTGGGAGTATAATTACTGCTTTATATTAAACTCAGAGCATATCACTCCTCATGACTAGAGGAAAGGTGAGATGGGTAAAGTCTTATAGAAGTTGAGGCAAGAAGGTTTTCTTGCTTGCTGTTATAGTATAAAAGGGAAAGTGACCTTGGTTGGTTATTTCCATAAAGAGAAGGCAACATCAGTATGGGTTATAAATGTGATATTTGTCATGTAAGCGACTGTAATCTCTAACTAAAGAACACTAATGATAAAACTAAGCTAGTATGATGAATACTTAGTTTTGTGTGTATGCTTGAGTGCATGGATTTAATGCTTTGTGAAGCTTCTTGATATGAAGCCTAATATTAATACCAGTTAGGTACGAATGATATTAAATGTGAAAGTGATGCACATGTATGATGTAAGAGTATAAGTATACTAAAGGCCCAATATGGTTTCCCTAATGAGTGAAATGTGAGGCAAGCATAACACTTGCCAAGATTGAATGAATACCATGGATGCATGGTTGACTCCATTCTGAAGAGTCATGAAAGTTCTGTTTTGAATGATAGCTTAAGGGGAATGTGCTCCATCTCCCCAAAAAAAGCCAGTACAAATAGATGAAAGAGTAAACGAGTAAGGATCCTCTGTTGTCATGATAGGAGGCAAATGATTATGCCTTGAGGATCATGAGAGAATGATTTTGAACAATCATGAGTTGACTAACTTTAAAGTAGAGATGTATGTAGGTTATGAAATATACCTATGGCAGCTACACACAAGCTTAGGATTATGAATATGGTTAAGTACATTATGGATGTAAGTTAACAAAACCAGAATTTGTATGGATACATAATTTTGGTACATGACAAAGATGCATGTTTATATTCCTTATGGAATATTCGGTAAACAACTAAAGCTAACTCAAGGTTGAGTCCATCACAGATAGTGATGGACGTGCAATAAGGAAATTGCATGCCGGGGGAGTTCCCTGTGGAAGAACTGTGTGAAAACTCTGTCAGGAGGTTAAAGTCACAACCTTAATAAGTACTGAGAAACTAAGCATTGAGCTACAAGGTTATATNGGATTACATTTTGAAATCATCATGTAATGAATAGAAGACTAATGAATGAATAAAGGAGTATGTTTGATTGAATAGGCTTGGTTAGAGCCATGTTAAGAAAAGGCAGTGAGGCCCTTAGAGATAACTTAGCTGGGCTGAAAAGTCCCAGGTAGTGTAGAAAGAATTGGAGAAAGGGGAGAGCCCCTAACTCCTTTCTTCTTATGTGTGATGTTTCCCCTGGAAAGAGAAAGTTGATTTACTAATGAAGGTAAATGTTTTGACACCATAGTGATGATGATTGTATTAATGTAGAAGCAATTGAAAACTGTATGTATTGCATTCATGGAAACCCTTGAGGATAATGTGATGAAATGCATAAAGATATGCTAGGACATTTTGAAGACGTTTTATGGATTTGAATGTTATGATACATGCATTTTAATTGATATTACAACTAATGATGTATGTTGTGTATAGAAAGGAATTGGAACTGTTGATGGGCAACCTCAAGAAGAGGATGACCATCGGAAGGCTGCGGTCGAAATATTGTTGACATGACTGTGAAAATCTCGCTAAAGCACTGGTAATGAGGTAAAAATCATAAAGAGGGTGCTAGCAACCAAGAACAGGTATAGAAATGTTCATGCTTATGTGGCTCAAGGTATGAAAAGATTTGGGTGAGAATCCCTTCTGAAATATTTATTGTCTCATGTTATGTACAAAAATTTGAAAGGGCAATTGTATGCCATGGATACCCAAGTAGGGTATGATTCAGGAAGGAGAACCCGAATGTTGGAGGTGTGAACCTCTGGCAGTGAAGATTGATTGTATGATGAAGCAACATCTGAACCAAATGATCTCTGTTAACTCAAAAGGTCAAAAACCTTTACTAGGAGATCGTAGAAATCCCTTCGATCAACTACAGATCGAGATCGTGAGAATCAGGAAAGAAAACCCTGATAGAATCAGGTTAATCAAGATCCTGACAGAGAAAGTGAACACGATTCGTTCATTGGAAGGAAATCGATCTTAGTCATTAGATCGATTTCAAGATCCACTAGAGTTAACGGATCAAACGTCAATTGTTTGATAAGATCGACGAACCATATTCATTATAGAGATTGAATGGGCACACGAGTTAACGATGGAGCCTGTGCCCGTAATTTAAATTCAATGTAGCCTTGTTTTGAGTTTGGGGTCCGATCATAGATTGGACAACTCGTATTGATTGCGGAGCGCGAAGCATAACTAACGGGTGCACTAGTTCACGACCCACAATCAACCAACATTGTTGATCTCGTCGGGGTGGATGATCAACAACCATGATTAAAAGAGTTGGGCAATCCCTTTTCAGATTAATGTCAGGACCTGTACCCGTAAATTAAACTCAATATAGTTTTGTTTTGAGTTTGGAGCTCCGATCGAAGATCGGATGACCCATATCCATTGCAGAGATCTGAAGGAGAATTAAACCGCGAGCTAGTTGACGTTCTGCAATCCATTACAACCGTTGGATCTGGGGAAAGATGGATCTTCACCGTCGAATTGCAGACAAGGGGTTTAGCCAGGATCATAGCACCCGAACACGGGAGTTGAAAGGGTAGCACCTAAAAATAATAGAACTAAGGTCACAACTCTCGATTGCGTGGAGAGAAAACAGAGTCCATCTGAGCCAGTCAAGGAAGGTAGAGTTTGTCACTCTACATTAGATTGTGGTCACGGGGACTGGTTCTATGGGAATAAAAGGTGCTCATAGTTAGCACATTGCATGGAATGCATTGAGGGAATGCATGTTGCATAAGAGGGCAGACAATGGATTTTTCAGTAAGGAAGGAGGACCTTCCAATGTTTTACTTGCATTATGTAAGCGTTGAAGGAAAACAAATTTGGGTGGCCATGAGTGTTGGCACCCTCATTATTAATGAAGGAAGAATGCTTAAGGGCATTCATGTGAAACTTTTGAGTTTCATGTGTACTAATTTGGGATCGTGATCGGCCTATAGAAGGAAGCATGGTCCTGTTGTAAGAGTGAATGAAAATGAATAAGCCATATGGTGAAGAGGTTGGTTAAATTCCAACACACCATGGCCAAGTACTTGTCATAAAGTATGGAAAACTTGAAATCAATGCAAGGGTGCATTAGGTATGAATGTGGCCACGAATGTTGGCACATTCATTAAAGTCAATTGATATCTGAATTTCATTTTGAAAAATTTGGTAGGCTGAAATGATACATAGGTAAAGGATAATATTTCCTTTTGTTTTGTATCCTTGGATAGATGAAAATGATTGGGACTGTTAGTATGCATGATTTTGAAAAGATAATGTGCATGAAAACTAACAATTTGTTTGGCTGAGGAATGTTGAGATTGCAGGAGGAAAAGGGTCTTGGATATGGCAGTGTTGTAAGCCCATAAGGAAGACCAATTGTCTGTTGAGACAAACTTCCATGGGAAGGAAAGTCCCATAAATGGTGGATCTAGTTCCATGCGGAACAGATCTGAAAATAAATATGGAACTGAAAAATCAGTGGGTGACAGATTTGCAATAAAAATTATGAATTTAAAATTTATGATGATGTCTCATAATTTCAGTATACATGTGGTACAGGTGAAACAAAAAGGTCTGTCCAGGGAGGACAGATGAAGGCTGTCAAGATGAAAAGCCTGAAAGAGGCCACTGTTGAGACATGAGAACCCCGTGGTAAGTCATGATTGCCTGGAATATGTTGTGTTAAGGTAACACAAACCAGAGGGACGCCTCGGTAGAGAAATTTTGAGGGACGCCTTGACTATAAGGCTCGATGAAGTCTTTGAAATTAGTCATGTGCGAGAAAGCCTTGGCAAGGCAAGATGGATCACCCGAGGAACTGTATAACAGAGAAGGGGATGCCTGAGCCTTGGCCTGGAGGGTGAGTGACCGCAAGGGAGAGGAGACTCTAATGGTTCTTGTAAACTATTGATTGGGATCATGCACACAATGGGTATGTCTGGGAAAAACAATGAGCCTGGATAAAAAAAAACAGTCATGTAGATGCAAACCCACAAACTGCACAGATAAGTATTGTGCTAGATTATGAAATTTTCCTCTTGAATTTTGAACAACAATAAGATGTTTTCACATAAAATTGTGATTAATGTACTTGTTGTCCAAGAATTATTGAAGGCAGGTGACGCAAATTAAGAGTCTGAAAAAGGACCTGACCGAGGACGAAGGTCAAGATTTTTGAAGTCGCTGAAAGAGAAAGGCATGACAGGTGTTTCTGAGAAAGAACAACGAGGACAATGTTCCTTTAAGGGGGATGGAATTGTAACACCCATGTTTCCCCCAACTTGTAATTAATCATAAAATAGGATTACCATACTAAGGCATGTGGACAATGTAAATCTATTATTGTTAAATTGCCCATAACTGACTGTTGGGGAGTGAAGCCTAGAAGTACGAGCCATGATATCTCTAGAGGAAAGAATCAGTTAATAAAGGAAAGGATTGGTGGTTGAATAATCAACCACCCCCATGAATGGAAACATGGGTTGTCAGCCCAAAGTACCACAAAGACTTGTAGGCCCGAGCTTCCTTCTGACAGAAGGAAGAAGATAGGCAGGAAACCCTCCAAAAGAAGCAAGGAAAACCGTAAGATATGGACACAGAAAACAAGAGGGAAAAAAAGAGACGAGAGCGCAAGCTCGGAAGGAGATGCGCGAACCAAAAGGAAGTGCAGAGAATACGACCTGAAGGGACCAAACGCGAGCTTGATGCTGAGGAAGCATCTGATAAACCTCGCAGGGATATTGTGACAGAGAGAAGGTCTCTAAGAGATGACATAGTTCCCTAGTGATATCATGGCTTGGCACGGGGGTGGCCAGAGTGCTAAGAATGAATGACTCTGAGCCTATGGTTGGGAGGAAAGGCAAACACCCACAGTCAGTTAGTTGGCTGCAACCTGTAATAGATAAGTATTCTACTACCCTGTGTAATTGAGTTGTAACTATGTAATAAAGTTGTATATCCTGTGAATGACTCATGGATGTGCATGTTTGCTTAATGATTATACTATATCTCTTTATTCGTGTTTAAATTGTGTATTTAAGTAAGTTTGGAATTGTCTGATTTATATACGTAAATGCTCGAGCCCTATGGTGGCTTAAGTTAAAATAAGTGGGTTGTGAGTTCGTCGACCTTGGCCACAATTTCACGTATGCATGTCGACACACCCAGTCACCTTGAGTCTCCGGGAGAACAGAGTCTGTTAAGATTAGGAGAGGTAGTGCAGATATGCACATAGTCTCTATAGGGTGGACAGAGACCGAGACCCTCTTAAGTCCTAGAGTTGATGAATGAACGCAAGGGGTGCGCGAAATATTCTTCCAAGTGCTAAGTTTAGGAGAAAGAGCACAAAGAGCACGGTAGCGCCTAAGTCCTTCATAACCGACGAAGCTCGGGAAGGATAGCGACATTCAAGTATCGAAAGGGAAGATCCTTCCATTTGGAAGATGAACGAACGGGATCTGTTCAGGAAGAGCCAAGGTCTGTTGTGCCCATTGGATATGGGAAAGAACACGAGATTTAACCCCTTCATCTCTTTGGACTTCTCGAGTTCGACAAATTGAGTGAGTCCGTCGTAAGGGAGGTAAAATCCCCGAAGTCCCGATCGCTGAAGTTGATCTGGGCCTTAGATCCGAGGATGCCCGAGAGCCATCCCGACCGTCAGATCTACGAGTTCGGAGTTCGCGCATCGGGAGAATCACATGTTAGCGCGACCAAGTCTTTCGAAACCCGAAGTCACGAAATGACCTGGACCGTGGATCTACGGATCCTTCGGGACCCACCTCAACTGTCATATCTATGAGTTTAGAGTTCGCATATCGGGAGAATCGCGTGTTAGCAAAACCAAGTCTTCTGAAACCCAAAGTCATGAAATGACCTGGATCGTGGATCTCTGGATCCTTCGGGATCCTTCTCGACCATCCGATCTATGAGTTTGGAGTTCACGCTTTGGGAGAATGGCGAGTTGGAGTGACCAAAACCTTCGAAGGCAAAGTTACGGGATGCTCAGGAGTTAAGGCCCGGTTGATAGCCCGAGGTCACATTTGAGGAGGGCCTAGCAAGAGAGGATAGTGCCCATTGTTTTGGAACTCGTCGAAGCGCCCGAGCCTAAAGTTTCGGTGGGCCATTGATCTAGAAAGAGAGAAGGGACCGTCGATTCCTTTCCCGTCATTTTGAAACTTTGCCAGTTCAGAGTTCGGATGAATTGGCGAGTGGTGAAGTGAAAACGCCCGAAGCCGAAGTTCCGAAGTGCCCTTTGAGTAGGCGTCGAGTCACAGCCCGAGGTCATATGAAGGAAGGGGCTAGCATGGAGAGCTAGCGCTTGTTGCTCAAATCCTTAAAAGGGGTCGGGAAGGAGCTCGCGAGTTTGGAAGAACCTGCAATATGAAGAAAGGGGAACCTAGAGAGAGTTAAGGAAAGCGAAATTTTGATGCCCTATTCCTTAAACTCCTTTTTATGGTTAGGTGTGTTATGCAAGATCTTTTCTGCATGTCTCTGGGAAGAAAAGAGAAAATAAGAGAAAACAAAATCATTTAAATTCGAGGAGTCGAGCTTCATTTACATTTCACTGTCTCGTCAACACTTTTGCTTTTTAATGACGGTCTGTACGGTTGTTGCATGATGAACTGTTAGCATTAAACCTTGGTTGTTGCATAATTTGAAAGAAGTGCGAAGGTGGTGGGCACAGTAAACAATGACTAAGAATTGGAGATTTCGTGAACCCGCCAACCCGAGGATTCACGAAAGAGATTTCGTGAACCCGCCAACCCGAGGATTCACGAAAGAGATTTCATGAAATGGGCAAGTATGGAAAGCAGTCAGATGGGCTTCATATTTAGGGTGACAATGGTTCCCCAGAAGACGTGACTTCCCGAGGGTCAAATTGTATATCTCGGAACTTGAGTGCAAAATGTGTACCATGGAAGATGGAATGATATGGGAGTCCATTGGTCAATTTGTATATGGAAGAAGTGTGGGAGATCTCCTTGAGCCTTTCTCTCATTAATGACATGTTTAAGATGCATGCATGACGAAGTGTTAGCATTAAAGCTTGCCAATTGCATATCCAGAGAGAAGTAGGAGGGTGGTGGGGACAGGGAACAACAACTAAGGAAGGTGAGGGCCGGGGGTTCAAATTGTATCTCTCGCGAGTGTTGACCGCATATTAGGGCATGAAGGTGCATTCCTGCAAACAAATTATATACCGCAGAACTCCGGGTACTGTTTGTTAGTCTCGAAACATTGGAAACACAATGCTGAGCCCGCCAGTCCGGGAACCCGAAATCGAAAAAGTGTGTAAGTATGGAATAGCGAAACGGTAGGCCAGACTCGATACACTGTAAATGTACCACATCATGGAGATACAACCAACTTGGGGCTAAGTATTGAAAGGAAAGACGGATGGTCGGGCTCCTGACGGGGCATTCCAACAGACAAATTGTATATGTTGAAATTTGTAATAGCTTTCCCATTACCTGGCAAGATCTTCTTTGCATGTTTCTGGACAAGTTTTGTAGGGATGGTTAGTCCTCGAGGCTTTTGCTTATTAATGACAATCTTTACGGTTATTACATGATGGCATCTTAGCATTAAACCTTTGTTGTTGCATATTTGGAAAGAAGTTCGAAGATGGTTGACACATGAAACAATGACTAGGAACTGGAGATTTCGTGAACCCGCCAACCTGAGGATCCAAAATAGGGTGACAAGGTCTCCCCAGAAGACGTGAGGCCCTGACGGTCAAATTGTATCACTCAGAACATTTGAATGCATAATGTGTAACACAGAAGAGGGGACAATGTCAGAGTCTGGTAGTCAATTTGTATATGGCGGAGGCCCGGGTGCTATTTGTAGGTCACAGAACAATGGAAGTTAATTTAGAGGCCAGAATAATTAATGTGGATTGGGAAGGGTGCGATTGTGGCAAGGATGAAAGAGAGCGATAAATGGTTTGAAACTTTTTATGAATTCAGGTAAAGTGAAGCTTGCGAGTTAGAGGAGCCCGGGGTGGAATTGTAGATCAAAGAATTTTTTGGGTGCAAGATGTATATCACGGAATAGGTGGAAAATTTTGGCTAAGTATAGAAAGGAACAACAGTCGTAGTGACAAATGCTTTGAAACATTTATGAACCCTGGTAGAGTGAAGCTTGCGAGTTCGAGGAGTCCACGGTGAAATTGTAGATCACATAAGTTTTGATTACAAGATGTATATCATGGAACAAGAAGCAGTAGAGTTCGAAAGCGCCAACCCGACAACCACGACCATAAAATTGGCTAAGTCTGGAAAGGAACAACGGTCGATCGGATTCGTCATGTGAGGATATAGATGGAGATGAGAATTTGTCAGCCCGCCAACCTTGGAACCCACGATCATAGAAAGGCGACTAAGTACATAACCAAAAAGCGAAAATAGATGGGAAGAAGAAAAGGGAAAAAGGGTTAAGTATTTCACATAACAACATCTATTGTTCGTTTATTAATGCCAATATTTTCGAACCCTTGGTGAGTTCTCACTAGTAAAAGCATAAATTGCATATCACAGAACAAGGAGACATAAGTGTTGGATACCGCAAACCCGGGACCCGGTGGTCAGATCATTGGCTAAGTATTGAAAGGGACCGCGGTCAGTCGGGCTCATGGTGTGAAGATATAGATAAAGATGAGCATCTGCCAATCCACGAATCCAAGAGGCCGTGATCATAGAGATGCAACTAAATATAGAACCACAAAGGGATAATAGAGGGGGAGAAAGCAAGGAAAATTTAAAGAGAAAGTGTTTATATTTATTCCAATAGTATTCACATTAATATATATTAATAGATCATTTCTGGTCCAAATGTAAAGCATCTTCCAATTTGCAAGATGTTGTTCAGTTCGCAAATTTCGTTGAAACCCATAAGCAATAGAAAGAGAAAANATATATATATATATATATATATATATATATGACACAACATTTTTTATATGCACAGATATTATCAAGTAGAAGAAGCTGCAATATATGCAAAATATTGAAAAGGAACATGATGTCAACACTTGAGTTGCCTTGTTGAAATAGAGTCATTAATTCATTCTATTTACGGGACCCCGAAAAATGAAAGCAGGAAGGGTCCTCCCATTTCTTTCTTTAAGTATAGGGTGTGCGCCACATAAGTATGGCATATGACAAATTATTCTTCCATGTAAAATGTAAGGAGCGAACAAAGTAGCATTTATTTAAATCGAAGTGTTGGGCAACAGAAAGAAAAGCTTGTCGTCCATGTTTAATGACACACAAAAAAACTACAAAATAAAATAAAAAACATTAATAGAGATTAGAAAACACCATACAAAAACCTCAAATATTCTATATTCAAATAAACTGGGTTACAAAATACAGTTGAGATTATTTTCCATAATGACTGCTATTGGGCCTGTCACCGACAAAAAAAGCAAATTTGTACAATAATGAAGCATGTGGACAGTCTTTTATAGATTTCAACTTGATCATCAAATGCTTGATTCATAAAAAACAATGAGTTGAATATCAATTTTGGGTCTTGGACTTCATTTGTGCTGCCAGCTAGATCTATCCCAGCTTTTTGAATAGCTTGTCTCTTCTAGATATGGCATGCTTACATTGGTTGGTTATTCAACATTCCATACTTTGCTAAGTGTTAATTTCCCTCTATCGTCGAAAACTTGGGGTTCAAGGTGTCTTCCTTGTAATGTTCCCGGTCATTGACATCTGAGACAACTTAGAGATGAAATTTAGGCCCAACTCAAAGACGAGGGAGTGGTTTTATGTGACGTCAGCTTTGGGGGAAACAAATCTTGTTAGCCAACAAAAGTTGAGACAAAAAAAAATTCAAGTATGTTGTGACTACTATTCTCCCTGTATTCAATTATCTGTTTGGTTGAAAAGCCTGCCTAAAGATTTGTATGTTGAACTTCTTTGTTTTATTGTTGTAAATTGGAAGGGACATCCAAGTTAGTTGCAAAATGTTCCTATGTTGAAGTACATAGCTTCTTCCAGCAAAACAGATATGGCAAGTGTATCAAGTGTTGTAGATCACATTAGAATATATCTTTCGTCGTAGGGGTGGTAGACATCGCGACCCACAAAATGGTCTGAAACATTCAGAAGTGACATCCAATATTACTCCATGCTCGAATACACTTAGAAGGAAATTATAAAGTTGGATACTCATGAACGTGAGAAACTGTATGCATGTTTGAATCAACATTCTAAAATTACAGAACATTTTATGCCAAACTTGTAACAGACTTGACAGACAACCAATTTCTATGTCAAAGAGTGTTGAGGGACCTCTGGATGTAGTAACAGACTCGACATACAATCAACTTTTGATCATTACTAATACTAATGTCAAGTGTAAGAAATCGTGATTCCAGGATCCATGTAGTTTCACCTTCAAGCATCCACACTAGCGGTGACCCCAGGCTCCAGATAGCTTTGGCTTCGGACATCGACATTGGTGGTTGCAATGGGAACATTGCTATTGACTGCAGTGCGGCAATGCGGTGAACAAGCAAGATTGTCATTGTCAAAGCACTTAGACTGCAAGATTGTCAGACTTGCAAAGAACATCGACTTTAGTGTTGCTTTGTCACGACAACTACAATGTTGCTTTGAGTCCATAAATCTTTGAACATTGGGTGTCCTGTGCGATAATGACCTTGACATTAGGTACATGTCAAACATCTATTATCTGAAATTACAGTGTTAATGCAATTGGACGACGACTCGATTGCATTGGCACAAACAATATTAATTATGTGATTAATTAACATCCTTGAAGGATGTGAATCCCAAACAACAGCTAAAACTTTTGGAACAACCGTGTGTTCAAAAAATACATCGTTCTATATTTTTAAAAATAAGAAATTGTATTGTTCGAGGGATTTTATTTTATTTTATTTTTCAAATATCGGATCCACTGCAACAAAAGAAATGCATTTTCCTTATCCAAAGCAAGGAAAATAGCAAGAAGATTTATATTAGGTGGAAACAACTCTAGAATACACCACTACATTAAGGCCTCTTCTAAAGAATGAAATGAAATGATTACACGAAGGTGGTAGTAAAAGGTGATTTTCATAAACCAAATCATTACCTGAACACGCCAAACTTCTTGCAGAAGGTGGTAGTATAAAGTAATCTCTAGAAAGTGTTGCAAAGTCCATAATCCATAATTCCTTCCCATTAACTTTTCCCAGTTACATGTCCATGCCGGCATTAGAAACTTTTGAGAGCGTTGTTCCCTGGTTATATACCCACCTTCAAGTAGGAGGAGAATCTTCGTGCAAAGAGGGGCAAGCTCATCGACCCAGATGTAATCATATGCATATGAATAGTGAAAAAAAAATGTGCAGTAGCGATAGAAAGTTGATAGTATGTGGAGTCTGTTATTACATCCAGAGGACGGTGAACAAACTTTGACAAAGAATATGACTTTCTGTCAAGTTTGTTACCACACCCAGAAGTAGCTCATCAAACTTTGAAATAGAAATTCCTGTAATTTTAGGATGTTGATTCAACCACCCATACAGTTTCTCATACCCTTGACGATCCAAATTTATAATTTCCTTCTGAGTATATTCGTGAATGGAGTCATATTTTGCGTCATTTCCAAATATTCCAGACCATTTTGCAAGCCACAGTATGTGCGACTCCTCTGACGAAAGATAAATTCTTGTGTGGTCTACAGAATTTGATACACTTGCCAAATCTGTGTTGTTGGAAGAAACTATATACTTCAACGAAGGATCATTTTGTAGGTGACCTAAAAATCCCTTCCAACTCCCAGTAAGAAAACAAAGAATTTCAACACACAAATCTTAAGGCAGGCCTTTCAACCAACGAAAGCATTGAATACAGGGAGAACGCCAATAACAAGATACTTGATTTTTTTTTTGTGTCTGAGTTTTTGTTGGCTAACAGAGTTTTTTTTTGCTCAAATCTAACAGCACATAAAACCATTCCCTCCTCTTTCAATTGGGCTTGAATGGCATCTCTAAGTTGTCTCACATGTCCATGGCTAGGAACATTACAACGAAGGCACCTTAAAGCCCAACTCTTCGATGATAGAGATAAATGGTAATAAGTATTTAAAATGAACGCTGGAGGATGATAGTATAATCTTTCGTAGATTTTGGTTTAAATCGTTTTAATGGCAGATTCCCTCGATCTTTTCGCTTATTAATGCCAATATTTTTGAATATGTGTGTTGAATAGTCACTAATAACACGAGTTAACATCCCCATATGCAAGCAAATTCTCAAATATGACAACCTGCAATATATGCACAATATTAAAGAGGGACATGACGTCAAAACCTATGTGGATGACACGTTTGTGGATGGCAGCGTGGTAGTACAATATTGCACTGTTACTATGATGATGCCTTTAAAAAACTAAAATAACCAACACTTTTTGCAAATTCAAAATGGACGCAAAACAAATTATCAGATCCCATAATATTCGTCTGTTAATGCGTTTTAATGGGAGATGTCCTCGAGCTTTCCGCTTATTAAAGCCAATATTTTAAAACCTGTCTGGTGGGTTGTCAATAGTAAAAGCATAATTAATGTGCATTGGGAAGGGCGAAGGTGGCGGGGATGGAGGGGAGCGAAAAATGCTTTTAAACTTTTCTGAACCCTGGAGTGCGTGAACTCGTGAAACTTTGCAGACTCGACTAAGTATGGAAAGGTAGGTTGGATAGACAGAGTCATCATAGGTAGAGTTAGGCTTGCGAGTTCGAGGAGTTCGAGGTCGAATTATAGAGCACATAAATTTTGGGTGCAAGATGTATACCCCGAACACAGGTTACCAAAGTTTGATAGCACCTATCCGCGAACCCACATTCATAAAATTGGCTAAGTATGAAAATGAATGGCGGTCGGTCGGACTCGTGATGTGAATATATAGATGGAGATGACAATTTGTTAGTTTGCCACACCAGGAACCCGCGAGCACAGAAACGTGACAGTATAGAACCAGAAACACATAATAGAGGGTAAGAACAAAAGGGAAAAATGAGCAAGTTTAGAAGAATTTGGCTAAGTATGCAAACGAACAACGATCGGTCGGACTCATGATGTGAAGATATAGATGGAGATGAAGATTTGTCTATTCGCCACCCCGGGAACCCGCGACCACAAAAACATGACAAAGTATAGAAACAAAAACACATAATAGAGGGGAAGAACAAAATGGAAAAATGGGCAAGTTTAGAAGAGGAAAAAGAAAGGGAGAGAAGAACTTTATCGCTCACACAACAACATTTAGTCTCGTAACTATGAAGCCATAGAAAGACAATAACTATGGAAAAACATTGTCAGCTATGAAATATAGTTGGAGCTCGACAAACTTTGGTTCAAGTCAAAAGAGATGTTGTTTATATCCACTACAAAATTTTGCATATTATTTTATCTTAATAGTATTTTTTGGGGAGCCAACTATAAAACCATGTTCTAATTTGCGTTTTCCAAGTGGAGATGTGTTTATGAAGAAACAAGTATGAAGAGGCTTAATTGCAGCTGCAGGGCCTCAACTCTGCAAAGTTGAGTCAAACAACAATAAGCAGCATCTAGTGAACCGACAAGCAAGCATCAACTAGTCAACCAGGAATGTTGGTGAAGAACAATATTGTCCAAATTTACTACAGACAAGATTGTATAAAAAAATCGGAGGAATATATTGTAACACGCCTTGGAAGGTAAACATGCAAGACTGTAAGGACCGTGCAAAGGCCTCCCACTGTGCAAACATTTAAGGAAGTTGCAGTTTTGCATGATTGGCATTCTGCATCCACAATTGGAACACCTCCATAACACCCATTGACATAAAAAAAAAGAAAATTGAATTTTCTCTTCGCATACAAACATGTTTTCGAAGAGGATTTCAATGAAGTTATCTCCAACATTTAAAATTTTCACTTGCAAACTGGAAATAGCAAACAACAAAGAACGAACACGAACGTAAATCTAGCAACAAAACCTACCCGTCAATGGGGAACGACAACAACAACAACAACATCAGTAGGCAAACAAGAAACCAATCAACAAGCAACGAACAAGCAGAAACCAGTGAACTAGGAATGTCGCCAAAGAACAATATCACCCATATTCACTGCAGACAACATTGCAGATAAAAAAAATAAAAAAAAATAGGGCGAAAATGTATTGCAACAGACCTGTCAAGCAATGTAAGAATGCAACTGCAAAAAACGATACCAACTGGTGAATGGAGAAGGACAAAAGCGCAACACTTGGCCCACAAATTGCAACAACAGATCCAATTGCAGATGCAGGACCCCAACCTTGCAAAGTTGAAGCAAACAACAACAAGCAACAAATAACAACCTAGTGAAGAAACACCAAAAGGCCCAACTGCAACTGCAGGACCTCAACCTTGCAAAGTTGAATCAAACAACAATAAGCAGGATCCAACGAACCAAGAAGCAAGCACCAACCAACCGACCAGGAATGTCGGTGAAGAACAATATTGGCCAAATTCACTGCACACAAGATTGTATCAAAACATTCAGAGAAAAATGTATTGTAACACATCTGTTAACCAACCATTTCAGGCTGTGAGACATGTCAGGTAAACATTCAAAGTTGTCAGGACCGTCCAAAGGCCTGCCACTGTGCAAGCAATTAAGAAAGGTGTGGTTTTCACGGTTGGTTTTTTTCAATACTGGGAGCGATCAAAATCCTCTTGCAATCCATCTTTGTATGTGATTACTACGACTAGAGAAGCATGACTGTAATGTTGTCTTCGTCTCGTTCTTGATCGCCAATGTTGGACACATAACCTACTTCCATCACAGCCACAATGACGTATAGGAAAAGGAAATTGTATTTTGTCCTCACATACAAAGATGTTCTGCAATAGGATTTCGACTTAGGCATCCCCCAATAGTCAAATTTCCCACTTGCAAACTGCAAATAGAAAGCGAAGCTAAACACGACACCCAAACCTGCTCGTCAATGGGGAACGACAAAAGGCCAGTTCCAATCGCGGTTACAGAATCCCAAGCGTGCAAACTGCAACAAGACCAACAGGCAAACAAGAACAACAAGAACAAACAAATAAGAAATCAGTGAACAGGCAAGAAACAAGCATGAACCAATGAACCAACAATGTCGCTGAAGAACAATATTGCCCATATTCATTGTAGAGAACATTGCATATAAAAAAAAACCGGAATAAAATGTATTGTAACGGGAGTGTTAAGTAAACATTTAAGGCTCTGAGGCCTGTTAGGTAAAGATTTAAGTCTGTCAAGACTGCTTTGTAAACATTTAAGAAAGAATGCAGTGTGGCGGATCTGTTACGTACGAAAAAAAACATTTATTATATTATTTTATAACAATAAAAATAATTAGTAACAATAGTTTGAAAAATAGAGGCTATGTAAAAAATAAATTATTCAAAAGACAAACTAATATGAAGTCAACTAATAAAAAACTGTCTCTCTATCTTCAAAACTTTGGATATCCAAACATTTCAAGAAAAAGATAAAAACTCAGAAAAACCGTATATGATCAAAAACTTTGGATATGCTAACATATCAAACATTGGGAATAACGAAGTTGGTAATAATACCTCCAATCTATTATCCAATCAGATCATGACATATATGGTATTTTTTATTATATAAAAATCAGTGTTTTTAATTCCCTAGTTCCAACAATAGATATTATGCAAATATTTTTAGTCAAAGAACAAACTAATATGAAGTCAATGAATTATCGATCGCTATAGTCCCTCTACGCCTTCGACAGGTGATGGCTTGGGCTAAGGTGTGTAAACTCCTTTTGCTCTAGGCACCTCTACCAATAGTGGTTTTGAATTTGGACGGGGTAATGGCTCTCTAACAGGCCTCGGAACCGAATCCGCTACTTATGTTCTTGTTCGATCACCTGAAACCTTTGCCTTTTATATCTTCGCTGATTCACTGGTTCTATCGCTGCCTTTGCTTCTGGCTTTGCTACTTGTTTTTATGCAGGAAAAAAGACTGGCCCGTCTGCGAATCAATTCATAATCCTTAAAGACTGCCTCGATCTGAGAATGGAACTACTGACCTGTTATTAATCGTAGGGCACTGGAATTGGAACAGATTAAAGGTAATCATCTCCGTAAATTATATCTGTTTGCTTTGATCTTGCTGCCTTAGCTGTTATTAATCAATTCATAATCCTTAAAGCTTGCTTCGATGGTGCTGCTATGTCCAATGGTGGCTGTTGTGGTGCGGGGGGTTTCTTCAAAACCCACCCTTCTAGGATTACAATGTGGTTCTTAAATTGCGGTGAAGGCACTAATAATAAAGCTGAGCTTTTGGGCTTATGGGCTGCCCTCTTTCTTGCCTCCTGCTAGTCCATAAGTCACCTTCACGTCCTTGGTGATTCTCGCATTATCATTGACTGGATTTCTCATAAGTCCAAGCTCCAATCAGTCCATAATGATAGCTGGAAGATTAAAACGATGGAGCTGTCCAAAACTTTCGCCGACATCAACTTTCATCATATCCCAAGATCTCAAAATAGAGAGGCGAATGCCCTCTCAAAAAGGGCTTTAAAGGAGGCAGTGGGCATACTCTCGGTTTTCCATAGAGATAGTGGGATAGAGAGTCCTATCACATCATTAAACGTTTTTGAATGATGTGGGCTGCCTTTCTTTTTTCATTGGCTGTTGGTGGTTTCTGTGGGGGCCTTACTTGCTATTTTTTAATACCTCCTCTTTTCTGCTGCTCCCGATTGACTGTTTTTGCTTGAATTGGTCTCTCCCTGTGGGGGGGTTTTACAGCGCTTCGACATTTGCTGGTTGCTCTACATTGTAAAAAAATTATACTTTATATAAATTGGAGTAATTTTCTCTTGGAAAAAGAATGAAAAAAATGGATATATTAAAATTCAACGAGATAATATAAGGAAATCAAATCTAATTGTATCCCATAAAAGTAAAAGTAAGGATAAAGAGATAAGGTTGGGAGACTTTTCAACTATAATAATATTAAGTTATTAAAACTTAATATTGTTTTATTATAGTTTTTTCTTATCTAAGGAAAGGAAGAGGGAAAGAGAGGGACACATGTCCATATGATAAACAATTTAAGAAAATTTCACGTGTCTTGCATGATACATTAACTTGCCAAAACATCAAGCATAAAAATATTAAGAAGTATTAAACAATACTTACTATTAAAAGCCTTCTCGCTATTAAATTAGAGCATGGTGTAACTGTTGGGATTTGGTGACAACGAATTTTTCTAATGATGGATTTGGATCCTATTATTCTACGTTGGTTGCAACTAAATAGACCATATTAGAATATGGATAGGGATTGCATTTAATAATCAATTTCTTTTAAATGTATATAAATACATGTAAGCCCGTAGAGGCAGAGATATAGACAGAGTGAGAACTTGCAAGTCTGTTGTAATCTCCATGATCTGAATAATAAGAAAACTGATGCCTATGCTTGGTGGACGTAGCTCAATGTTTGGGTGAACCATGTGAAATCCCTGTGTTTCTTATCTGTGTGATTGTTAATTATCATATGTGAATTGTGTTTTCCGCATTTGCAATTCTAACAATTAGTATTAGAGTTGCGTCAGAGATCCGTGAGAACCAGATCCGTGGTGCAAGATCGCGAATTAAATTGAATAGAAAGTCATCGACGCTCCCTAGGCAATGTTAGAGACGCGTCAACGCACTCACACATATGAAATTGAAATTTTCAGAAATATCGTGCACCAGGTGTATGCATCACAGAGCACTAACACTTCGCAACCACACTCTAAGAGCGCTGCTAGCTCAGACTAGTACTCCCCTATACATAGTGAAGGAGCGCTACCTTTCAAAACATTCGTATGAATTTTTCCTTCGCTAGCGCTACCTTTCAATAATCCAAGGAGCGCTCCCTTTCAAAACATTCATATGAATTTTTCCTTCTAAAAAATTTAAGGTATGGTTTTTATGAAAGTGGAAAGGTATAAAGTTTATTAAGTGGTTGACTTTTATGATTATGCATACGAGGATGTTATGAATAAAGTGGGTGGAGGATGTTAAATAAAATATTATTTGTGAACCCTTTTTTGTTTTTAAAGATATATTTGTTATTTATCTTAAATCTTTTAATTAAATATTTTGGGTTGATATTATTACTCTTTCACATTTAAAATGATTTTTATAAGCATTGGGTATTAGGAGATTTTTTGTGCTAATGGTTAAGATACAGAGTTTGAAGTTTGAAGTTGAAAATTTCAACAGTAAAAGTAACTTTAAACTCTGAAAGCTCAAGATGCGGGATTTACTGGTGCAACAAGGGTTGCAAAAAACATTGGCAGGCAAGTCAAAGAAACCAACAACCATGACGAATGATGAATGGGGAGATCTGGATGCAAAAGCTCTCAGTACCATTCATTTATGTCTGGCGGATGATGTTATGTTTAATATCGTAGGAGAGGATACAGCATTAGGTTTATGGAGCAAGTTGGAAAGTCTATATATGATGAAGTCCTTGACGAGCATAATCTACTTGAAGAGACAGTTGTACAGTTTGCGGATGAAGGAAGGTACAAAAGTTGTTGACCATTTAAATACCTTCAATACCCTTATAGTTCAATTGACTAGTATGGAAGTTAAATTCGAAGACGAAGATAAGGATATTACACTATTGTGTCTGTTGCCTAAGTCTTGGGATAATCTAGTCACCTCTATTAGTTTTAGCTCAACAGATGTTTTAGATTATGACTCTATTGTGAGAGCTTTGTTGGCTGAGGAGATGAGGAGAAAATCTAGTTAAGAAACCTCAACTTCATAGGCGATTTTGGTCAGAGGTCGAACTAACAAGCATAATGAGAGAAGTTTTTCTCGATCTAACTCAAGACACAGAAAGGGTAAAGCAAAATGCTGGAACGGTGACAAAACAAGACATCTCAAGAAAGATTGTTGGAAGAGAAAGGAATCTGAGGAAAACTCTACGAAGGAAGCAAATTTGGTTGTAACAAATTCAGGTACGATTGATCAAGTTTTATCCGTTTTTAGTAATTTACAATATCAAGAAGAATGGCAGTTAGATTCAGTTTCCTCCCACCACATGTGCTCACATAGAAATCGGTTCATTTCTTACCAATCTATTGATGAGGGTGTAGTGTTTATGGGAAATGGTATTCCCTGTAAAACTGTTGGGGTTGGCAGTATTAGAATCAGGATGTTCGATGGTATTGTTAAGGAATTAACGGATGTTAGATATGTATCCGAGCTTAAATCAAATTTGATTTCATTGGGAGTGTTGGATTCTTGTGGATATAAGTATACAGGTCAAGGTGGAGCACTCACATTGTCGAAAGATAGTTTAGTAGTGATGAAGGCAACAAAGGTTGATAACCTTTATAAGCTGGAAGGGAGTATTGAAGTGGCATCTGAAGTGACAGATGTATCTTCTTATTTATGGCAGAAGCATCAAGGTCATAAGAGCAAGAAAGAATTGTAGGTACTGGTAAGCGGTAAATCATTTCCAGACTTAAAATCTTTGTTTTTTAATTCCTGCTTGTTTTATATCTCTGCAAGTTATGATGGTGGTATAAAGGAATGTTGTGTGTGGGATCCTACTTCTCACGAGGTCATCTTTGACAAAGATATAGTATGTATGGAACAACCAAAAGGGTTGATTCAATATCCCAATGGTAAATTTGTTTGCATGCTAGATAATTCATTGTATGGCCTATTGGTACCCATGCAAATATATAAGAGGTTTGAATCCTTCATAGTGAGTCATAATTTTTCAAAGGGTAGGGATGACTATACAGTTTATAGTACATTCACAGTCTTGATGTTATTTGTTGATGATATGCTCGATGCAAGCTGAAGCATGGATAAAATCAGTAAGAAAATGACTCAGGTGGACAAGACAATTCAAATGAGGGATCAAGGAGAAACAAAACAAATTATGGGCATGGAAGTATACAAAGATGGTAATGGTAAGCCGTGGTTGGAGTTCGATATGAACATTGTAAAACCAGTCTTTATCCCTCTTGCTTTCCATTATAAGTTTTCTTCAAGCATAGGGCCTGTCTATAAAGAAGAAAAGGTTATGTCTTGTGTAAGTTCAGTAGGAGGTCTGTTGTATGTGATGAAATGGTTAAGACCAGATGTTTCACATGCTAATGATGTTGTCAGATACGTGACAGATTTAGGTGTTGCAGTGAAATGGGTGCTTCAGCGTTTGAGAATCACAAATGTCACCTATAATGGTTACACTGAGATGGTCTGTGATAATTGTAATGTATATTTTACAAGTGTTTTGGATAGGAGGAGATCTATCACTAAATATGTCTCACAACACAGTTGTGGAAGACATGTTGGAGGTGGAGTGACCCCTCAGGAAATCCAAACTCGTGCAAGTCACATAGACGAGATCATGAAACCAGTTTTACTAGAGAAGCTGCAATGGTGCTTGGCTTCTCTTGGCTTGCAGAAAAGGTGATGAACAAAAGGAAGGAACAAGGTATCAGGTTAATTGTTGTCAAGTTGGAGATTGTTGGGATTTGGTGACAACAAATTCATCTAATGATGGATTTGGATCCTATTATTCTGCGTTGGTTGCAACTAAATAGACCAAGATAGAATATGGATAGGGATTGCATTTAATAATCAGTTTCTTGTAAATCTATATAAATACATGTAAGCCCGTGGAGGCAAAGATATAGACAGAGTGAGAATTTGCAAGTCTGTTGTAATCTCCATGATCTGAATAATAAGACAACCAATGCCTATGCTAGGACATAGCCCAACGTTTGGGTGAACCACGTGAAATCCCTGTGTTTCTTATCTGTGTGATTGTTAATTATCATATGTGAATTGTGTTTTCCACATTTGCAATTCTGACAGTAACTGTCTCGTAACTCTCACAAAGTCTTAATCTACAAATTAGTTCAAAATACATATGTATAGAATATCATCACAATCCCCATTGGAAATACATACACTTAACTCCTAAACAATTTTTGAAACCATCAAGAATCAATCCCCTTGCTACATGGGTTCACATATGCCAAATAAGTCAATAAAGCACACATACCATCAATCACATGCCCATGGCTAAGCTATAAAAGCATCATGCGTAATGACATACCACCATCTTTACATAGACATGACCTTTCACTACTCAACACATGCCCATAAAACATCACAAAGTCAAAGGGTTCACATGTTCTATAAGTTTATCTAGTTTTACCAACCCCTTGACATTGGTGGTTTAATTGAAAGAAAATATATTATCATGTTTAAACTTGTTTTAGTTAGTAAACAAAAGTGTGGACATTATAGAGACTCCATTCTTGTATGAAAGTCACTATGATCCATTTGCAACTATTATTTCATAGGAACCATATTATTTCATAGGAACCATACCGTACATCGACTGTTTTGTCTGCTAACTATTATTTTTAGGAACTAAAGCTTACACCGTCAACTAATTTGTCTATTCATGATATGTCAGTATTAGAATTTGCATCGTATTATGATTATTCATCTAACATTGGTTTGCAAGTACCACATCTTTGAACCATTTGATCAACTAACCCCAGATTCTTCACCATTCACGTCTCATCCATGTTGGCATCCTCATCATTGTGAGGGGAGACATTCTTTCTCTCCATCCAATTATTAACACTTTGATTGTCACACCTATTGGTATGATCATTGTTACTCTTGTAGGTCGACATTTAAGAAGCACAAGTCACAAAATCAACCATACAATCGTATAATCTTCATTGATTTTTATGATTGATACACTATAATGACAAAAATCAATCATACAATCATATAGTCTTCATCAATTTTTATGTTTGATTCACTATAATGATAATTTATTCTTGACAAGTTTTTTATGGAAATTATTATTTGTTTTTCCTTTTTGCACATGTACATGTAGAAGACACTTTTATGATATGCTTTCCCTGTTTGCACATGTACGTGTAGAAGACACTTTTATGATATGCTTTCCTTTGAACATGTACATGTAAAAAACACTTTTATGATAAACAAGGGCAGCACGCTGCATGTACTGCCTCCGAAAACTTTACTTGTTAGTGTCTGCATGACTTATATAAATAATATTAAGACATTTCCTTAGTCATTCAAAAAGAATGCAGATCTGTACTTCCCATGATCTTTATAATAATTAAAAAAATAAAAACATCTCAATGTTTCTTATATTTTAAAATATGACTTAAAAATTTAAAAATTACTACATACAAATTTCCATAAAATTATACTAAAAGATTAAAAAATGTTAATAAATGTAAAATTATTGAAATTGAAAGATTAAAAAAATATTAATAAATGTAAAATTATTGAAATAAAAAATTAAAAAAAATATCAAGAAATGTAAAATTATTGAAATTTTAATAAGTGTAAAAAAGTTGACATTTAAAATTTAAATTTTTACCTCATTTGAAAAAACAATACAATATTAGATTTTAACATATATTATAATACAATATTACATTACATTATATTAGTTTTTTTGTGGTCTTGTCTTTTCTCATTAATTTAAGGTTTCGAAATACGTGAAGGCTGCAATAACACTATCAAGTTATTGACCAATAAAAAGTTAAAAAAATACTATTTTTGTTTTCAAAAAAAATAATTTTTTTTAATTGTTATGTTGAACATTTAAATTGATATAATTTTTTCAAGTCAACACAAAACTAATATGAAAGTCAATACTAACTCATTGCTATATACTACCTTCGGCAGTAACATATGTTACCACATGTGGTGTTTGGGGCATTCCTTGAGCCTTTTAACCCTCTTTCTAAAAACATTGCGTGGTCAACTATCTTTTCCTTGTTGATTATAGAAATTTGTCTCTCACATCTTTGTTAGATCACTCTCAACTTTAGTAGATTATTCGTTAGCATGATCAAAGCACATTCACTAATCATTTTTAGCTTCAACGTGCTTTTTGGCATTTTCTATGTCATTTTTTTGGAGACTATTCTTTAACAACATTGCAGAATTCAAATCCTTACTTTGACCATTTATGCATATGCTCTTGCTTTGTCAGTTCCAAATAGGTTCATCTGAAGGTGTTTAGGAGGTATAATGTTAAGGTAGAACTCTTTGTTTAAACTTGTGTTTTGTTCATCAGGTTCATGTAAAGGTATTTTCACAAGCTACAATTTTGTAGGGAGACTCTCAATTAAGAGTTTGTTTGTATTTAATCATACAACATTAGTTATCATTGTAGTCCCCACTTAATTAAACATTAAAGGGGGATTATTGTAATGGATGTTTGACTATTTCTTTATTTACCACATCTACCCAAGTGTGTGTATCGAGGGGGGTGTTGGGATGCACTGTTTACTTGTTAAATATGCATCAACTCCTTAATTTCTACACGTGGTTTTAAAGTCGTCCTTTATCATGCCAACTTTCCTTATTTATGTCCCTAGGCCAATTTTAAGGGAGGATGTTGGAGATGTGCTTGTTGATCTTGACTTGTGATGCAACGCATTAAATTTGTGCCTTTTTGGTCCCACTAGTTTTCACTTGGTGTTAGCAAGAGTATGTGCTAACATACCCTAACTCATATTTATACTCAAGGCTAAGCCTAATTTGTATACAAGCAAGTTAAGCAAGAACCAAATTATTATCGACATTATCTTAAAGGGTATTATACCTGTACACATCTTCTGAGTCGAGGCAATCTCTCTAAATGTGAAGATTAAGTGATTTGGTTTTTAATGTTAATAAAAAATTACTTATCCCTACCATTATAATGTAGTGGCAAAAAGTCATTAGTGCAGTTATCAAAATAGCTAATTTGTTATTGCAGGGATTTTTATGGGGGTGTCCATAGAGGTGGCAGCCTCCTATTAACATATGGTCGATTAATTGCAAGATGAATATGTGTGCTTACTCAACCTCCCCTACCTTTTATGTGGGATGCGTTCATGTGTGGGTGCACATGTGTGAATAATAAACAATGGTATACATCATGTTTGCCATCTTATAATCACATTTCTACAACTTCAAAATCTCCTCTCTCCTCTTTGTAGACATTGCTAAGGTCTTTGCTAAAACCTTGTGTAAGAGGTTTGTAGTGAGTTGAAAGTTTCACAATGGAAGTTTGTGACTCTTGAGAGGAGAACACTTGTGGGTCCGCTAAGGTGGTCTCTATAAAGAGTTTCATGACATTGAGAAGGAGGGCTTACACATTTGACTTAAGAGATGATGCTTTGAAATTAATGCCACCTATGGAAAAGTATTAATGTAGAATAAAATCCTAATATCAGAGATAATATTTTAAAGTTGTAGAAACTATTTCAAGATGCCAAACACAATGTGTTCCATTGTTTATTATTCATTATATATTATTCACACACCCACACAACACATCCCATAAAGGAGTAGGGGGAAGTGGAGCAAGCACAAATACTCACTCCATAACCAATCAACCACTATGTTAGTGGGAGAGCCATAATACTTCTATGAACACACCCAATGACATAAAGATCATGGTTATATGATGGGACCTATGCAGAGGAAAATTTAAAGTGATAGAAACTATTCCAAGATGCCAATGCACAATGTATTCAACTGTATGCTCTATTGTTTATTATTCACACACACCCACACACATGCCCATACAACACATCCCACAAAGGAGGATGTGGAGGCCGAACAAACACACATATTTATCCCAAAACCAATCAACCATTCTATTAGTGGGAGAGGCACTACCTATGTGGACACCATTTCGATAATTGTAAGACTTGCAAACTTGATATAAACGAGCCTATATTCATATTAACTTCAAATATATCAAGTGTGGAGATGAATCAAATTCCTCGATGCACAATTTTTTTTGATGATAATAATATAATAATATAATTTTAAGGTAATGACCAAGCGATACACCAAGTTGGTGTACAAGATCCCCTTGTTTGTGGGACAAGGGACCCCCTCCACACAATGATTTGTCTGCTAAAGTCTACGGAGGTGTACATACCCTAACTCCCTTTGAATATGAACCTATAACCTCCTAGGAGGAAACACGTTCTTTTCACCTCAATGAATTTAATCCCTATCGATATTTTATAAGAGCGTAGTCTAAACATTCTACCTTTTGACTCTTTTTAGACGATTTTTTCCGTTTGATTTTACCTGAAATCCGGTGAGGAATGGTTGGATATGCATATTTGAGTGATTAAGTTTGTATAATCGGAGTGCCCCAGGGATTTTTCAGCACGTTGAATCCATTTCTACATTCAAAAATGCAATTTAAATAACAAAAAATAACGATTTTGTCTAGATTCACTTCACTCGATTCCGACCAAAAAACAAAAAGTAAAACGTTTAGCCAATTCCTTTATAGATTTAAATTATTATTTTTTATATGGAAAAAATCAATATGACATATGACATGAGCGTTACAACCACATACTTCCCCGTTGTAGAATGACCCGGTGGGGCGCACTAGAGCCAAAACCCTAAAAAGGTGGAGGGCCTTTAGACCGACCTAATTTGTTGTTGCATTTGTTAAGGAGAGGTCGGAAGGCTAGAAATTGACCTAAAACCTTAATCATTTTACCTTTGATTGTAGTTTGGCGGTTACGGTGAGACGAGAGGAGTGGTTTAGTCGGGGCTAGGGTATGAGTGGAGCGTTTTATTGCAGGCTCTCTTGAAGAAGCAAAGCAGAGCAGATAAACTCGGACGGCGGCTATTAATCTCAACGCAAAGCACTCTCCAGTTGAAGAATAAACCCTCTCGTCGTATTTTTCTGATCAAATCTGGGAGCCATTTTCCGCCAAATCATTCGTTCGGGTGGGCCGAGTAGCGGGCGGGGGGAAGGGGAATCAAGTCAATCGTCTGGGCAGCGCTTGGGAAACATGTTTTCCAGAGGGTAAGTAGTAAAGTCCTACACATGCAGAGATAATGTTCAAATAATTTTGAGTAATAATGCTTTGGGACCTTTAGGGTTTGGTAACCATAGTTTTTTTTTTTTTTTNTTTCTGAGAAAAAGTAGTGAAGCTGCAATGGTATTGCAGGTCATGATTCGTCCTCTGTTTGTGCATCCATTTGCATTTTGTGTGTTGTCATAATTTTGGGCATATTGGTATTTTTTGATCTGTGGCAGTTAGAATGGAATTTTTTATTGTGCATTTAATGGTAAAGGCAGTAAAGATGGTGAATAGGTTAGACAATAAAAATGATAGGGTGGGTTTGGGTTTGGTTATTGACGGGTTGAGTGTGGGGGGTTGTTTTTGTGTTTGTTGGGATTTTGAATCTCTGAAGGGCTATGTTGGGAGGCGGGGGTATGTCGGAAGGGTACGAGGTCAGCTCAAAGAGACAGCGGATGATAGACCCGGATCCATACTTCTCAGGTACCAGTGCGTTCGGACCTTATGGTTATGGCTCGGGCATGCCCTATCTTGCCAACCAGCCTCGATCTTTTCCAGTGGTTCGCCTGCGAGGTCTTCCATTCAACTGTAGCGACAACGATGTTTGTGAGTTCTTTGCAGGATTGGATGTTGTCGATGTCTTGCTGGTGCATAAGCAGGGTCGTTTCTCTGGTGAGGGTTTTGTTGTTTTCGGGGCTCCGATGCAAGTTGATTTTGCTCTGCAGCGGGATAGACAGAACATGGGTCGCAGGTACATCGAAGTTTTTCGTTGCAAAAAGCAGGACTACTATAATGCCATTGCGGCTGAAGTAAATGAGCCCAAAGGGGGGGATGATGCTGCTCCACCGTCTGGTTACTCGAAGGGTTCTTCGGATAAGGATCATATGGAGCACACTGGGATTCTGAAGCTCAGAGGCCTTCCTTTCTCGGTGTCGAAAAGGGACATCATTGAATTTTTCACAGATTATGACCTGTCTGAGACAAATGTACACATAGTCTCCCATTCTGATGGGAGAGCCACAGGTGAAGCCTTCGTGGAATTTTCAAATGACACTGACTCAAAGGCTGCAATGAGCAAGGACAAGATGATGATTGGTACCAGATATGTAGAGCTTTTCCCATCAACTCGTGAAGAAGCTAGTCGTGCAGCATCAAGGTCAAGGCATTAAGTAACTTATTTCAAATGAAGTTGATAAACTTTATCAAGCTCCAAATTTCGTTTTTTCCAAACTTCTTATTGCACACAGAAGGTTAGCTTTTTGTTTGTGATGTTTTTGGGAGATTTGAGTAAAGTTGTTTAAACTTTAATTTGTAGATTGGTCATACCTATCTTTTTCACAACATTTTAAGCATCCTTTTACATATTTGCTTAGTTCAGTGTCTTGACTTGATTTTCAGTATTAAAAGAATGAAATTTTGCGACATGGGATTTTGGTGAAAAGCATTGGTTTCAAGAATGCTCCCATGTTCGACATTATTTTTGAGAAGTGAGATTCGTAGATATCAAATTTTCTTTTCTATTTGAAGTTGGGTTGTAGCCATGGAAATTTCATACTCCTTTGCTTGAATTATTGATCAAACAGTGCAGACAACATCTTAGGTTTAGAGAAAGATAGTCTTTGCATGATATTACAACGTTTAATCATTAATGTGCTTCCCATGATCATTTGTGCATTTGTCTATTTGAGAATTGCTGGGTATAATTTTTCCATATAATATGGTCGTCTAGCTTATCTTGTCTGTTATACCCTTTGGTAAATGTACTCCAATATCTATTTGCACGCATAGGTGTGAGTTGTATCCAGCACATTTTGAAAGAGGCACTGTGATSTTTACAGGGCTTGTTAAATAGCTCTCGGGGAGATGCTTATTTTGGGGTATAATTTTTTGCCATATAATATGGTCGTCTATCTTATCTTGTCTGTTATACCCTTGGTAAATGTACACCAATATCTATCTGCACGTGTTGGTGGCAGTTGTATTCAGCACATGTTTATGGAGGCACTGTGATGTTTACAGGGATTGTTAAATAGCTCACGGGGACATGCTTATTTTGTTGTTTAGGCCTTGACCCATGCTTAGTGTATTTGCAAGATAGCTAATATGACATTCTTCTTTTGTTAAATATATTAGTTTGTTATAAGTTCACTCACTGTCAAAGAATACAACAATGAAAAATAACGACCTTAACTGTCAATTGATGTCTCTCCTGTTGATATTCTTCCATGGAAATGACCTTCTAGAGTCCTATAGGCTATTATCTATATTGCCAATTATTTTCGATGGTGCCTTATGTTATAAAATGATGAGTTGTCTATACAAACAAATAGTGTTTTTAATTTTTTATTGTAGTCGACAACTAATTATTAATCTAGGGACTTAATGTGCTTTTCCTCTTTTAGAGAAGCAACCTGAATTGGCTAGTTAACTGGAGGATGCATATTTTACTTGCTTATACAGACAGTGTTGTTTGGAATGGTATGATGCCTTTTAGCTTTATTTACGAATAATGAGAGCATACCAACCTTCGCAGTTTTGATATGTGGAGATCTAAATGACCTCAACAACACTTGAATAAGGGCCATTTCCCATTACTTTTTATATCAAGTTCTTTATCAGAAATTTGTCATTTTGCACTGCACTTTGTTATTGCTTTTTATTTTGTATCGAGTCAACTAAAATCTGATAAAATCGAGTCAACTAAATCAGCTAATCTATTCATCCAGTTACTGGTTAGAGTTTGAGATGGCATCAGGTCTATAGGAGCACGCAATTTAATTGGAAGACATCAATTTTTGTGCATTCCTCTTAACAAGTTTGAGGTTATATTTGTTTTATCAGTAGATTGTAATATATTTGAAGCTACAATCTGTGCAGATTGTTTCTTTTGCTTTAAAGTATAATTTCCTATGAGTAAACAATGCAGTCAATTGACCATTATGAAAGTCCTATTGCCAGGGATAGAGTGCAGACAAAGTAATGATTTGAGAGAAATACTCTCGAGGATAAATACTTCGACAAAACTGCTCAGGAAAGCGAAATAAAATATATCTATTCAAATTTTATTTCTCATCACCTTTAAACGTGCTTTGTCCTTGAGCTTTTCTGTGATGAAATGTTCTCATTTTACTGTCTTAGTGAAGTTCCTTGCGTTGGTGGAACTCTGCTGATCTGAGTATGTTTATATCCCTGCCTCTGTAAACAATTTATGAAAGTGGGCAGGGTTCACTGTAAATACTGCCTTTGATCTATATGGCAATCTCCATGGCAAGTGAGCATTTAAAGTTTGATGTCCTATCCTGCACATCAAGAAAAATAGACATGACGGAAAATTGCACATACCAAGGAGTCAGCTTGATTGATTGTTGACAATTTTGTCAGCTTGATTGTGATTGATTGTTGACAATGTTGTTGGACATTGGGTAATGTGGCGAAGATGTTGTTGGACATTGGGTAACGTGGCGAAGGAGTATATATAGATTTGATTGATTGTTGACCATGTTAGGGTTTCATATGTTTATTTGATGTTTGTTTAGGTGACGAGTTTAAAATTAGATTATTACTTTATAAAATATATACTTTTACAAAATATTAGATTACCACTTTATAAAATATGTTATGTTAATCTGATGTTTTGTTAGGTGATGAGTTTAAAATTAGATTATTACTTTATAAAATATTAGATTATCACTTTATAAAATATATACTTCTTAAAATATATTTGTATGATTCAAACTGTGTTCTCTCTCCTGCAATAAGGGAGTTTCATAGATCAGTTGGGTGTATAATTAGGTAGTGATCTTGTCGGCAATGTTGTTGGACATTAGGTAATGTGGCGAAGGAGTGTATATACAATGTTGTTGGACATTAGGTAATGTGGCGAAGGAGTGTATATAGATTTGATTGATTGTTGACAATGTTAGGGTTTCATATGTTTATTTGATGTTTTGTTAGGGAGTTTCATAGATCAGTTGGGTGTATAATTAGGTAGTGATCTTGTTGAAAATGTTGTTGGACATTGGGTAATGTGGCGAAAGATGTTGTTGGACATTGGGTAATGTGGCGAAGGAGTGTATATAGATTTGATTGATTGTTGACAATGTTAGGGTTTCATATGTTTATTTAATGTTTCTTTAGGCAATGACTTCAAAATTAGATTATTACTATAAATATTAGATTATTACTTTATAAAATATATTTGTATGATTCAAACTGTGTTTTCTGTCCTGTGTTCTCAATGAATTTCATAGATCAGGTTTTCATGCATTCTCAATGAGTTTCATAGATCAGTTGGCTGTATAATTAGGTAATGATCTTAAAGGGTTTATAATTAGGTAGTGATCTTAAAATTATATTATTATTAGATATTTGATGATTATATATTTAAATTACATGTTAAAGGTTGTATATCTTCTATTTTTTTTTCTTTCTGAAATGGTTAATTTTGTATTAAAAAAATGCTTTAGTCATACTGTTCAGCATGGTAATACAAAAGCCATAGGCTAAAGCTAGCTTCTACGAAATGGTGATTTTTTCTGGGAATATTTGCCTGAAATCCGGCGAGAAATTATTGGATTCTTTGATTTGAGTGATTATTTCTGTGTAATTCGAGTGCCTCGTAATTTTTCAGCTTGCTGAATCCATTTATGCATTAGAAATGGATTTTGAACAACTAGAAACAGCGATTCTAGTAAATTTATATCGCTGGATTCTGGTGAAAAAAGCCATTTCGTAGAACAGTTAGCCAAGGCCAATCCAACAAAAAGATAGCACTGTCCAAGAAGCCATAGGTTCAAAAAATGTCCAACAAAAAGATAGCACTGTCCAAGAAGCCATAGGTTCAAAAAATATCCAAAATTGCAGAAAGTTCATTGCAGAAAGTATTGTTCTATCTTTTTCAGAGGAATAACATTGAAACCTACTGGTATATACGTTATTATACTGGCCTAATATCAAAATTACTTCGCAAAACATAACTAAATCCTGGATTTAAACAAGGGCATGCCAACTGTGAGCTTTTGTTTTGTTCCTTTCGAGGGTGATCGTTTTGTTCTGTTCTTTTGGAGGGGGATCGTTCTCCTGTACCATGAATTCCATCTCCACTTCCCCAGGTACGTGCTGAATTGATTTTCCTCTTTTGCTCCTTCAGGTGCTTAGCCAATTGACATTCTTTGCTAAGATTCTATTGATTGTGAACTCCTACGCAGGCCTATTACTACTTGGCGTAACATGTTGCACTCTCTTTCTGATTTTTCAGTTTGCCTCTTTTGCTGGACTACAGTCTCCAGAATCTCTGCATGCCCAAGATGTTGAGTTCCCTCGTGAAAATACAATTTGTTTGTCATATTGGAGATTGCCCTTTGATTGTTTGCTAGAAAACTCTCACGCCTCTTCAAACTCGTCGGATATCCAATAGTTTGCAGAGAGAACATCGGACCCGGATGATTATGGTCCTCCATGGACACGAAGTTCCAAACAGCCTCATAGAAATAGGGAATGCGGGCCAGCTCTTCTACTTTGTCTTGCACCAGATGCAGCTAGAGGGAATGCCTGAATCCCTAGCCAAAACCCAGAATCTGGCCCACGAATCCCGAGGAAAAGTGTTTTCAATTTGGATAACATAACTCGGGCTAGAGAGGTGACCGACCAGGCCAACCTGCAAAAATCTCCCACTTTAATCCACCATATTTACTGCTGTAGATATATTCAGTTTCTCCACCATCAGACAACGTGTGCTAGTATGTACCTTGAGACCTTGAGCAGCCTCGAGGGAATTAAAGCCAGTACTTTCATATTGAGTTTGATCCACCATCTGGCATTGTTTTGGATCCATTGAATTCGACCTACCGCTTGACATTTCAACCTTTGGCTTAGTCATAATTTAAATTGTTAAGGGATTGGTGTTACCTTAATACCATCCTTTGCTCTTAGTTTTCCTATTTTCAAATGGGAGGCCTCATTGGCCGAATGATCTGCTTGATGGTTTTAGTGACTTTTAGCGTATATAACCGATTCAAATCTTTTTGGTTCTTTATCCTTGCCAAATTTTCAATCCATCCTAGTGGTTGAATTTTGAATGTATCTTATTATTCGAGAGATAAGTCACCTATGAATATCAATTTTCTGATTTGCTTGGAGTCAAGAATCTCGAGTCCTGATAACTAGAAGCCTCAACTACGTTATTCGTTGTTTCATCGATACCCCTATTTCATAACTTATTTCATTTTGCCCCCGGATCAATGACAATGCCCTCAAGTGTTCTAATTTTTTTCAATGACAAAATTGTTGTAAAAATGGTGCAATTGGAGGGTAAATTTGAACCATGCGTGTAAGTTATTGTCTATGCAGCCAGTGTACTAAAATAACTATCGCCAGCCACAATATTTCTGAAAGTTGTGTGCCGACCTATGTGTCAATGGCCAAGCAATTCCAACCCGTCGTAAGTTTGCCATGCGAAATCTCAAGGAAAAATACCATGCCTAATGTCGAGGGAAATACGAGCTCTTAGTGACTTTACCATGCCGTACCAATGTCGAGGGTCATGCAAGTTGGATGATCCAGATCCACCATAATGTCGAGACTAATACAAGTTAAATAATCCTTGGATTTTTTTTTGGATCTTTTTAATAAATTTATCAATATTAAGAGGAGACAAAGCTATACAAATGTAGGCGTCAATGAAATAAGTGAAATGACAAAAGAAGAGGATTTTAATTGTGAGTCTCGATCACCAGGTCCTTGATTTTCAAATCAATTCCCAGTGTTTCTGGAAAGCAAATGTTCCCTGTTCAACACTCTACTTTGATTTTGCCGAAGGAGTCGTCAGAGCTGGTATTTCTTTTAAGAGAACGGTATCAAATTATTATGGTTGAACAAATAGGTTAAGTTTGAATTATTGCTCACAAAGGACTATATCTTTTAATGTTACGAGTGTTGTACTATTCTATTGTCTAGGTCCATAATCCTGAAGGTGAAGGAAGGTGTTGAATTCCTTTCACATCACTTACACTGCCGGATGAGATGAGATAATATTGTTGACAAGTTATTGGATGGAAGTGAATAAGATGGTATGAGATGATTTACAGCTCATCACTTACACTGCAGGATGAGATGACACTGCAGGATGAGATGAGATAATATTGTAGATAAGTGAATAAGCGGGTATGACATGCTCTACAGCTCAGTATTGCGCAGAGATATTATTTATATAATATTTATATATTATAATATATTTTGATATATTAAAGAATATATATTGGTTTGAATTTGTTCAAATGTATTGATTAAGGAGTTTGTAATATATTATAAAATATACTAATATATTATAAAATATATTAATATATTTTATAATATTAATATTAATGTATTAAATTTAGTATAGATTCATCTTAACTCCGGATTTATCAAAGGGGATTAAATATGAAAACTTGAGGAAAGGTTAAAGGTTTGTATTTCGAGAGATTCGATCCCTCTTGGCGCTTGGTAAATTCGAAGTTAAGATGAATCTATGCTGGCATGGGATGCAATCGAAGTTTTAGCATCATGATTCTATGTTTTGATTTTATAGGGAGTGTTGTGATTCCCATCACATATCGAGTAAAAGAGGAATTGTCGAGAAGGATCGAATCTTTTTAGGTGAAAACCTTTTTTACAGTGCAAAACCTAAAGAAATGTTTGCATCTTGAGAGCTTTGATCCCTCTCAATGCTTAATAGATCTTGGGTTAAGATGGATCTATGCTAATTAAATGAATCAAAAAGTCTTAATTCATAGCCAAGATTTGCAATTCTCAAAAGTTAATCTTAATAGATTTGGGGTTAAGATGGATCCATGNGAGGAAAGGTTAAAGGTTTGTATTTCGAGAGATTCGATCCCTCTTGGCGCTTGGTAAATTCGAAGTTAAGATGAATCTATGCTGGCATGGGATGCAATCGAAGTTTTAGCATCATGATTCTATGTTTTGATTTTATAGGGAGTATTGTGATTCCCATCACATATCGAGTAAAAGAGGAATTGTCGAGAAGGATCGAATCTTTTTAGGTGAAAACCTTTTTTACAGTGCAAAACCTAAAGAAATGTTTGCATCTTGAGAGTTTTGATCCCTCTCAATGCTTAATAGATCTTGGGTTAAGATGGATCTATGCTAATTAAATGAATCAAAAAGTCTTAATTCATAGCCAAGATTTGCAATTCTCAAAAGTTAATCTTAATAGATTTGGGGTTAAGATGGATCCATGTTAATTAATTCTTAATTCATAGACCAGATTTGCACTCTCAAAAATTAATCTTAATAAATTGAAGTTAAAATGATTCTATGCTAATTAAATTAATCTTAATAAATCGAAGTTAAAATAATTCTATGCTAATTAAATTAATCTTTATAAATCAAAGTTAAAATAATTCTATGCTTAAGTTAAAATAATTCTATGCTAATTAAATTAATCTTTATAAATCAAAGTTAAAATAATTCTATGCTAATTAAATGAATCAACAAGTCTTTATGCTAATTAAATAAATCAACAAATCTTGATTCATAGATAAGCTTTGCACTCTCAAAAGTTAATCGATGCTCAATAGATTAGATGATCAATGTCAAAGAGAATGAACTAAACCACCTCTTTAATGAACCAACCACTCCATTAACTCAACGTTGGAATATCCTTGACAAAGCTAAACCACCTCTTTAATGAACCAAGCTTTCCATTAACTCAACCCTGGAATATCCTTGAGTTGTAAAGAAAATAGTGGCGTCTCAAGCGCACACAGGTGTTGGCTGGTTGAGTTGATGGAGTGGTCGGTTCTTTAAGGATCAAGAATATTTCGAGTTTTCTTTACAATCTAAGGGCCCAAGGTTCACGACATAAAGTTAAAAGGATGGACAATTTCCAAAGTCTCAAATGCTTGAAGAGACGAGCAGAACAAATGAAATGCTTGAAGATATAAGTGTAATGAAGGTGAAAAAGTGACAATTATAGGCTTTTTAATGAAAAATAAGATTTTATTTATTCATGTTCCACATTTACTGGGAAAACCTATCAATACACTTAAATTTAATTTAATATCCCAATGGGTTTCATATATTAAGTGCTTCAAAAGATTTCCTTGATAAATAAATACAGTGATAATATAATTCATAAACAATTACATTGATAATATAATTTGTTTATAAAATAGATCTTTGATAAATAACTATTTAGTGATAATATAATTTATAAATAATTGGAATGGAAGTAAAAGAGGAAACTTGTTTCATATTTAGATTTTTAAGGCAAAGGGTTGGATTTTTGCCAAACAACTAAAGAAAGTTCATATTTCATAGAAATGGATTGATTTTTATATGTAAGTTCTTTATGTAACAAACAGGGTTTTAAAATTGTCTTCAACCTTATTTCTTTTTTCAGCCACCTTGTTCAATGTGTCATTTCCATCCATTGTGAATTTAGAGTTCGCGCAATTCCAATTATAGTTGCTTCAAACTAGTTTCCTTTTTGTGTGAATTTTCTTCAAACCCACTGATTCAGCCATATTTTCTTCACAAATAAATAATACACAACAAAAAATAATAACCATGAACTTAATAGTAAAAGATAAAAGTCACATCACATGTACATAAGTAATTTTTGGACAATTTGTCCTTGGAAAAACTTCGGAGGGAAAACCCATGCAACATATTTCGATTTTATTATTATTGAGCAGGAAAATATAGAGATCTCTTACAATAAAATCAACCCAACCAAATACAAAATCTCCTCAATAAATGTATGACCTCCTTYTGCAAATCATCCTGATCAGACTTGTAGGAAAAGACAAATCATCCTGATCAGACYTGTAGGAAAAGACCTCTGCAACGCTGAAGATGTGTGCTAATCTCAATGTAGAAGCCTCCTCCATATCACTATAAACTCTCTCTTCAAATCCTCGAGCAATTCTCTTCTTTTTTTTTTTCCAGAAAATTGCCTCTCTTGTGCATAAAACACCCCTCTCCAAGTTGATTTCTTTTTTACTCAATGAGAAAGTGAGAAACCCTATCTCCAAAAGGATGGAGGGCCAAGATTGATTTTCATGCACCTTATGTGATCAATGGTCAAGATTAAAAGGTCACAACTTAAATTATTTCACTTTAACTTATAAAAAGTACTTGTTAAGTCAATATTAAAATATAACCCATTTAATGTAGTTTTTCCTAAGTACAATTTTAAGAAAAAGATTTAACCCATCAACTTGGATAAGTATCATTGTCCTCTTCCATGCTCGGATGCCATGCATGGTGAAGACCGACCTTGCTATCCAATCTCAATACTCCCTCTTTGCGAGGAAGGGATTCTGTTTCAACCTTATCTAATCTCTGAACTTTTCAAACTTCTATCTGTTAAGTGCCTTGGTGAAAATATCTGCCATTTGCTCATCAGTGTGTATGTAATCAAGTCTCATGGATCCTCTCTGTACACAATCCCAGAGGAAATGATACCTGATATCGATGTGCTTGCTACGATCATGAACCATCGGATTCTCAGAGAGCTTGATGAAACTTTGATTGTCACAATGAATCACAGTAGTTTCTAGCTCCTACTTGAACAATCCCAAGAGTAGCTTCCTAAGCCACAGTCCCTCATATGCTGTCAAACTATCAACCATGTACTCTACCTCAACAAAGCTTAATGCCACTGATTTCTGCTTCCTGTTGAACCAGGAAATGATGTCCAATCCAATGCTGAAACAACTCGAAGTACTCTTTCTGTCTTCTGCACATCCTACCCAATTAGTGTCTGTAAAGCCTGCCAATCTCACTCCACCACTACGCTCATATAACAACCCGTACTCCATTGTACCACTGAGGTAGCGAAGCACATGCTTCACAATTATCCAATGTACTCTCTGAGGGTCCACCATGAACTGACTCAAAGAGTTTACTACAACGCTGATATTTGGTCGAGTATTGACCAGATACATGAACGATCCAATTAACTGATACAATTTGTCATCCTGAACCTACGCAAGATCTCCACTGTATACTTTCCTTGTCCCAAGAAGAAGCGCCCATCCTGCTGCCAGACCTCCAGACCAAGGAAGTAATGCATCAACCCAAGGTCATTCATCTCAAACTCACTTGCAAGGTTGACTTTGTAATTTGCTATCAGCTGCACCTCCCTTGCAAGAAAATACAGGTTTAGATCAGCCTCGCTTTGCTACAAACCCATCTCCCTCAAGTTGCTGTCTATCCTCGAGTACCATGCTCGATGTGCCTGCTTGAGCCCATACAAGGCTCTCCTTGGTCTATACACATGCGTCTCTCTGCTGTCTACCTCAAATCTCTCTCGATGCTCAACATATACCTCTTCCTCAACAACTCCGTTAAGAAAACAAATCTTCATGTCCATCTGGTGAATGCGCCAATCCTTTTCTGCTGCTAATGATATCACTGCTCGGATCGAGGAATACCTGGCCATCGAGACGAAAGTCTCCTCATAGTCAACTCCCTTTTATTGTGAAAACCTCTTGGCCACGAAGTGGGTTTTGTACTTGTCCACGGTTCCATCTGCTACATGCTTGACCTTATATATCCACTTGGATCCAACCACCTTTTTGCCTTCTGCCCTGGGCACCACCTCCCATGCATCATTCTTCATAATGGAGGCTTATTCCTCCATCATGGCCTCCTACCACACTCCATGTTGTGCAACTTGCTCATAAGTGGAAGACTCTGCATCAATGAGTTGTGTCATTAACGCTATGTACCCAAGTCTCTCTGGTGGTTTACTTCCTCTGAAATCTCTTTCTAGAAGTCCTGCCAACCTGGAATCACTCTTTATGGACTTATTCCACTTAGACCGTGGCCTAGTATTCTACTCCTGTGGAATTGCATCATGCTCCTCCTCCTCATCATCTTGCTTCTGATGATCTTGTACAACTGTCTCCCTCTCAACACTTGTACATGTACCTGTACCAATACCCTATGTCTGACTCTATGATCCAATGCTCTGACTCTGTGCCTCTTCAAGCTTGACTCCCGAATCCTTTCCCTACTGGTCCTGTGCCTGCAAGTCTTTAGACCTCCTCAATGCACACTCCTCCTTGAATTGTACATACTTACACACTATGATCTTTCTGCGTGTTTACACAAAGATCCTATAGGCTTTGGAAGCCTCTCTATATCCAACAAGCAACCCCTTATCTGCCGTGGGTTCCATCTTTGTCCTCTTCTTCAAAAGGACATAACAATGACATGCACTGCCCTAGATGTGAAGATAACTCACATCTGGTTTGGTACTTGTAAATACCTCCTCAGGTGTCAACTTCCCCAAAATTGTGTGAGGACTCCTGTTCTGAATATAAACAACAGTGTGACTAGACTTTGCCATAAAAACAATGGAAAACCCTGATCATGTATCATCCCCCGCGCTGCTCTGACTATGGTCCTGTTCTTTCTCTCAACCACTCCATTCTATTGAGGATTGTAAGGAACAATGAGTTCCTTCTTGATCCCAACTGCTGCACAATTATCCATAAACTCCTTGGTGTACTCACCCCCGTTGTCAAATATCAACACCCGAATCTTTCTGCCAGTCTGGTTCTCAACCAGAGCTCTGAACTCTTGAAATCCGTCGAAGACTTCATCCTTGGCCTTCATGAAGTATATCCAGGTTTTCCTGGAGTAGTCATCAATGAATAGAACAAAGTATTTGAAGCCACTCATTGACTCCACGCTCATCGAACCACATACATCATAATGTATCAGGTCCAATACTCCCTTAGACATGTGCTCACTCGGTGGAAATGGTCTCCGAGCACAATTGCCCATTGCACAACCCTTGCAAGCGTCATGCCTCTCTACTGTGAACTTAGGCAACCCTGTGACTCCCTGTCTTAAGTTCCCCAATGCACCAAAGTGTATGTGCACAATCCCCCTGTGCCACAACTCTCCCATGTCTGTGGTTGTACTGACTAATGCTCTCCCTGGCTGAAACTCAAGCTTGTACACCTTCTCTTTTTGAACCCCAATGATTTTGTCCATCTTCTCGCTTGACCCTGTTTCCCTAACAAACCCCCTTCCATTACAGAAGCTGACCTCATAACCTTTATCCTCAAGAGTACAGATCGATATGAGGGTCTTTTTCAATCCTGAAACATATAGTACGTCAACAAACTAGAGTGGTTTACCTGACTCCCTTTGAAAGAAAACTGTACCAACCCCTTGCGCCTTGTAGCATCTGTCATCTCCGAGCTCAATAACCAGATTCACGCCTCCCTCTTGTAGCCTAGTGAAAAAATCCTTGCGCCTTGTCATATGACAAGATGCTTCGCTATGAAGCATAAATCCTCCTCTAAGCTTTTGACAAACTCATCTACTGCTGTTGATGCTGCCATCTGCGGTTGATTTTTCTTCTTCTTTGGACACCGTGAGGCAAAGTGTCCCATCTTGTGACGCTAGAAACATTTGACTTTTGAAAAGAATGTTTTTCTTTCCACCCTTCTTTTTCCTCTGCTTGCCCTTGCCTTTGCTCACAAGAGCCAATCCTTCTTCATCCACAATTTGTGGTGAAGATGAAGATCTGCTAGACTGACCAAGTCTGATCTCCGCCTGCACAAAATCATCCCATAATTGCTACCAATCATGGAGTTTCTTCCGAGCTACAACTCCAAGCACAAACACATCCCATGATTTCGAAAATCCATTCAGTGCAACAAATACCAACTCAGACTCTTCAATTTTCTCACCCACTGGGCCTAGCTCATCCTTGATATGTGTAAGTCGAGTAAGGTAGTGAACCACACCTTCCCCTTTAGCCATCTTGGTACTTCTTAGTTTTTCCCTACGCACCATCACCATGTTTTCATTTTTACTCTGGTAAAGGTCATTAAAGGCAACCCACATCTCCTTAGTGGACTTTTTCCCTGTGAGGTGAGGGATTATGTGTTCCTTTACCCCATCAAGGAGTATTCTCTTGGCTTTAGCCTCACCCTTCTTCCAGGTTACCAATGCAACTGCATTTGTGGGAGCTGCAGCCTTATCATCAACATGGTCAAGGACATCATTGACATCCAAAACCATAGTGCATTTTCCTTCCAAGGGATAGTTTTGATCACCCTGAAGTCTATCCTCCATTCTCAAGGTCATGGCCATTTCTGAAAATGATTTTGTGCTGCAATATACCCTTTTGTTTTACAGATTTGAACTCCATTAATGCAGATCTATGTTTTCATTTGCAGATCTACACTTCTATGTCACAGGTCTGAACTTTTGTGCTACAGGTCTGAACTTCTGTGTCGCAGATATGAGCTTATCTGCTGCAGATCTGAACTTCTGTGTTGCATATCTGAACTTATCCGCTGAAGATCTGAACTTATGTGTTGCAGATCTGAACTTATGTGTTGCAGATTTGAATGTAATGCTGCTTCTTCAACAATGTTGCTCTGATACCATGTGAATTTTCTTCCAACCCAGTTCACTAAATCAATTAATTTTTCTGTTAACTGATTTTGCCAGATTTTCTTGACAAATAAATAATACACAACAAAAAATAATAACCAGGGACTTAACAGTAAAAGATAACAACAATCACATCACATGTACACAAGTAATTTTTGGACAACTCGTCTTTGGAAAAACCCCGGAGGGAAAACCAGTGCAACAGTTTTGGATTTTATTATTATTGAGTAGGAAAATATATAGATCTCTTACAATACAATCAATGCAGACAAATATAAAACCTCCTCAACAACTTCTGCAAATCCTCCCGATCAGATCTGCGGGAAAAGACCTCTGCAACGCTGAAGATGTGTGCCAATCTCAGTGTAGAAGCCTCCTCTGTGTCCCTGCAAACTCTTTCTCCAAACCCTCAAACACTTCTCCTCTTTCTCTCTTCAGAAAATTGCCTCTCTCTTGTGCATAATGCACCCCATTCAAGTTGATCTCCTTTTTACTCAATGAGCTAGTGAGAAACCCTATCTCCAAAAGGATGGAGGGCCAAGATTGATCCTCATATACCTTATGAGATCAATGGTCAAGATTAAAATGCCACAACTTAAATTATTTCTCACTTTAACTTTATAAAAAGTACTCATTAAGTCAAAATTAAAATATAACCCATTTAATGTACTTTTTCCTAAGTACAATTTAAAAAAAAAGATTAAACCATCAACTTGGATAAGTTTCATTGTCCTCCTCCATGCTAGGATGCCATGCATGGTGAAGACCTTCCTTGCTATCCAATCTCAACACTTTGAACAAAGTCTTTCCCTCAACCATGAATTTAGAGTTTGTTCATTTCCAACTATAGTTGCTTCCTTAGATAAGTCAAACAAGCCCTTTGAACAAAGTCTTTCCATGAACCAAGAATTCATAGTTTGCTCATTTCCAACTATAGTTGCTTCCTTGGATAAGTCAAACAAGCCCTTTCAACAAAGTCTCTCACTGCATCATACATGGCATGTAAATATTTACATATATTTACCAAGTAAATTTTCATCTCATAATGACCAAGATTCTTCCAATGTCCATGGAATTAATTAAAGACACAAGATGTTTTTTCATGACTTTTTAGTTAGTTGAATTAAAATTTCTACATTGATCTCTTGATTGCGTTGTGTTCTTATTTATCTTTTAATTATGCAGTTAGACTTTATATACACGTACAATTTTGCATATACGATGATTCAAAATGGATCATTATATATTTTATCATTGTTTTGGGCAAACTTTTGGAACATGTATTCATTATCAAATAAATATTTGTTGGGTAAAAAATATGCAGACATAAATCCCTCGATGTTCTAACTGTTGAGAGATTTCTAACAGCCTAAAGAGCACCAAGTCAATTGGGTCTAGCTCGGGTGGTTGGGAAGAATGATTACTATCTTCCCCACCCAGGTTCAATTCCTGCAAGTGACTTGTTGAGCTCTTAACGAGTATATTATTGTAATGGTCTTCAGTCCTATATTGCAAAGCATGGAGATTTTGACAAATTTGGTTTATCGTGGATACCATCCTCAAAATGTGGTGAAGTACCTAGTGGGTTTCATGGGGTATGCATTCCATAGTAAAAAATAAATTCTAAAAAACACCTTATTAGAGTTTGCATGAAGGAGTTATGCATCCGACAAGTTGATCTATGCTTTTGCCCACCACAATGTCAAGTGGATGCAAGCCCATTATTTACACATATGAAGCTAGCCATATGTGGAATTTCAAGACAATTATGGAGTCCAAAAATTTACTCATAATTGATAGTTGGGAAACACGAAAAATTTAACCCTATTCATAATGACTATCGTTAAAAACTAATTCACAAAATAAGAAATGTGTTTTGTTCCTATTGTATTAATTCACTATTCCATCCCTAAGAAAAATAGAAGGTGATTTTGTAGTATCCTATTCATGACATAATGCCCATCCACTCCATAGTGAGTGCTCGTCTTTTTTGGTAATTTTCCTTATAAATGTAAATAAAAACTAATGCACAATTCTTTCTAACTAGATTTTTCCCAAAACATTGTTCTCATCTTGAGCTCAATGTGTCCATGGCATGCTATTGTTTTGTTCTTATCTTGAGTTCAATGTGTCCATGGCATGCTATTTTGCTATTGCAGATTTTTTCTTATTTTCTTCATAAAAAAATCAATACATATTACATTTTAATCATAACTAACTAATCATTGCATAATAGAATAATAACCTCAATGAATGAAAACAATGAGGGCAGTGTGCTGATGTGGATCAAAAAGTCAACAAAAACTCTAGTTAAGACTTTTATAAACTCTTAGTCTAGAGTTTGACATGTTTCTATACAAATTACACAAAAATATTTTATTGGCTTTGTTGCAAATCAATAATTGTAAGTGTTTTCATTAATTAATTTGTTTAGATGGAAATACTATAAAAAGTACTATGAATTTATCAAACACATAATATAAAAAACTCAGAAAATGTTATAACCATATAAGACATTATCACACAATAAATATAAGCAAAAAGTAATAAGTACATTATTTAACAAAATTTTATGTTTTGTACAATAGATACCATATCACTAACACCACATAATTTTATGTTCTGTACAATAGATATCACAGCACAAACACTATTTATGTTTAGCAAGCATGGCTGCAATATATTTAACAAGTATGTGTTATTTACATTATCACAATTATAATTTTTTTTAATTACATAGTTCTCTTCATCATTATATATAGTTCTTTTCATCATTATAT